>CM060180.1:27259589-27859589 GCA_030549775.1 Tamarix chinensis | reverse complement strand
GCCGATTAGTAATTGTCTCTATCTATTTCTGTTTTAAATTCTGTTATTCCTTTTGCTGAGTCATAGGGTCGGTTAGGATTTTGCTGACGTATTTTGGAGGCTACGGTTTTCCTTCGACAGGAGTCGGGTTACTTATAGGAAGAAGGGGGCTAAGTAGCAGAGGGGAGAAAAAGGAAAGTCCAGGGAGGGAGGTTCCAAGGTCCTCGAAACCTTGGCTCGACTCTGTAATTTCCTAATCTATTATAAATAAAAATTATCTCTACGCACAGTTAATATACTGGCTGGGAAGTGTGTAATTCTCTGATCGAAACAATATACTTCCAGGTTATGTATGGTATGGGGTAAAGCTGGTGTAAAAAACACAAGGGAAATTATTTCCCTTCTCTTTTATGTTTGGCATGGGAAAAAATTTATTCTGGGATAAAATTATGCTGCTGGGTCAGGGAAAATTATTTCCCATTTGGACCCATGGGTAATTCTCTTCTCGCTGGGTTTCGTGCTATGGTGGTAGTATATCATCTGTGAGCGGCTAGTCAGATGATTACAGCTGACTTTTGGGTAATTATTTGAGCTAACTGCTTGTCTCATATATTTGTAATTTCTGACATGACACGCATTTTCATGTTAATTTTAGTGATTAATCCGAAACATGCAAGAATTTAATATTAATTTCTTAAATTTGTTCAAGAGTGGCTAATAAATTTATCATTAAAAGCTCTTTTGGCATAGAAATAATGAGAAAACAAAAATACTTTCAAATTTTACTTATCTTAAATAACATGTTTGAAATTATAAAAATAATTTTTTTGAAATATTTATTTCAATCCAAAATATCAGTGGATGTTTTTTTCATTTATTTTATATTTTATATAGACTAATTAAGAGATTTCAATTCTAAATGCATCTTTTTCCTTGTTATTATTCTATAACAAAGAAACACTTTTAATATTTTAAGTACACTATTTATTAAAATTTAACATAAAGAAGAAAAACTTAAAATAAAAATAAAATTTGGGCTTTATGATTATCTTATGATGTTATTGGATGAATTTTAGGTTATGAAATTGCTTTTATTATGTATTAGATGGATTGAAGTAATTTTTTTATTAGATGAAGTTTGTAGAGTTTTATTATGTTTTAATGGATAATTATTATCTTTTTAGCTATTGGATATTTAGTATGTGAATTTATTTTAAATGTTGTGTTTTAAATATTGTTGTGATATATCTTGATTAGTTTCTTTCATAGATTGTTTTTTAGTTATTGTAATATGTTATTTTGATTTATAAAAATTTAATTAAAAAATGTAATATATTAAATTTTTATTTGTGTAATAAACAATTTTTTATATCTAATAAAAAATAATTACTAATTTTTCATACGAATGAAGTAAAATAAAATATTGTTCTAACATAAGTTATTCTTCTCAAACCAAACATAAGGAAAATATTCCCTTGAATAATTTACCCTTACATACCAAACAAGAAAGGTGGATAAATTTTCCCCCTCAATCATTATTCCCTTAATCATCCCCCCTTAATCCATTCCCCTCATCCCAAGCATAGCCCCAATAATATTCTTTATTCAGAGTTCTATACATAGCAGTGCAAGTTTCAGAGGGTGATAAAATAGTATCTAGTGGAATTGTTTTGGGCTAAGCTAGTAGGGCTAAATGAGAGAAGCGAGTGATAAGTTACATATCAGTGTAAGATTCAGAGGGTGATAAAATAGTATCTAGTTTTAATTGCTTTAGGCTAAGCTATTAGAGCTGACCGAGAGAAGTGAGTGACAAATTAAGCTTAAAAGTACCTTTGGGTAGAATCATGTGGCAGTTTCAAGTCACAGCAAGTGTAAAGGTGTCCATTTGACTTTTCTGTTAATAATCCTTTATGCTAATAAATCCAAATGCCTTCTACACTTACAAATTCAGTGTTCAATTTACCTTCACCTTCAAATGCCTTCTACGTTTACGAATTCAGTGTTCAATTTACCTTCACCTTCAAATGTCTTCTACCATAGTTTTGGGTAGAATGATGGGGCAGTTTCAAGTGCTTGCAAATGTAAAAGTGTCCATTTGACTTCTCTCTTCTCCACTTTTATGCTGCTAAATCTACATGTCTGCTATGAAAGAAGTGTTTTAGATTTCTTGTCTCCCTTGATCTTAGCTGTTTTTTCAAGGACATTAGTCCTTGCTGTTGATATAAAATTATGCAGGAAAGCCTTTTGGGATAAAGCTACAAAAGAAGTGACGTAGTTTTCTACTTTTACTTTGCTAATTCTCAGTTCATGGTCTTTCAGGTTTTCCCAAGGAAAGTAGTCTATGTAGTTGATATAAGCAGCAGCATGCAAGGAAAGCCTCTCAAGGATACGAAGGATGCACTAACTGCTGCTCTTTCTCTGCTCAGTCAAGAGGATTCATTTAACATAATAGCTTTTAATGGTGGGACGTTTTGTTTTTCACCAACATTAAAGCTTGGTACAGAGGAAGAGATTGGCAATGCCAAACAGTGGATTGACAAAACATTTGTTACTGCTGATGGCACCAATATTTTTCTTGCCCTAAGTCAGGTGCTCCCCCAAATTGTAGCGCACTTCTATTGTTTTTGTTTCTAGTAATCTTATCATAAACTCCTTGATTTTTCTTTTTATGCTTCTCCTGACCTAAATTTTATCATAGAATCCTTATTGGTTTTGCTTTTTACGCTAATCCTGACCTAAAGCTTCTCATGATGTTGAGAATATCACTGTTGAGAATGAATATGAGAATGTTGAGAATGTCACTGTTGGCAGTGTAGGCAGGTCTTATATTAGATCTGTGTTCTCATTCAGATGCATATGTTGCATACGTTCCCACTTCATCTTGATCCATGATCATTTTACCTCATAATGACTGAGGATTGTTCATGTTTTTACTCTCAGGCATTGGAGATGTTTTCAGATGATCGTGATTCATTGCCTATGGTTTACCTGATTACTGATGGATCTGTTGACAATGAGAGGCAAATATGTGATATGGCAAAAAGTAATCTCTTAACATGGAAATCCATCAGTCCACGGATTCACACTTTTGGCATTGGTAATGATGAGCTTAACTTGTGTCTTTGGGTTTGTTATGCTTTCGGAAACATGTTAGTGTTCTCTTTCATCTTCCTGCTTTCGAGAAGTTGCTCTGTTATTGGATATCAGATTGTTGGGAAACTGAGATATCATGTATCAATGCTTTTGAGTTACACTCTTGGCTGTGGCAACAGTATATAACCTTTTGATTTGAGCCAATGAAGTTGGACAATTGGCATGATTGGTGATGGGGGTTCACACAATACTTTGGATATCATATTGATGCTCTGTTATTGGATATCAGATTGTTGGGAAACTGAGATTTCATGCTTTTGAGTTACACTCTTGGTTGTGACAACAGTATATAGCCTTGTTTTGATTGAGCCGATGAAGTTGGGCAATCAGCATTATTGGTGATGAGAGTTCACACAATAGTCCCTCGATGAAGAGATGTTTTAGGCATCTTTAGGAGACTGCTGCTAAATAGTAATTTTGATTTTATAAAACAGTATCTATTGTTGCTTCTGTCTATTGTTTTTTTAAATGGCTACTACCACCAACTGTACAGTTTTTATAAGTTTGTGCTTTTATAAATGGAGTAGGTTTTGCTATTTTTTGCTGTCACTTATCAACTCTGGTAGATGATTCAAACAAATTCAATAAGTGCTCTTGTGATGATCTTGATGACATGATAAATTACAGGTTTATTCTGTAATCATTATTTCTTACAAATGCTGGCAACAATTGGTCGAGGTTACTATGATGCAGCATATGATGCAGGTCAGCTCTTTTAAAGCTTTTCGCAACAGTTAATTTTTTAAACCATGATTGATTAATTGAAATTAGGATATTTACTTGCTGCCGATTATTTGGGTATGTTAATCACATCTGCTGATGCAACAAATCAGATTATAGTATGTCTCTGTGGAAATCTGATTATGTACGATTATTTGGGTATGATATCACATCTGCTGATGCAGCAAATCAGATTATAGTATGTCTCTATGAAAATCTGATTATGTACGACTATTTGGGTGTGTTATCTCATGTGTTGATGCAGCAAATCAGATTGTAGTATGTATCTATGAAAATTTGGTTATGTACAATTATATGAGTATGCCATCACATCTGCTGATGGCTGATGCAGCAAATCAGATGTGTAGTATGTCTCTGTGAAAATCTAGTTATTTACCAACCTGGTTCTGGCACATTGAGCTGTTTTCAATTTAATCACGGGATATATAATGGCTTGCTGATTAAACGCCTTGCTCCTTTAGGAGGCTGAGATAGAGCTTTTGTCTCAAAACACAGCTTTTCAAACTTTATACTAATTTAAGAAAAAGACAAACAGCTTCATAAGTTGGTATATATATATTTTTTAATACAGGACATTATGCCGTTTAGCTGCATATTTATGCTTGTCATCTATTTTGCTCTGCTTAGTAGCCAAGTTCTCAACTTGACAGAGTAGATCATGCTTGTCATCTACCTCCCTGGCTTTGTCACTCATCAAGTAATTTCAAGTCTGAACTGCAATCTGTAGCAAGACAATTGCCTGGACCTTCCATCATATTGAGATTCACTTGGGTCTGTCTATGCTGATTGACTAAATTCTGTTGTTTGATTCTTGTTGTATGGCCTTTGGGCCTAAGAAAAATGAGGTGATTATTTTTGTCAATGATATTGATATTTGTGATGCTTTTGGGTTTGATGTAGTATAATCAAACTCTTGAAGGCATGCTCTGGTAAAATGTGTGGATTTGTCCAATGCTTAAGGCACTTAAGGTTTGATAAGAAAAATCTATTCATAATGTTAATATCCTGTCTTGTTTTGCAGATCTAATTGAATGCAAATTGACTGGTCTATTCAGTCGGACGGCCTCTATTTCATTTGCCAATATCATTATTGATATTGTAGATGAACTTGATATGGTAGAGGTATGGGTGCTTGATATCTATTGCTTTTTCATTTGCCTTATATGTTAAATAGTGCTATAGTGTGAAATATCTACTATGAATGCGATTATGTAAATAGTGCTATTGTGTGAAACATCTCCTATGAACATTATTAAGTAAATAGTCCACACTGTAAGCTGGCTGAGAAGGATCACTAAATGCAACTTGGTTGCTGTAGTATATAGTTTGTTCTTCTTTTCCACCGCATGCTTCTACTTTAAAATTCAACACTGCTTTACTGACAGTAGTACATTTCATTAAACTTATATAACAGATGCATCCGGCACATGTACCAGATCTTTCTGCTTGTCCGTTGACAATCTCGGGCAGATACAAGGGAAATTTCCCTGAGGTACTCAAGGCAAGGGGTACTTCTGCTGATATGAAGAGTATGGAGATAGACCTGAAGGTGAAAAGGTCAAAGGAGCTGCCTCTTGACAGGGTAAGATTCCATCATTTTACGTTATGACCAACTTTAAAACTGCCGGACATATTTCAGTTGATGAAAGGACGAGATACCACTCTAAGAAGGGCTATGCAGTCTTTATAGAACTCTAAAAGAGATTCACCTTGACTGATCCCTTTTAAGTATCAACCTTGGGCTTCCCTTGCTATTGTAAAGTTCAGTTTCATATTTGTTATGTTATGTGGCAGACCTGGGCTCTGGGGGTGACTTTTTGGTACTTGATCTTGAGCATGCCTTGGCCTGTAACCTACAGTACACATGGAATGAGCTCCAAATGTTGTGTGAAAAAAATTCTGAATTTCATTTTGAATCTTATTCAAGCATGTTCAACTATCCCCCTTTTCTTTTTGCCCCTTCTCTATTTTTTTTTCCTGCAGCATTTGTCTTTTTTATGTTATGCTTTTGCTAATGGTACTTGGGTTTGGAACTCGGAATGTTAATGTGCTTTCATATGCTTTTTATTTATTTATTTATTTAAATTTCTGCAGTGAACTTTCATGTAGTTCTTGCTTACCACTTTTTCCTCTCAGGTAGTAGCCATGCAAGAAATTAGATACTATACGGCTCAGGCATGGTTTTTGGGGGATAAAAATATCGAGGAAAAGGTACGTACTCTTTCCTTTTTTGTTGACCGCGAGTTTTAGTGCAAAGCAAAAGGAATATATGCCGCGTTTATATAGAATCATCTGAAGTACAAATAATACACAACATTTTATGTTGTGTCGGTTCTAGATTGATGCAAGATTCTTACCATTGTCAGGTTGCAAGGATGAGCATGGAGACTGGCATTGCCTCAGAGTACACACGTATGATATTAGTTGAGACACAGACGTGGAAGAAAGATGCACAACTGTTAGAAAAAAAGGTAGCTTTGTCTGTGATACCTTTGCATCATTGGTAAATACTAATGCTCAATTCTTGCGTGGTGACTTATCAGCTGGGTACTAAAAACCACTAACAGGGTGATAACGTCTCTTGGGTACTAAAAAGGCCATACTTCATGAACTATAAACTAGCTGTCTTAAAATATCTATTAAAACCATGCTGCTGACTGCTGAGCTCTTTATGAACTAGCTGTCTTAAAATATCTATTAAAACCATGCTGCTGACTGCTGAGCTCTTTATGAACTAGCTGGGCCATCTTGCCTACTTTTGACCCAGTGTTTATTTATTTATTTATTATTTTTTTATGAACAAAAACAGGAAGGCAAAGGCAATAAAGTGAAGGAATATCCTAAATTGCAGAAAACAAGTGTGTTACAACCCCTCGGTGTTGGCTTTGGCAACTTGAGGTTGACAGATGAAAACCTTCCTCCAGGAACTGAAGAAGCAAGATTGCCAGAAGCTGCTGAAATCATTGCAAAGGCTGCCTCGGATTGTTGTACCAAATTTTGTGGGTACTGCTGTTGCATGTGTTTCATCCAAGCATGTTCCAAGATCAATAACCAATGTGCAATCGTGCTCACTCAAGCATGCACTGCTTTTGCGTGTTTTGGCTGCCTTGAATGTTGTACTGAAATCTGTTGCGGAGGACAAGATGGTTAGCAAATCCCACAGTTTACCTAGTTCGGAATTTTGTGCAACTGTAAATGTGGTATATGATATTCAAATAGTCCTACGTCAATAATTGATATTTATTCGGCAAAACGTTGTAAAAAGTAGTACATAGGGAACATGGCATTGTAAACACTGCTAATAAGGGGAAGTTGTACGATGTGTGTGTGTTTGGGTCTTTGGGAGGGAACTTCTCTACCTTGCCCAAAAAGTTGTTCCTCTTTATTTGGCATCATTCGAGTGTTTTGCAAATGTGAACTGAGAAGAGCTTTTCTGTGCCTTGTCTTGATCAATACAGCCAATTTGTACTCTAGAAATCATTTGCAGGTAAGATATGACGACTTTCACAGTAAGAAATGGACAAACTTCCCTCTCTGCGTGTTATGATCACAGGGAAGAATCAAGACATCCCCCTTCCTCAAAATTTAAGGCAACTACCTCATTTTTTAAAGGAGAAAATGTGTGTGTGTGGGGGGGGGGGGGGATCGTCTCTCTACACATATCGCTTAAACCTATAATCATCCATATACATTTATCGCGTTTATCCTATTTATTACACAATCGAAAAAGGTGACTCATTTTTTTATAAATAAACGAAATAAAATAATAAAGATTGTATAATAATTAAGCCATTGCCCTTTTTGTTACAGGATCTGAAAAGTTGACTTAGAAAATAAATGAAATAAAATGACAAAAATTGTCTAACAACTAAGCCCTTGTCCTTTTTGTTAGAGAGTCTTAAAAGTTAACTCACCTTCTAGAAAATAAATGAAATAAAATGACAATGATTGTATAATAACTAAGTCTTCAAATGGTATGGGTGAAAACGGACATTTTATTAAAAAAAATTGTTTATTGTTTTTAAATACTTGATATAAAAGGTTAAAAAAATAGGAAGATTTTTTCACTTCTATTACTCTCATACCAAATAAGCCTTAAATGATAGAATTAAAATATATAAAATGTAAGAGTTTTACACCGACAATTGCATAAGTAATTTTTTTTTATAAATTATTTCATATATGAGAGGCCCCGTAAAAAAATTACTATAATAATAACAACATAATAATTAATGAGTTAATTTAATGGATGATTTAAGATGTTATCTAACTTTTCACTTTTATTTTCATTAGGTTCATCCTAAGTATTAATTAGGCAAGTATAGAGTTTCTCTTAACCACTAAGCCTTTTATCTCGTTTTTCAATATTCACAATACTTTCATTTCTTCTAACCTGCATCTAAGTATAAATCTACCATCCTTTCATTTACTAGCGTGTTAATTTCCCCTCACTATATAATTTGTTATTGTCCCTTTATTATATATTTCCAACAATCATTTATGATACATAACTATTGTTGTAACCCACCACATTTTCTCTCTTCTAAGAAAAAATGAAGAGAAAAGAAAAATCTACCCTTTCCTGACTACATTGCCAACAGCCGTACTATAACCTATTCTCTTTGTGTGTCACCCAAATCTAGATACTAGCTTATTGTTGGTCTGCTATGGGAGGTAATTAACAATTCCATCTTGTCAACATATTTCCATTATATATCTTATATACCACGAATTCATTCTTACGTGCACTCTTATGGGTTGCTGCTACTCATATGTACGTATAGCCATAGGTGATACTATGGCCTAGTCTATTATATCTATTATATAAGTTGTTAGATGTTTACACCACACTGTTTTTCCTCTTGCCTTCTCAGTTCTCACTGCTGAAGCCTAGTAACTTTGTATGGTACAGGGTGCATAGTAGCATTGTTGGTAGCATTCATTTGCACGTATGCTTTTTAGAACCGACAAAAGTTGACCTAATCTGTCCAATCAGATCCGATTCGAACGAGATCCGATCCGATAAAATCCAAAAAATTTAGCAACCCGACCCAATATTGACCCGATAAAAATAAATCCGACCCAAATCTGACCCGATTCCAACCTATGACCCGTTATTGACTCAACTCGATAGCAACCAGACGTAGCATTAACCCAACTCGAAGCCGACCCGACCCAACGTTGACTCGACCCTACATTCACCAAATCTGACCCAACATTAACCCGATTAGACATCAAAATATATTATAATAATAATAAATTACACATTTTATTATTTATTTAAAGCTTTTAAAAATGTAGTATTTTATAAATTGCACTTATTTTTCATAATTTTACCCTAGACATTCTTATTTATTAATGATATCCTAATAAGATATATTATTAATAAATAAATAACCAAAATAAAAAGGACAAACATATTTTCAAAAAGTCTTCCATTACATCCACTGATCTACTTATTTGAAGAAGCTCTTAATAGAAGAGTATAATAGTGTCATTTATCAATTATCACCTACAAAATCCAACAAGCAATAACTATGCCCAACAATAACTTAACAAAATAAAAAGATCCAGAAAACTTTTCGGTAACATCCATAATTCATGCATAAGTTATAAAGTTACAACCTATAAGCTGTATAGATAATTAAAAAAAACATAAAAAGAAAACAAATATCAAAATGACAATTAAGGCACAAACATACACGCCACCTACAAACTATAACAACAACTTCTACACAAAATGTCCACTGTATAAAATATGGTAGAAAAACTAACAAGGCAATAGAATAAGAGCGTCTATATCAGAATATGCCACTTATAAGTTTTAACACAACGCCTATAACAACAATAAAAGAACACCAATAGATAGTAGTTGGCCAACAACATAAACATTATCCAAGTATGGTAAATCTACAACATAAAGAACAAATGACATGATTGAATAAAAATTAAATTCCTTGCCTACAAAAGATAACAATTATCCATGTTTACAAGCAAAACTAAAAAATGACATGGTAAATCTAAAACTTTTACCGCTATTTTTGAAGCTCCTTAATCCATTTCATTATTGTTACTCATTGATTTTGATGGTTCCAAGAAGTTCCTTCTTCTTCTTCTTCTTCTTCTTCTTCTTCTATTTCTGTAAATACCAAAAAAAAATATTACATTATTATCTTCAAAATTAATTGATAAAAAAATTATCAAATAAAAAAACACAAATTCATAACAACTAATGTTATTACCATCATATCCATATAACCAATTACGAGTAATTACCAAAGCATCAACATTTTTCGACAATAACGAACTCCTCCCTTTATTTAAAATTCTACCATCCATGCTAAAGGTTGACTCAGATGCAACGGTAGTAATAGGAATGACAATGATATCTTTAGCCATAGAAGAAATAATTGAGGTGTCTTAGAATTATTTTTCTAAAATTGGAGCACATCAAGTGAAATTTTACGATCCAACTGCTGACTTTCGATATACATATCAAATTCACTTTTACAACTTTTACCTCTACCTCCAACAGAAGTAGAAGCATCAAAATCCTAAATTTTAAACAAAAAGAAAAACAATAATTAGACTTGATGTAAAAAGAAATTAGTTATAACAAAAATAAACATGTAATAAAGATAAAAAAAAATATTTAGTGAGATATAGCTTGATTTACCTCCATTTCATCATTTTCTCTGTTCACTTCTCTATTAATAAATGTCCCTTCATCAAATGAATTTGGAGCATTAGGACAACGATATTCATAGTGTTTGTATAGCTCAACAAATTCAACATATATATCATTAGTAAACTTTGTACCCTTCTCATTACCATGTACTTTGACTAAGGCAAACTTCAAAAAGTCAAACTTATAATGTGGATCCAAAATTACAGCAAAAGCAAGAATAGTACTATAGTGCGACCAATACTTTTCAAATTTTTGCATCATTTGTAGTCCCATTCTGCTAATATCATTATCATCACACCCCCATTGCCTTCTCCAATCTCAGTTGAATCCTCCAAATATTAAGAAAATACAAGTTGGCAGTAAGATATGCAGATCCAAAAAATAAATAGGTAATTTCATAGAAAGGTTCCAACAACTCACAAATCTTTTCCACTTTACTCCACTCATTCGGCAAAATTTTAAACTTGTAACTAGCTTCAACAATACCAAAGAAATCCAAAACACGACGATAATCTAATGCTCTACGAAACAAAAGATATGTAGAATTCCATCTTGTAGCAACATCTAGCCACAACTTCCCAGAAATTTATATATTCAATTTTGCAGCACATTCATAAAATTGGATTATCTTTCCTTCTGAAGCATCTATATACTTTACATTCTCTCTAATTTTGAGCACACATCCTTCAATATTTTTCAACCCTTCCCTCACTATCAAATTAAGGATATGAGTTGAACATCTGATGTGAAAGTATTTTCCATCACATACCAAATTTTGAAGCAAAGTAGGTTTCAAGTGACTAATTATGTTGTCCATATTAGATGCATTATCCACTGTCATAGTAAATACCTTCTTCTCAATACTCCACTCTTTAAGCAATAAATACAACAAGTTGTAGATTTTAAGACTGGTGTGGGGAGGAGGACAATGGCAAAAACTCAACACTTTACAATTCAACTTCCAATCATCGTCGACATAATGAGCTGTTAGAGTTAGATACCCACGAGATGTGCAAGCTGTCCATATATCACAAGTCAAACATACCTTGCTAGAAATAGCCCCAATAGTGTGTTTGAGTTTAATTTTTAAATCAACATGCTTTTCTAGGCAAACTTTTTTAATAGTGTTTCTAGACACAGGTTTGACTTGCTGATTAAGATATTGATGAAGTTTCCTAACTCCCAAATGTTCAACATACGAGAATGAATACCCATGCCTCAAAATTACCTTAGCCAACATCTCACGATAAACTTTTGGATCAAATGAAATCTCACTAGATTTAGATGTGAAGGTATCTGGTGGAATCATTTTTTTGTATGCTTCACATACTTGTATGTGTCTTAAGGCATTAGAAGTACCATATCTAGCTTCACTCCTATACTTTGCCTTTTTATAGTACTTACATAGAGCTTGTTATCTTCCATCTTCATCTTTAAATCAATCAAAGTTGTCCCAAACCTTAAAGTATCTCTTTTGTTTGCCGAGAACTTTTGCAACCGGTAATTCAGCACCATCATGTATGTTTATTGGAGCTTCATTTATAGTTAGATTTGAAGCTGTAGCTGGAACTTGATTATCTTATTCATATTCTTCCTCTTTAAGATCAACGTCTATAATTTTAAAACATAAAAAGAATTTATGTTAATCTATAATTTTCAATAATGTGTAAACCAACAAGCAATAACTATAAACAAAAATACAAGATGCTTATTGTCAACCCACAAGCAATGATAATTACTAATATCATCTAAAAAAAATAATACCTTTGGTAGATGTGAAATCATAGGTATATATTTCCTCTTCTTGAGGTGTCCTAATTTGTTCGTCCTCCATATCCTTTTAGCCTTGTGTAGCTGTACCTGTATACATAAATAAATTATTGTCTTGTATTAAATAATTTTATACAATGTCAATTTGAATACAAAAAAAATATCTACAACATCCAACTTTTGATGCATATTTTTAAAACAACAAATAATATATTAATTTACACAGAGTACATAGATTATAAGTTTATAACAAACATAAAATCAAACTTATAAATATCTAACATAATTACGATTTTTAAGCCGGAACAGCAAATCTAATAAAATCTTATTGAAATATTTAAATTGACGGCTCACAATTGAAATTATACATATTGTACAAAATATTGTATATTCAATTGATTAAAAACTATTAAGGAATTACCTAATTTAACATAATTAGGGTTTTTGAGCCCGAACTGTAAATCCAGCGAAATCTTATTCAAATATTTAAATTAACAGCTCACAATTGAAATTAGACATATTCTACAACATATTGTATACTCAATTGATTAAAAAAATAAGGAATTACCCAATTTAACATAATTAGGTTTTTGAGCCCGAACTGTAAGTCTGGTTAAATCTTATTCAAATATTTAAATTGACAGCTCACAATTAAAATTAGACATATTCTACAATATATTATATACTCAGTTGATTACAAACAATTAAAGAATTGCCTAATTTAACATAATTAGAGTTTATGAGTCCGAACTGTAAATCCGGTCAAATCTTATTCAAATATTTAAATTGACAGCTCACAATTGAAATTAGACATATTCTACAACATATTGTATAATCAATTTAATAAAATAACTCAATTATACAATCCAATTTAATTCCGCAAGATTTTTGACCAAACAATCCAATTCTAATATATTTCATACAATTTCCCCAAATTAACAATACCAACAAGAAATTAAGCACATTTCACAGTATATAGCATAAACAATTTATCAAAAATAGCTTAATCGGACGAATCCAATAAATCCGAACATAACCGGAACAAAAATCTAATTTTCACAATTCAACCATACATATTACAATTAACTACTCCATATTAGTCATACAACATATACATACATCATCCAATAATCAATTTCGATTATCATTAGCTAATTCATAAAAAATTAATGAAAATGAGAGTTAGGGTTTAAGATAATTATACCAAACGAATTGTTACGAAAGTGGTCGGGATAAGGGTTGCTGGAGCAACATCGGTGGTGAAGGAACACTCGCCGGTGGTTGGCTGCATCGGACGTAGCTGGTTGCTCCTGGCGGTGTTCAATTTAGGCGATAGCGAGCACAGCGGAAGGGGGCCGATTGTGGTGGCGTGGCAAGGCAGTGCAATCAAAGGACAGTTGTGGTGTCGGGCAATAATGGAGAAACGAGGGAGGGAGCACATGTTTCGGCTGGAGAGAAAGCAGCGACGGGGGACCAAACAATGGCAGAATCGTAGTCACAAGGCACAGGGGCAAGGTCAAGATCCACTAGGCTTCATTTGTCTGCTCGAGTTTCAAACAAATGAAAAGAAAATGAGAAGAGAAAAAGAAGAAAAACAGTTGGGGAGGGCCGGTTTTGGTTAGACCGGATCAGTTGTTTTTTTTAACAGTAAAAACAATCTAAAATATAATAAATTATAATTATAATTTATACATTAATACATTATATAGTTATTTTTATTATCACATTTGTTTTATAAAATTATATTTTTTTAATTAAAAAAATATTTGAAGTAATCAAATATAATACTATTAAAACTTATAAATATCTATATTATTTTATTTACCTTGTAAAAATAAAACACATATAATATTCTTATTTTATTTATCTTTACTAGTAATATTATGATTGTATCTAATATATACAATATAATAAATGATAATTATACATTGTATAGTATTGTTATGCTCACCTTTATTTTATAAAATTACCCTTTTTTAAGTAACCAAATATTTTAAGTAATCAAATAAATATAATATATGATAAACATATAATATTTTTACTTTTAAAACTTATAAATATTTTAAGCAATAAAATATAATATTGTTAAAACTTATAAATATCTTCATTATTTACCCTTATAAGACTAAAACACATATAATATTATTATTTTATTTATCTTTACTTGTAATATTATGATTATATCTAATATATACAATGTAATAAATATACAATGTAATAAATGATAATTATACATTGTATAGTATTATTATGCTCACCTTTATTTTGTAAAATTACCCTTTTTGAAGTAACAAAATATTTTAAGTAATCAATTAAATATAATATATGATAAACATCTAATATGTTTACTTGTAAAATTTATAAATATTTAAAGTAATCAAATATAATACTATTAAAGCATATAAATATATTTATTATTTACCTTTGTATAAATAAAACACATATAATATTCTTATTTCATTTATCTTTACTAGTAATCTTATGATTGTATCCAATATATACAATGTAATAAATGATAATTATACATTATATATTCTTGTTATGCTAACCTTTATTTTATAAAATTACCCTTTTTTAAGTAAAAAAAATATTTTAAGTAATCAATTAAATATAATATATGATAAACATCTAATATTTTTACTTGTAAAATTTATAAATATTTAAAGCAATCAAATATAATATTATTAAAACATATAAATATCTTTATTATTTACCTTTGTAATAATAAAACACATATAATATTCTTATTTCATTTATCTTTACTAGTAATCTTATGATTGTATCTAATATTTACAATGTAATAAATGATAATTATACATTGTATAGTCTTGTTTTAATCATCTTTATTTTATAAAATTATCTTTTTTTAAGTAATTAAATATTTTAAGTTATCAAATAAATTATAATCGATGATAAATATCTTTGTTTGGTTCAAAGCGCAATATTTTTTATTATTAAAATTTATAAATATCTTTACTATTTATTTGTGAAAATAAAGCACATTTAATATTTTTAATTCTTTTATCTGCAATATTAATCTTATGATTGTCTGTCTCTAATATTTACGATTTATGAAATGATATTGCCTGGACTTGAATTTGAATCAACCTGTCAAAACTCGACCTGACCTGACCCATCAAGTTAACCCGTAACTAATTGAATTCAACCCGTCAAATTGCATGAAATGACCCCACCCATCAACTTAACTCGAAACAACTCGGACACAGCGGGACTAACCCGTCATATTACATGAAATGACGTGAACGGACTGAAGCTACCTACTCATCTAGTCATGTGAACCAGAAAATGACCCGAAACCAACTCGACCCTACCAATCAAGTTAACCAAAAATGACCCGAATCCGAGTTTTCTTAACCCGACCTGACCCGACAAATGACGCGAAATGACCCGTCCCGACCCGACAAATTGACCCGGAACCAACCCGACCTGACCCAAATAAGACAATGACCCAAAATGACCCGATCCAAACCCGACCCACCCGACCCGATTGCTACATCTAAATTGCTTTTACATGACATGCATATGTATTTAGTCGTAGTTCCATTAAGCGGCGTTTTTGATTCATGCATGTAGAACATCAGACTTGTACATCTTTATGGGTGTATGTGTTTGGTCAATTAATTATTTAGATTACCATTTGTGTCGTGCTAGGTGGTAATCAGTAATGATAATATAATAAGAAAAGTAGTTAGACATAGACGTGTGTGTATATATATATATTAATAATATATATATATACATACCCTCTTATAATAATAATAATATATTATTAATATTAAATATATAGGATTATTAAAATAGAATCGTTGTTGTCATTGAAATTGACGTATTGAGGTAAGTAATTAATCTATCGATCCGGTCCTTTCATTTTTATGTCTATTTTTTGTAATAAATTTCTTGTTTTCTATTTATTAAATATTATTTTATAACTATTCTGTGCACATTTTTTTTTCTATCACTAAATTATTGTATAAAAAAATACATTTTTAAAAAGTTAAAACCTACTTTATATGTTTACCCTCACATTTTTCCTATTATCTACATATTAAATGCTTTGTTATTTTTTAAAACAGTATGTAAGTGTAATTTTAAGATTACTTTTATTAAGTTTTTTAAAAAATGTGCAGATTGTTATAATGAATTCTTTTTTTTTATGCGAATGAAGTAAAAAATTGTTCATTTGTGTGTGTAACTTGTTGTGATTTTATTACTTATTATTTCAACCTAAAATTTGATATGGAGCTTTATTTTGAATCTTATGCATCGTTTTTGCTTTATCAGATTGAATGAGATTTCTATTAGTAGGATTTTTTTTTATTTTATGATTGTGCCCCTCTAGCCCATGAACAGCGTGGGATTGTTAATCCATATTATTTTTGTTCCGTAATACACTATTTAAAATGTCCTTCTAATCCCGATCAATGTCATGTGAATTATCAATTGGTTGTCATTTTTGTGCCTTAGTCGTGAGAGGAGAACGACTACTTATCTAATTTATATTTGTTTCTGTTATGTGTTTTTATTATCTATTTGTTTCTATTATGTGTTTTTATTATCTATTTGAATAATGAATTATTTATTTGGTCCTTCTATATATTCTATGTTATTCCGCCTGACCATTTTATTGAAGTCTGTATTCAATTCTCGTAATGTTTTGATTACTTAAGTGTATTTTAAACTACATTCTTATTTGATAAGGATTTCCTTATATCTAGTTTATTTGATGATTTTAATGATATATGTTGTACAGTATCTGCTTGATCTTTGATTTAACCGGTAGGTCGATTACTTGCTAAGTTGTGGTTCATTCACTCCTCTCTAACATTTCAAATGAGCAGCTTGAGGCATAACCGAAGGTTCAAGATTGTTTAGTCAGTCGATTAGGATTATAAACATATAATAATAACCTTGTAATGTTTATTTGGTTGACTATGTATTGAAGAAGGATCCCATTATGTTTCATTTAGACTCTTTACTATAGTTAATCAAGTTTATAGGTATTTGTTTTCATAGCTTGGCTCCGTTTTTCTTGTACATATGTTTTTGAATTTTTTATAAATAGATAAACTTTTAAACTTTATTTTCATTAAAACATAATATTTTAAAAACTTTTAAACTTAGGTATGTTTTAATGAAAATAAAATACAAATATTTATGTCCTAAATCTTTTATTTTCAATGTAGAACAAATTCTAAATATTTGTGTCTATATAAAAAAAATTTTAAATTTTTTTATTCCTATATAAAAATAAATCCAAAATATTTATACATTTTAAATACACTTTTTTTTTTACCAGAAAATACTATTTGAAAAAACATATGCTATTTCCGTGACAGATTAACGAGAGTCTGAACATTGTTAAAATATAATCTTAAATAATTTCGAACCAAATTGTCTAGAATTTATACAAAATCTGGTTGTCCTGTTAAAAGTTTCCGCAAACAAGCCTTGCTTCAGAACCAACAGATTCCAACGTTCGCCCTAAAAAATGAACAGCTAAAAGTGCGCCAGCTTAATTAGTCAATTATTGGCTTTGCCAACAACCTTCTCCAGTGAATTCAGCGAATGGGATATAGCTCCTGGAGAGTCCTCTTCACAATTTTCTGAGATCTCCAATTTTGAATCTTCGACCTCTGTGTCACTAGAACCCGCAGATACAAGGTGAAAACTCTCTTGAATTTTTGTTACACCCTTCTCCACAGGTTCTATGGCTTGATTTATTGTCAATTTAATATCCTCGACCACCTGCTTCCGAAACGTTATGCAAGCGTTAATAAATTATGAGCATGGAACTGCAATATTTGACAGTAGGATGGAAAGCTTTTACCTGCTGGCCTCCCTCAAGAACAATGTCTTGCACACTCTCTGTGATACTTGTCCCGGGAGCTTTGATCTCAGTTTCTGTTTTCTCAATCAGTTTTGGTTTCTTCTTTTCACCTTCCTCCATTCGCACCGACGTTTTCTCTGTTTGCACGGAGATTCTTCCATAGGCAGAAACTGGTAGGTATTTATACGGCTTCACCGGGAACACAAAAACATGAGCTACAGCTGCAATAGCCATCTGCCGCACAAACATGCCATCATTCCATTTATTAATAGATACTGGAATTCAACGCATTGATTAGCAGCTACCTCTGTTATTCTGTTGCTGAAAAAGTTAATTTTAGCAGCCAAGAGATAATTGAAGGACGGTAAAAAAGTGAAATTCTCGTGCTTAAACTCCAAGCAGATACAAATATCAAGTTCCAGTAGTTGAATATGGGAAATCCACTAGGGTGATCGGTCCTGATCTTTCAGCATATGTGGATAAATAGTCAGAACTTGGTATCTGGTATCAATTCAGGATGTGTATACAGTGACATGTTCCTAAAGGATTATATGTTCGAATCAAGGTCGCAGGCACTAGATTCCAAATTCTCCAGGCAACGTGATGGAACCTAATAATGCGAGCCCACATCCAGACTTCCATAGAGTTTTCCATACAGGTATCTGTTGGTGTGCATGACTGCATGTTCGGTCCGTCAACCCTGCCTAAAGATTAAGCCATATTACACTAGATGGCAACTGAGAACCCTAAGAATTTACAATTAATGAGTAACTTCAAGAACAATACAGCTAGCTAAACTGGATCCAAACCAAGTATTTCGAAATGCCTATTCAGGGTGGTACCAGACTCTCATTGTCACTATTTTGTAGTCCAACAGGCAATCAGATCAGAGAAAGCTCAGCCTGTTTCGATTTTCAAGATCTGTAAATTTTGTTTCCTTTCCCCACAAGAAGAAACATACCTCGATACAGATTAAAAAATCTTGTAGCCCAGTCTGTATCTTGTCCTCATTGGGCAAAGCACCAAATGCACACAGCAGAGCAATGCCTACACCTTGCCACCAGGTAGCAAATACTATAGCTTTAAAACTGATGAACTTTGCAAGTGGTTTTATAGGCTTAAGAATCTCATGTGTCACATGGTAGAACTGAACTAGGCAATACAATGCCCACATCTGGCTGAAGTTCAATACAATTGTGATGTATGGGTACCTGAAAACACACTGGTGAATGATGTCAGGAAACCAACAAAAGAAACACAAGTCAAGAAGCTTAGACGTAAATTCTACTAAACCTAGAAAAGACAACTGGTTCTGATGATTCTTAACCGTGGATTAATTGCTTAGATAACTATGAAAGGGTATTCTGCACACTAGAAGAGCTAGTTTTAGAGACAGCAGTTGGGTTGATTGTGAAAGGCAACGTAGAGAAGCATAAAGAGAGCATATTTGTAGAGGGTTTTCTAATACTGAACCACTTTCAGAAAGAAAAGGCAAGGGTAAACTGCGGTTAAATATAAACCGATAACAACACCATCAAGGGCGTACTCTCCTGGCTAACCCGCATTATCCAAGGGCATTTCAGTACAATATAGCCTTCGATTTGAGGCACAGGAATTGGACAAGTACTTTCAAACCACAGTGCCCAAATACATGGAATGGGATGGAAAGTAGAAAGGCAACTAAGACACTGCCAGCATGTAACTAGATATTTTAATGGTTTAAATCAAACCTGCTACAATTGAAGAGTTTCCTTTGCATAAATTTGAGAACAATCCATCTCGTATCCTTATATATGTCAGATAAAGAGGGAAGAAATCCAATGAGACGGAGGTAGAAGCAGCTCTTTTACAGAAACATTTCGGTCTAACTCAGCTCCTGACATTGGACATAGTAAAGCAGGCATATAGTACTTGTGTTTTATGAGGTGACCTACCAATCAAGCAGAAGCCAAAGCTTCGGAATGCAAAACTGGGGAGTCCAACTGTGCTTCAAGTGAAGAAGTGGGTTTGTGTGAATTAGAGATAAGCTTTATTCAAGCAGGGAGTAGCAAACCATGCTAAAATTTGTCCCTGAACTTCTACATTAGCTAGGACACTTCTTTGCTCATCTCCTATCTATAGACAACTTGATACCAAAGCAAATACCCTTTGATAGCTGATCAACACAGTTTAAAACAACTTCAAGGCACAGTTGATTGAGATCCCTGCTCTTCTTTCTAAGTATTGAAGCCATTCTCAAATTACACTACACAAACTGTAATGAGCACCCCGCTCCCACAAAAAAAGAAAATATTAATAAGTATGGCCTAGTACATTGATGTCATGCACTGCCAATACAACTATGCAAGGTGGTATCTACTGGATGATACAGACCCATAGTACCACTTGAATTCACCGTCACCATACATGCCCAAGAGCTCCAGTAGAAATGTAAGTAATGCACACAGAGTCTTCAATATCATCTGTTAACCAAACCATTGTTAGTATGGAGAGCTCTCAGTATAGAAAAAGATAATTTCTTTTGACTTACATATTGTACAAGACCAAATTTCTCTATTTCCAGGAGGTCTTTTCCAAGAACACAAGGCTTCCAAAAGAAGTTACGGAAAGATTTTGGCTGTGACACTGATTTACCACTTTCCTCTTCTAGCAGCGGCTTGTTAAGCACTTTCATAGATTCATCCTCCAGAATTTGTACAACTTTATCTTCCCCGCCTATCACAAAGATAAAAATCTCCTTAGCACTTTCTTCTTTCCATAATTATCAACTTATGCAATAAGAATTTTATACTGAAAAGTTAAGCGTTGAAAGACATCCATAACTTCACTTGCTATCTTATTTTCTTCAGTTTCCTTACTTTAGTGGGTCGTTGAAAAGAACATGACTATCTTTATAGCATCCAGATGCAATAATAATCAGGATCATCATCTTGCTTGTAGAAAGAACAACAAGAATAGCTGAAAACAAAATATTTTCAGTGCCATTTCAAATAGTCTAGAACGATAATAAGCCTAGAGAACTTACCAAGACAAGCTATCAGGTAGCTTCCAAAAGCATACAAAGCAAATGCTTCATAGCAATTTCTCAGAATATTGCATGCCAGAGAAGTTTGTGGACTGCACAGTGATACAATCTGGTAACAAAAAAAACGAGTCATCAGACAGACATAATTAATGTGCCCGAATAAATGGTACATGATCACCTTCCATTGATGCCTTTATTTTCCCAGGAGGGTTTTGGCTTTTGTTGATGTAAAAAAGAAAACAAAATTAGTTACATCAACTTCAACTTTTACAGAAACACTTTGCATTGAGTTATATTTTTAGTAAGCAGGGGGCAGTTCTGATGCATCTGTTGAATTTTGGAGTAACAATTTCAATATATATAACTAGAGGGATTCAAGTCAACATGATTAACTGTTCACTACAGATGGCTGCCAAAAGAACTAGCTTCAACTTACATAAGCTACAAGACAAATGATTCATTTATAGCAGATATTCATTTATTGCTGTAAACACCAGTTCCTCTCCAGATCTAAACCAGCAATGATATCATCTAAGTACATGAGAGGATATGTAGATCCTTACCGACTCAGTAGCATAGACAGGAACTATGAACAGAACCCCAACAATCCACTTTTGCTCCTGCAATGCACAACAGAGGAGAACCTTTCAGGTTCAGCATCTCCATATGATCCAGAAAAATGATCGTTGCAAGGAACAAATTGACATAAAAGATTTAAGCAATTATTCCTTCCAATTAAGGAATGAAACTTTAGGATTCTCAGGAATAAAAAGCATAAATCTTCTGAAATTTTCAAAACAGAAATAAACATTTTGTTTTTGGAAATCATAGATTTACATAAGTTTATTAACTTCATAACCGAGAAAATAATGCAGGGCCAAGTAATGATAAAACTCGAAGTGCTTGTTTTCTATAAAGGTAATAGGGGTGGAAAAGATACCCTCGGATTTTATGTCTCTTAGGCTCCGTTTGGATTGGGGTGGAAGGAGGTTAATGGAGATGAATGAATTGAGTCAACCCGTTTGGGTATCAGGTTAATAATTTTACCTAGGTGAATTGAGGTTAATATTTCACCTCCATTCACCTCGATTAACCTCGTTTTTATTAACCTCAGATTTCAGGGTAACAGAGGTGAAGGTGAAAGAATAAGTAAATTTTTAACTTAATAGGACCAAAATACCCCTCAATATGACTTAGTTATTTAATACAAAGGTATAAATATCATTTTTATTATTATTTTAATCTTCATTTACCTCAATTTGAACAAAAATTTTAAAATATTCACCCCGATTCACTCAGGTTAGGTTAATATCATCCAAATAATATTTTAAAATATTCACCCCGATTTACCTCCATTCCCTTCACCTAGGTTAATTTTTAATGTTTACCCCTACCTCGATTCATCCCAATCCAAACGGAGCCTTAGATAGCGAATTTGGAAATAAAAATATATATTTTTTCAAGTACATGCCCACTTCGATCAGTACGGAGATCTAAAATGGTTTTTTTTTTTCCATTTCAAATAAACTATGTAAGATACTTAAAGTATGGGAGTATCTTTTCCTCTCCTATTACCCCCATATCAAACAAGCACTAAGGGTTGTTCACTTACTCCAAGAAAACACAAAATGGAATCAAGTGCCTTTTTTCCCTCCCCTCTACAGGGATCCTGAATCCTCAGGAAAGAACATACTTTTAGCCTAAATAGTACGCAGTCTCAAAAACATTCTTATCTGCATATCAAGCTCCAAGAAAGATCGACACTTATAAAGTCAGCCAGAGAGAGCCTCACTTGGAGGTACCCTGACCCTTTAGCAACCCTAATATAAATTAACTTCTTTGCCAACTCCAAAAACAGATCAGTACGTTACTCAAAACTTGACCAACCAGAAGCGCAATGAAGAATCCTTACGAGTAATATATTTACTTGGAAGTCAAGGTGCTTCCATGAATAATGCTGTGTAAAATCATATTCCTAAATGATCTATGGGATTCTAAATTCGCTGAAAATATTTGTCTTCTAAAGTAAGGACTGCTTGTACGCTAGCTTTCACCCTCCATTTGCTTTTATTGTAGCAACATCTAGGAGGCTACTGAGCAGCTGAACAGTTAACCGCTAGGATCAGTGAGCCCAAATTAACCAAACCAAAGCCAAGCCTAGTGAATAACGAATATGGCATATGTCCTAAAGCTTTGAATACTATTATATGCCATGCTATTTGAAAAAAAAAAAAAAAGATGAATTCAAATACTGAAGCACTAAAGAGACTGGAGATCTAAGCAATCACAAGGGAAGAGACTGACCGATGGATTGTTATAAGATTGGAGATGTTGGACAATCAGAAAAATTGAAAGCATCGATGCCACCAAAGCAAAGCATCCAGCAATAATAACTGCCGGTTTGTGGAGATTACTGTACGTCACGTTAAAGAAAAAATAGCTGATAGAAGATATCATTTCTTGCACATCGTCGTGGGCCAGATCTCTACAACTTGGGAAAGAACGAAAGAGCATACATTATGTGTCATTGAAAGTGTTGAGCAACTGTACACAATTCAGAGGTTAGATTCGCAAGCCGGCAGCGAAAAAAAAATGTAATAAACTGAGACGTATGGTAAAATGCAGCTGATAATAGGAGAAAGCCATCTGTAACCGAGTATTGGTTTCCCTTACGTTTATGACCTCAGTTTCCCATAGCAGAATGATAGAGCAAGCGCTATCAATGCAAGGTTATTATGTTCAACTATCATGCCAATCTTGTGATCAATCTTTCGTTAAGTTCAACTCTGACAAGCTAACTTTGATAAAGTTATCGCTTACCATGTGACGCTGCAAGCAAGGGGAGAAAAAGATGTGAAAGTATAACTTCGGTAGGATTTTCAAGGATACAAGGGGGCTGAACCAGCAAATTTTTTCAAGCATTTCTGCCACCCATCTTTGAACTTAACCCTACATTCTATATTAAAAGCAGGATACATCTTTTACATTGCAACAATAAGTAGCAACAGGAAAACCTTCCTTGAAGCGCGGCGCTAAAAATAAAATAAAATAAAATACCAGCACTTCGTACATCTCGCATACAACATTTGAACTAAAGAGATAATCAAGGAATTCTAACCTGGCTGTATGTAAGAGAAGAAGCAGTGAAAACAGAAAAATGGGGCTTCAGAATCAATCTCATTCGTCAATTTGCTGTGACCGCATTTCAATAGCAATTTGTACCTGATTATCGTGACCTGGGGCTGGAAAATTATAGCTAGGCGTATCCCGTATGCATCAAAAGCAACGGGCGGCAGAAGAGAATATGTGACTACAAATTCAAATGTGTCAGAGCCGCAAGTGTTACGCATTTTGTGTAACCTAAAATCCAAGACACCATTAAGCATGCAAAATCTTGGCTCGTTTGGCATCGACACGTGTCCGACTCATGCCCTGCAACTTCGAACACGTAATACTTTGTTAATTTGATTCAGGTGCTGCTACTATATGCATCGAAACTGATTCGTCGGTTACTCATATTTTGGCACGATGCGGTCAAACTATCCTGCGATCAGTTAAACAACAACGTCTATTTACTGTTTTAATTTTCGACCAGAGTTATTAAAAAATTTAATAAGAATATATAATATTATATTCGTATTTTTTTATTATACAAATATAAATCAATATTAGTACACTTTCAAATTTTTAAAAAATAATATTATATAAAAATATAGTCATATATTTTTCAGTAATGTTGTTTATATGCTATTATTATTGGAGTATTATTTTATTATCAAATTAATTTCACATATATTTATATTTTATAATTGTTATGTCATATAGTATTATGGTTACATTTTTTATTATTATTATCTTCATATTTTATCATTATTATTATTATTATTTTATCGTAGTTATTATAATTCATCGATATTAGTTGAGATTTTATGAAAAAAAATAATTTATCATGTTTTGGTATGATTATTTTCATATTTTATAACTAATGTATTATATTTTACTACTCTTATACTTGTGTTTCAATATTGGTACCTTCAGGTTTTCTCATGTTTGTTGTTATATTTAACCGATGATTGTTGGAATTTTTCTAAGAAAATTAAATTATAATATTTCATTATAATTGTCTTCATATATCACCCTTAATCATTATTATAATTGATACTCTACCATCAGTACTACTAATATTTTACTGTTATAATTGTCAATGTTTTACTACTATTGTACTTATATTTCACCGTAAAAGTTTTTATATTAAAAGTATACCAATATGGATATCTATTTATAAAGAAAAAATTCCACCAACAATCTAGTATAATTATTTTATTTTTAAAAATGTAAATTTAAAGATAAATCTATTAATAAAACTTTAAACAAATTAAAAGCTTTAACCTATTTACATGTGTGCTACTATAATTCTTTTCTCTTAATTTGTAGTAATCGGTTATGCCATGCTTACGGTATAACTGGTTGCACGATAGTATTTATGAACTATCCTCAATTATTTTAAACATGTTATTATGGTGTGTGGACTCAAGAATTGTGTCCAATTAACAAGGATATACAGAAAATCTCATGTGTGCAAGCATGTTATAATACAATAGCAAAACAAAGAGAAACAATAACAAAAATGTTGTGTGCTTCATCAAATAAGGTTGTGCCTTTACTATGTTTGAGGTTCTAGGTTTGGTTTACACTAAAGCCAACATAAATTATGCATTTGATGGATCGTTTTTGAAATGCCCCGAAAAATTCTAATCTTAAATATTATATTTAAATGAGATTTTATCATAAATATTAATTAAATAAATTATTTTGATTAAAATAAAAGGAAATTAATTAGGGAAAATCAAGGATAAATTTATAAGTATGTTAATTAAGAGAAATTAGGTATTTTAGCTAATTAAGGATTTGTATTTTAGAAATTAACTAAATAAATTATTTTATTTAAAATAATGAGGAGAAAATAGTTTCAAATTAATATTAATTTTATAAATAATTTAATGGAAGAAAATTAGGGTGTTTTGCTAATTAAAATGGAATTTATGGAAAATATTTTAAATATCCTAATTTAGCCTAAAAAGGGATTTAAATTTAATTTTATTTAAATATTATTATTTTAAATATCCTAAATATTCAGATTAATTTAATTGGCCCTAATCTAATTATTTTTCTCCTTTTCTTTTTCCCTTTTTCTTTTTCTTTCTTCCTTTTTCCTTACCTTTTTCTTTCTTTTTCTTCTTTTTCTTTTTCCTCTTCTTTTTCCCCGAACTGGGCCACCTGCGGCCTAGTCTTCTTCTTCTTCTTCCTTTCCTTCGGCCCAGCCCGCGCGACGCTGCCTTCTTCTTCCGTCCTTCCAGCGCCGCGTTTTGCCTCCGTTTCCACCGAAACTCGTCGTTCCATTTAAACCCTTACCGCTCGCGCCGAACCGCCCGGTTTCCCTTCTTTTCTTTCTTTCTTTTCCTTCGCGAACTGCCCGGCCAGCCCATCTTCTTCTTCCTCCTTTCCCCGTCATCGACGACGCTGCAACGCTGGCTGCCATCAATGGTGTCTCCGGCTACGGTAATTAATACCGGCCGTTTCTTGGCTCATTGTCTTCCTCTTAACTCGACGAATAAATTTGCATAATTATTGGACGTTAAATCTCGCCCGTTTCCTCTCCCCAACGTCGTGGAAATTCGAAGCAAACCAAACGATGCCCGACCATTTTCCGCCACCGGCTGCCCAAATTCTCGCACCCTCTAGCTTCCTACCAACCCCCAAAACCCTATTTTACCATCTTCAATCTATAAATAGCCTCGTGGTAGGAGTTGTGGAAGATTTTCTTTCCCGAAAACCCTCGACGACGGCTGCCACCACCGATACTTTAGACGCAGATTCCGCCGCCTTTAGCCAACCTCAGCGCCACCGCAGCATTTTATTTTCTTCCCTGCATTTTCCTCTAGCTAACTACGTTGTTCAAATCCCTCGATTCTTCTTGTACTAGCTTACATGGCCGTGCCAAGTTGGCTTCTTGTCTCGCCTGAATTTTTACCCAGAAATACTTAAGTCGCCGTCCGCCGCCGTTTCCTCCACTTCTGCTGCCTTCTGAACCACCCAAAATCTTCCTCTAATCCTCCTCCACCAAATCATAACCTTATGTTGATTTTTCCCCTGCTCCTTCTCTCTTTTTCTTCATCTTTTTCCCACTTAGATAGTTTTTCCGGCCACCGCCGCCGCCGCCGCGAACCACCGCAGGTTCCGCCTATCTCCACCAGTCTAAGGTTGAACCCTAGACCCTCTGAACCTTTCTCCCTATTTTTATAATCCTTAATTTAATTTATTTCAATTATTTGAAATAGATTACTATTACTTTTATTATTATTTCTATTATTGTGTTATTAATATTATTATTAGTATTAATGTTTTGATTATTATTTCTGCAGGGTCTGAAGCTCTAATATACTTTAATTCGATTTTGTCATTATTATAAGTATTATTATTATTTTCATTATCTTAATTAATAATATTAAGGTGTTATTATAATTATTGTTATTATTAGTATTTTTATTATTTCGAATTACCATTATTATTATTCTGTAATTAATATTACAAATACTTTACCATTAGTTTTGTTATTATTATTACACTTATTATATTGTTGTTACATTATTTTAGTATCTTAGCTATTACTATATTAGTATCATTATTATTATTAGGATAAAGTCTTTAACCCTATATTATCAAGGTTATAATATCTCTATTATTTTTATGTCTTTAGCAAAGTTAGAATTTTGTTAAGGTTATTTTATTCATATGTTATTATTTGGTCAAAGCCCTAAGGAGGTGTAGGAACGTGCTCCAAGACCGGTGTCGTTTTAGGTAAGGGGTGCTAAGGCCTTTTATGTGCTAATGTGCATTGTGTGCCTCGTATGTTATGCATTATATGTTTATGATTATTAATTATGCCGTATATGATATGACGTGGAGTTGAAGTATGTTTTCGTATGGCATGTGTATTATTTGTGTATGACCCTGTAAGACATGCATGTGAGGACGTTGATATGATTTTATGTGGGAGAAAGGATGAAAAAGGAGGATGGAGAAAGAAGTTGATTAAGGGATGTGAGTTGACCTAAGTATTCCATTGATTCATGAGTAAAGGAATAAAATGGAGAATTTTAGGGTTTCGTGTGTGAGAATCTGATTTATGATTTTTGAGGTTTTGGTATGGAGAATATAATTTATGGTTTTATATGGGGAAGTTTAACTTATGGTTTTGTATGGTTTTGTGGGAGACAATATAACTTATGATGTTATATGGGGGAATTGAATTTATGGTTTGTTAGGGAGAATCTAATGTAAGACGTTATTTGGGGAGAATGTAATTTATGACATTATATGGGAGAACCTAATTTATGATTTGATTGGGAGAATCTAATTTATGATTTGTTTTGGGGAATCCAATTAATCCAAATTATGGTTTTGCTTGGGAGATTCCAATTTATGATCTTATGTGGGAAATTTAACTTATAGTCTTGTATGGGAGAATATAATTTGTGGTTATGAAAGGGGAGAATCTAATCAATGGTATTATGTGGAAAAATCTTTGGGTTTTATATGATTTGAATCCTTGTGTTGGTATGAATTGAATTTAGGGTTTTGTATGATGAGGTTTTGGGTTTTACATAATGGTTAATGTTTGCATGGTTGAAATTAGGGTTTCACATGGAATTTTAGGGTTTGCATGAAAAAGGTTCGAAGGTTAGTATGGGGAGATTAATGTCTGCATGGGTATGAAATTTATGTGTGGAAAGTTAATTTGGGATGTAAGGAAGGTAATGTAAGTGTTGTTTGGGTGTTTGAGCACTTGGGATGAAAAATAGCATGTGGAGCAAATTAAGGGTACGAAGGAGACTAAATTAGGGTTTTGGGATAAAACCCTAGAGTGAGATGTGAAGTAGAATTGGAGGATAAGTGTAAAGGGAGCGATCCATGCATGGCTAGGGTTTGGTGGTAGCATATATGTATGTGGTGATTAAAGATGATGATGAATATGGAATTTATGATTTATGATTCGTGCATGTGCATGATGAAAGCCTTTGAATAAGATACTTAATACATTAATCACGTAAAGTGGAAGATGTTGAGACGGGCCCAGACCGATCCACTGGCATAATAGTGGCAGGGAATGTTTTCCCTCGCGACCGATCCACCGGCTAAAATAGTGGCAGGGCATGTACCCTCGCGACCGATCCACCGGCTATAATAGTGGGGGATCCCGAGCTCAACAAAACAAAACGTTATATGTTGAACGATATGGGAAGACACTAATCACTTAAAGTGGAACACCGTACGAGAAGGGGCCAGACCGATCCACCGGCTATAATAGTGGCAGGGTATGTTACCCTCGCGACCGATCCACCGGCTAAAATAGTGGCAGGGAACGTTTCCCTCGCGACTGATCCACTGGCAAAAATAGTGGGGTTCCCGTAATCGTATGGACTTGAATAAAAGTATGGTGTGACATGATTCTGATAAGAGATTAATTAAACAGTTAATCTGAATTATTCATGGGCCTTTGTACTCTTACCTGAATTGTTCATATACCTTTATGTTGTTATGTTGGATTATGCCCTGTTATTATTCTGCATGGATTATGTGCTTACGTGTTGGCCTTAGTGCTCGGTTACCTTACTCAGTATGTAGCGTACTAATCACCCTTTTTATGGGTGCTGCTCATTCCCACGAGTAGTATGCCCTTCTGATTTGTGCAGGTGGGCGAGATATCAGTTGGGGCTGAGTGTTGAGCATGTTTGGCTCGAGATTCAAGAGAGTTGTGGCCATATCATAGTCTTTATATGACTCTAATTCTTTTTGTTAATCTTTTATCGGTTGTAAGTTTAATTCTCTTTTGGAAATGAATTACATTTCTTGATGCGTACTCTGATTTTGTTTTACAACCGTTTAATGCTTATTCGGAAATTGAATTGTATTGATTATTTCTTTTCTTAGCCTTAGCACTTGGTACTAGGGATGGCAATGGGTCTCGGACCCGACCCAGACCCGCTAGACCCGTCTCATTTTTAGCGGGTCTGGGTCTATGATTTTTGGACCCGATGGGTCTGGATCGGGTCTGGGTCCACATATATCTTAAAGGGTCTGGGTCTGGGTCCAGTTCTAGACCCAGACCCGACCCGCTAGACCCGTTTAATATACATGTGTGTGTATGTATACATATATAAATATATACTAATATTATATTTGTCATTATTGTCTTAATCTTATATAAGCTCCTTATTCATTTTTTTTAATTTTATTTTTGTATACTTACTTTATAAATAATATGTATAACATTTTATTCTAAAAGCTAGGGATATAAACAGGGCGGATTTTACCCGAAACCCGACGGATTTTGTCCAACGGATATGGATAAACGAATATGGATATAGATATGGATGATGGAAAAAATATATCTGTTGGGTTCGAGTATGGATACGGGTATGGCATATCCATACCCATACCCGTAACCATACCCATACCCGTAACCATACCCGTATCCATATCCGTACCCATTTACCCGATATATAATTACCTTTTTACCCTTAATTTTAAAATGAATATAGTATAAATTAAAGTTAGAATTATCATTTAACTTAACTCTAATTGGGTTTATCTGTCGAGTGATGGATTTATCTATCGAATAATATCCATTAACGGGTAAACGGATAATCCGTCGAGTAACGGATACAGATATGGATATATTAGCAGATATGGATGCGGGTACGGGTACGAATTCGGGTACGGGTACGGATTTTCTTATCGAATATGGATACGGATATGAGTATACCCGCCCCATTTACATCCCTACTAAAAGTATTAAAACACCATTTGAAAAGTTAATATAACTATTTTAATATATTTATTTTTTCACTTAGATGATTTTTTTTAACAAAAAAATACATTTTAAGTTATATAAAACATAAATGTATTTGTATTAACATAGATTATTAATTATTTTTTTTAAAAATAATCGGACCCATTTAGGACCCGTTTAGGACCCATTTACCCGCTAGACCCGATGGATCTGGATCTGGATCTGGGTCTGAACTTTTAAGACCCGACGGGTCTGGGTCGGGTCTGGGTCTAGGTAATATAAACGGGTCCGGGTCTGGGTATGGCTGGACCCGGTCCAGACCCGACCCATTGCCATCCCTACTTGGTACTGGAACGGTCGGAGAGAACCGGTCTGGTACTAAGTGTGGCGGTAACACTTCCAGAATTCACAGGTTTTCAGTGCCTCTAATTTAATTGCTTCCGCTTTTAAGAAAAAAAAATTTAGTGAATTTTGGGGTATTACAGTTTTTATGAGTTCAAGTATGATTCTTCTCCTTCTACTATTTATTTTAGTTTCATGATAATTATTTGAGTTTGAAGAGGCATTTTCCTTTTTAGTGATTAGTTGCTGATTTTTCCCTCTTTAGATTGGTGGCTATTTGTACTTCAAGTTATTATTATTATTATTATTTTGGAATTTATTTGAGTTTTATGGTGATTATTTGACTTTCAATGGATGATTGTTTTTATTTCAAGTTATAATTATTTGAATTTTAAGTGATTCTTTGTCGCAAACCCAAATTTATTAGTAAACAAAATCATTTTTATGGAATCTAATACTTAAAATAGTTAAGTATTATCACCATATTTACTATAAGTTTCATTATCTTACCATTCTTGTATTAAATACAAGATTAAAATGATTCACAAGTAAATAAGATAAATAGGGGAAGAGAAATATTTTATAAACCATAAGATAAGAGTTAGAAAATAAACTTCGAGTATACCATAATACAAGTACAACAAAGGGATATATATGAAACTAAGAGTCCATAAGGGTATCCAAAAAAAATACTACAACTACCGGCTAATCAAATAATTAAATTCATCATGGCAATCATCAATGCCGATACATCAACAATTGGGTCATCTGCTTGTAAAAATAAGCATTAACCACACAAGGGTAGTCAATATAAAACGTATTGAGTAACAACAAACACCTTAATAGATAAGGCATATAAGGTCATGCATTAAGCAAAGTACAACACGTGAGAAAAATAATACTACACATATAAATACTACTCATGATATATGATGACTTAAGAGAAAATGTCATATTAGAATCCATATTTAGGTAATCATATATTCTATTTACTCAATCACTTTGAAAACAAGGATCACACTATTCATAACTAATGGAATGGTTCACTATAATCCTATAAAAGGGACTAACAACACTTCTCAAATAAAAACACTCATGAACCCACAACTATAGACCTAATCCTTAAGTGCATGTGATAGACATAAGGCGAATTTGGTTAGGACTAGCATATGGTAGATTTAAGGCGACTTTGGTTCCAATAGAATTAGATTCACTAAAAACTGATAGACTTACTGCGTTTTTTTATGGAAGCACGAATGATGATGAAGGAGCAAAATGCATTGATGAAGTTTAAATGTACTGTAATTGTAGATATATTTCATCATGTGAGTCATCGTGGAGGTTATTTAGAAATGAGATTCAATTCAGGGATCCACCAGTTTAAAGGTTAGGCTTTCATCTTCCAAATGAAAAATATATTATTTTTTCGGATTCTGATCCGGTTGATGATGTTGTTGATCATTTATTGGTTAAATAAAGTATGTTTCTGGCTTGGATAAAGGCAAACAGAGATTATCCAGAGGCAAGGAAATTGACTTATGAAGACTTTCCTATGAAACTTATTTGGGATAAGAGGGTTAGAGTGTGGCAGCCAAGGAAAATGAGGATGTCTACTGAACGTGTTTTTTATGTCCCTCTCGGTAGTGGTGAAAAATACTATTTGAGATGTCTTCTTAATATTTTTCATGAGCCTAGAAGTTATGAAGAGTTAAAATGCATTAATGGTGTGCAACATGTATCATACCGTGATGCTTGCTATTCTTTAGGCTTGTTAAATGATGATAAAGAATAAATTGACGGTATCATTGAGGAAATTCACTAGACTTTTGCATCTTCTTTGAGAAATCTATTTGCAACTTTATTGTCATCTGAATCGCTAATTCGACCTAAAGTTGTTTGGGATAATTGTTGGACTCTCATGACTGATGACATTTTATATAGACAATGTATGGTGTTACAACACAAAGTTAATTTATTATACTCATAACATTTATATTATTTCCTTATTATGATTTATAATTAGTTTTATGTATTTGTTGAATTTTTTTTAATCTCATTTTCAGAGCTTCAGTTAGATGATGATGAGATAAAAAATTATGGGTTAGTAGAAATCAAAGAGTTATTATGCAACTGTGGTAGGATCTTACTAGAGTTTAGGTCGATGCCATTTCCTCCATTCGAGTTTTTTTCAACAAGTCGCAATATATTGATACATGAGGAAACATGTTACAATCAATCAACTTTGAGTGAAGAACATACCAACCATCTATCTAATATGACTAATGAACAACATCATGTATATGATACAATCACTAATGCAATCGAGTCAAATTTAGGTGGCATGTTCTTTGTTTATGGATATGGAGGTATAAGAAAGACTTTTATATGGAGGAATTTATCACCGGCTCTTAGATGCAATGGAGATATTGTATTAAATGTGGTATCAAGTGGAATAGCTTCTTTGTTATTACCAGGTGGAAGAACCGCTCATTCTCGGTTCAAGATCCCTATAAATTTAAATGAAGATTCAACATGCAACATCAAACAAAGGAGTGCATTGGTAGAATTGACTGTAAGGTGTAAATTGATCATATGGGATGAAGCTCTAATGATGCACAAACATTGCTTTGAGGCTTTAGATAAAACATTGAGAAATATTTTACGGTTTACCAACGAATTTAGTCTTGATAAGCCATTTGGAGGTAAGACCATTATTTTTGGTGGAGATTTTCGACAAATATTACATGTGATTCCTAAGGGTAGTTGTCAAGACATTGTTCATGCAACTATCAGCTCTTTATACTTATGGAGAGATTGTAAGGTTTTACGGTTAACAAAGAACATGAGGTTACAAAAAGTTAGTTATGGCAATAACTGTGCTAACTTAAAGCAGTTTTCACAATGGATTGCAAGCATTGGAGATGGAATTATTAGGGCTCCTAATGATGGTCATGCAACAATTGAAATTCCAGGTGGTCTCTTAATAAAATACTCTAACAATCCTATTGAAACAATTTTGGAAAGCACATATCCAAAATTTGCTGGCAATATCATTGATGATGCTTACTTTGAAGGAAGATCTATATTAACACCAACTATTGATATTATTGAGTTTATAAATGAGAACATGTAGTCAATCAACTCATATAAAGAGAAAACATATTTAAATTCAGATACGACTTGCATTTTTTATTCAAATAATGATTCATTGCAAGACCTACACACTCCAGAATTCTTGAATGGAAGTAAGTGTTCTGGTGTGCCAAACTATGTGTTGAATTTGAAGATAGGTACACCTGTAATTTTATTGAGGAATATTGATCGTTCGCTTGAGTTCTGCAATGGTACTAGGATGATAATTACGAGACTTGAAACTCATGTTTTGGAAGCCAGAATCTTAAGTGGAAATAATGCAGATCATCAAGTAATGTTCTCAAGAATGTCATTAACACCATTTGATTCAATATTGCTATTCAAGTTCAATCGAAGACAATTTTCATTGATTTTATCTTATGCAATGACCTTCAACAAAATTCAAGGTCAATCCCTTAGAAATGTTGGTCTTTTTTTTAAAACGACTGATATTTAGTCATGGTTAGTTATATGTTGTAGTTTTCAGAGTCACAAATAATACAAGTTTGAAAATTTTGATATGTGACAATGATGTTGGTGAATGTAATTCAACAAAGAATGTTGTATTCAAGGAAGTAGTTGAAAATATTTGATTATCTATTTTCATTGTTTAATTTATCAATATTGGTTTTATATTGTTATCTCTAATTTTTTCAAATTAACTTATTATTTGATATTATAGAAACCTTTGTGCATTGCATGGGTGGAAACCTAGTTAGTGTTAAAACCCATACGCGACATCCTATCACATGTGAATATCCTTTCATGCATTACTAACCAACAAATGATTTAATATCTAAGGAGTGTAAGCTTGTTCCAAATTGTTCCATACCATTCCACTTTTGAGTGAGCAGGGCATATTTGATTATAGCTTTCGAGATGCTGAATTCTCCCCTAAGGAACCATATGGACCATCCTTATGAAAAAGGTGTGGAATATCTACCTTGTCTCCTAGATTCTTTAAAGGCCCATGAGGGAGAACCTAGTGGGCTCATGGACCATAAATCTCCACCCTGTACATAATCTTCATGAATCCATTTTATTCAAAGGACGACATTATGCACAATGCTCCATTCTTGTTTACAACATTTCACTAGTATAAGGTTTGCAATCTATCCCTCCTTCCTTAATAGGAGTGCATATAGTGATGGTCTTATTCTTTGGGTGGGGAGTTATTTCTATTTTAAACATTTTTTGTATTTCTAGTCAAACGTAGATTTTTTTTTTGGCTTATTTATTTTCTCCATTATTTTATAACATATTCTGATACATAAGATATTTTGTTTATTAACACTATCACATATATTTATTATATGACACTTCCACATCATCAAAATCCCCCCTTGCATTGTGGTCCTAGGTACATACATGTATAATTTGTGATATTGTGTAAGAGGCATACTCTCCTATGTGTATTCGGATGTCACATACTAAGAATAAATGTTAACATATATAAGTAGTGGTGAAACATTCTATAAGACAACAATGAAAATATATAGGTATAAGTATATAGTGTTTTCTCTAATAGTATGTTTGGCTTGGGGTGAACGAGGGTTAATGGAGGTGAATCACTTGATTTACTCTGTTTGAGATCAGATTTTGTTAACATCAACCAGGTGAATCAATGTTATAGTTTTACTTTCATTTACTCCGGTTAACATTGTAACACCCCAAAATTTACTATATTTTTTTTCCACAAAACCTTTAAATTTAAAATTCGTATATTCTGGGGATGCTACCGCCACACTTAGTACCAGACCGGTTTACTCCTACCGTTCCAGTACCAAGTGTTAAGGCTAAATAAATATTGCCATCAACTCATATTAATACATAAATTAAGGTTCGCAATTCAATAATCAGAGTACGCATGAATTATTACATAATCGAAATACGAGAGAAAGTTTCTTAAAATAGAAAGATGGTCCATGACGTTAAAATTGTTTCTGGAATTCACAACATAGATAAAAGAGAAAAAGGAATATTAATCCCATTAAGGAAAAACTCGTAACGCCACTCCAAAGACTTGATCCATCCCAAATCAACACTCGCCCCTGCTTGACGTCCCATAGACATTAATAGCATCAAAGAACATGTCTCCTACCTGCAACACGTCAGACGGGCCTTATGCTCGTGGGAATGAGCAGCACTCATAAAAAGGGTGATCAGTACGCTACGTACTAAGTAAGGTAACCGAGTACTAAGGCCAACACACAAGTACATAAAAATCATGCAGAATAATATACAACTTACAAACATTCAAACCCACACATATAATATATAAAGTCATGCAGGATGATATACAACTTATAAACGTTCAAGCCCATACATAAAGGCCCAATTAGCCCAGATTAATTATTTAATTAATCTTTTATCGGAAGTTGATTCACACCATGCATTTTTATCAAATCCATGCGAGTACAGGAACCTTCTACTATTTTAGCCGGTAGGCCGGTCACTTGCGGGACATCATGTCCTCACCACTATTATTCGCCGGTGGATCGGTCACTTATAGGGTAAAACCCTAACCACTATTCCTTACCCGTGGATTGGCTGGACCCGGCTCAATAATCTTTTACTTTAAATGATTAGTGTCTTAAGTATCTTATTCGGAAGCTTTCACCCAGAAATGCATGACCGACTTCTACTATTCTTTTCCTCCAAACCCTAATTAACCACCACAACCCATAGTTAACCATAACAACCCTAACTCAGTCTCCTCCATACCCTTATAATATTCCATGTACTATTTTTCACCCAATGTTTTCAAATCCCCATACGACACTTCTAATACCCTCCTTACACCCCATACTAACTTCCATATGTAAATCTTTCTCTCATGCACACTTTATATCCTCCATGCAAACCCTAACTCCCATGTAAACCCTAACTCCCACATTATTACACTCTCCATCATCATATTACAAAACCTATCATACATGTCTTATGGGCCACACCATACCACAATAACAACACAACCCATACACATAGTACACATGCCAAAATTCAATGCACGATCTTACCTCAACTCCATATCATGCTGCATATATGACAGTTATACAATTACACATAAAATACATTATAATTTCATATCACATGGCATGCATGGCATATAAAACACATAATACACAAACGACCTAAGTTACTCCTTACCTAAAACGTCACCGATCTTAGAGCACGCTCCTGCACCTCTTTAGAGCTTTGACTGATCTCACCTATATGAGGGAAAACTAGAATTAGGTTCTCTCCTACTAAAAATAATATTATTTACTAACTTATCCTAATAATAGGTTTCTAAATAAAATAATACTATACTAATAATAACTACACAAAATAATACCAAAAATGCTAATAATAATATTAATATGATTCAAAACGGATGGTGGTATAAGGGTTCCTACCCTCCACCCAAAATAATACTAACAATATCATTAAGACATTATTAATAAAAATAGTACTAATAATAGTAATGAAATAATAATCGAATTATATAATAATAATAATAATAATAATAATAATAATAATAATAATAAAATGACTCAAACCGAAAGTAATATAAGGTAGGGTTTTCAACGCTACCCTAAAATAATAAAAGTACCATTAGTAATAATAATATTATTATTAACACATATTACTTATAATAATATTAATAGTAATGATAATAATAATAATAGTAGTAGTAGTAGTAGTAGTAGTAATAGTAATCGTACTATTTAAACAAAAATAGGGCTTTGGCCCTCTAAATAAATAATAGTAATAGTAAGAATAATACTAATACTAATACTAATACTAATAATAATAATAATAATAAAACTTATAATAATACTAATAATATTAATAATTTGAAACTAATAACCTAAATAATTCATATAAACTCTCGACCTTGCTAAGAAACAATAACATTAATATTGAACCAAATAATAATAATAATAATAATCAAATAAAGGGTAAAAATTGAAATAAAATAGAATAAGCTTAAATAAATAGGGGAGAAGGGCTGAGAGGGTCTAGGGTTTCACCTTGGGTCGACGGAGATAGGTGGCACCGACGGTGGTGCACGGCGGCGGCGGCGGTGGCCGGAAAAGAGGAAAGAAATGGAAAAAGTTGAGGTTTGAGAAGAAGAGGTGTAGAATGAGGGTGGTGGTCAAGGTGTTGGTGGTAGCCTAGACTGAGAGGAGTAAAGTGAGGGTGGTGGCGCAACAAGTGGTGGTGGCGCACGATGGCAGTGGTCGCGGCCGAAATGAAGAGAAAGAGAAAAAGAGAAGAGGAGAAGGAGAAAGGAGAAAAGAAAGGTAGGGGAAGGTAGAGGAGGGTTGGTAGCTGTTTTTGGGAGGTGCAGAAGGCAATGATAGTGGCGGATGTGGTGGTGGACGGTGGCACAAAGGCTTGTAGGTGTAAAATTTGGCTGGTTAGGCAAGGAACTTTACACGACTGTGGTGGCTCGTGCAAGAATAATTGAGAGAGATGGGTGGTTCAATTAGTTAGAGGGTGGTGCAGGGAAGACTTAGGTAGGTAGAGCTGGTGGCGTAGTTAGCTGACGGCAGAGGAAAGGGAGTCTGAAGTTGCGATGGTGTGCAAGGTAGGTTCTTAGGGTTTCGGGGAAAAAGTTTCAAGATCACTAAGTAGGGGGTATTTATAGAGTTTGGAGGGGGAAGTAGGGTTCTAAGGGTCGGCAGGAAGGTAATGTAGGTAGGGTTTGAGGTAGCTAGTGGCGTTAATTGGTCGATGCAAATTCAAGTCGTGGTCGACTTTTCGCGCAGGAAAAGAAGAGTTTTGCGCGAAAGAAAAGGAAAGTGGGTTAGGTTAAGTTGAATTGTGATTCAAGGGGAAGAGAAATAGAGGAGAAATGACTGGTCAAGTCAAGCGTAGCTGGCGGCGCCATTTTCAGAGGTGACGGAGCTGCAGGTCGACGATGGAGGATGAAGGAGGAAGAAGAAGGTGAACCAGCCAGCTAGGGAAAAAGAAAGAAAAGAAAAGAGGAGGGAGAACCGAGTCAGTCGATGCTGGTTATAAAAATTTTAATTGGAACGCGGCATTCCAGGGGGAAAAGAAGCAATATGCAGTGCTCTGGTTGCCGAAGGAAGAAAAGAAAAGAAGCAGGAGGATGGGCCGCAGGAGAGAAAAAAGAAAGAAAGAAGAGATTGGGTCGCAAACAGGCCCAACCGGGAGAAAAAGAAGAGAAAAAGGAAGAAGGAAAGAAAAGAAATAAAAAGAAAAGAAAAATGAAGAAAGAAAAAGAAAGAGGAAAAAGGGAAAAAAGAAAAATAGGTAGGTTGGGGTCAATTAAATTAATTAGAATATTTTGGGTATTTAAAATAAAAATATTTTAAATAAAATAATATTAAATTTTATTTTTAGGCTAATTTAGGATTTTTAAAAGATTCTTCCTAAATTCCTTTTTAATTAGCAAAATACCCAATTTTCCCTTCTAAAATTTTTTGTAAATTTCCTCTTAATTTACCCTAAATAATTTCTTCCTATTCCAAGAAAACTAATTAATTAAATTAATCCCCTAATAAATCCTTATTTAATTACTCTTCTTAAAATAAATATTTTTGGGGCATTTCAAACATTATTTTTGTTAACCTCCAATTTTGGAGGTAAATGAAAAAATACAGGTAAATTTTAGACATTCACCTCAATTTAAACGAAAATTTTAAAACATTAATCCTGATTCACCCAAGTTATGTTAATATTATCCAAATAATATTTTAAATTATTTACTCCGATTCACCTTAATTTTCTTCACCTAAGTTAATTTGTAGTATTTATCCTCAATCAGATTTATCCCAATCCAAACGAAGCATGATAAAAAAATATTTTGGGTTCATTTATAATGTGTAGGACGTATGATGGGTTCTACCCAAGTGTACGATGTAATTTTATGTTTTTTCGATCATACAATCAAAAAATTTGGAAAAAAAAAAAAGAGATTTTGCGGATGATACATAGATAAAATATACGCCTAGGAAAACTATTTAATCGTGCATCAAATGAACAAATTGCGCCGGCTTCCTCATTCAATTAAGACTTGTAATTTCTTTGCATTTACTTTCCTTCCGCCGATACAAAAATTACATGGTAAGAAGAGAGCTAAGTAGCTCTTTTTCAGTGAGGGGAGCAACAAAAATAAATAAATGAGGTGAGTGATCCCAACAGATTCAAGAAAAACAAGAGAAGAGGCGGGGCTATAAAGGTGAAAAAAAGACTAATTACAACCTTTGGAGCCCGAGGGAGCGTGTGTTGACGCCAAAAGCGGCAAAGAGTAGCAAGCGTTAGCTTTAGCAGTTGCATCTTGGAACGCATCTACATTGTCTATTCAACCTGTCCGTTATTCTTTGAATATGTCTGCTGTTGTATTAGTTGGGTTCGAAGGGTGTATTCTTTCACCTGCTCAAGGCAAACAAAACACCTTTCAGATACAATAATACAATGCAGTATGACCTATAAACAGGTACACAAAGTAGATAAGCAACACGACAGAGTAGCTGAACCCATGGATGAAATCACTACAGAAGTGCGAGAAGCATTAACGTAAACAATGACCATGACGCCAGTGTAAAAGAAACAAACACTTGCCATCTGCCTCTATCAAGAATTCTTGTCACCCGACTAAAATGAGCGAAAGGAAAAAGCATAGGCCTGACCGACTCTTGAGAGTGCAAGAGAGAGATAGAGGTGGGTCTAAGTACAGCCAGCTCGGCAAAAAAAGAGATTTTTTTTTTTACGTCTATGGCTCTGACAAATGTAATATCTGCAGCCGCACTGACAAAAATCAAAAGAGAACCAAGGATTTCCTCAAGTTCGCTAACCGATCCACTGTGATCCACTTTGGCTGCGAATGAAGCTTGGCGGAGCTTAGTTTAGGCAATATAACACATTCATGCCTAATATATTATAAGAGGGTGCAGCTAACACACCCCTGTAGAGCAGACGATGCCCCATGCCAACCTTAAGTATTTTGGGACACTAATCTGATATAATATGTGGTCTTTATAAATTTATTTAATATTTATAGAATATATTATAATTTAATTTCGTATCATGAAACCTAAAATATTATACGTATTTATAGTTTTAATAATTTTATTTTGAGAAATTTATAATTTAATATATTTTTATTTGAGTGCCTAAATAAAATTAGAAATGTGATATACTTTTACTATTTAGGTACTTAAATCAAAAAATATTAAAAGATAAATGGTATTTAAGTAAACTTATTAAAATATAAATGGTATTTAAGTAGATTTATTACAATATAAAAATGTTATTGGTCTAATGATATCTAAATAAAATTTATTTTAAAGATCTAGTAGTTAGAATTCTAGCAAGTATTTGGATACGTAGCTTAAAATCTATTAACCATACAACTCTTTCATTTATAATAAAATAAAATATAAACGTAAATATAGAGTGGCTCTTCAATTTGAATATACGCTTACATAAATAACCCATCAAGTAGATAATAGGCTTTTAGAAAGAAAAAAATACGGGTCTACGGATAAAATAATATGCTAAAAAGTAAAAAGTTTGTAGGAATTAAAAAGAAATATAGGCTGTCACGGTTCGAAAGCTAAAATCTATCCTTCAATGTATTTTATAGTTGAACTACAATAGCAATTAAATTCATAACTATGTAACAACCTATATATTAATTAATATAGATGAAGACGCATATTAAAACCTAGTTGGCCTAGGCCTAAGACCAGCCATGCCCACAATTAAAAAGACACCCCGATCCAAGAAAACTAATTATCTAATATAAACAGAAGTAACATTACCACGACCACCATAAACCTTAGTGCTCGTTTGGTACGGAAATAATAGAGGCGAAAAAATTATTCTCATATTTTATATATCTTATATAATCTATTTAAAATTAAATATTTTTATTCTAATAAATATCTATTTTAAATCTTAATTTAATCTAAAATAAATATTTTATTAAAATATATTTATTATTATTAAATACTTAATATAAAATATATAAAATAGAGGAGAAATTTTTTCACCCCTATTACTCTCGTACTAAACCCTTAATGTGCAAGAATCACCACAGAACTTTACAATGAATATGTTGTCAGTGTCAAATGCCAATCATACGCAGAGAAGTAATATCCAGACGTTACACCTGACTGGTAGGTCAGCAATCAGTAAGTACGGGTCAGGAGATCATCCCGTTCCTATAAGAGTAATAAAAGCTCGCTTATTCTAACGGTCGACTAACAAATACACACATCACCGCATGTAAGATATCTTTCTTGTAGGACCGTAAACGAGCCGAGCCGAATATCCCTAAATTTGGGTTCAGCTTGTTTAACTAAATAAGTTTAAAATAATATTTGAGCTCGGCTCATTTAATTAAACGAACGAGTCGAACCGAACTGAGTTCACGAACCAAAGCTAAAAAATAAACTTAGCCGAAATTTTTCGAGCTCGGGCTCGGCTCGTTTAATAAATGAGCCGAGCCCGAGCCTCACATTTAGGTTCATTTAACTAAACGAATGAGTCAAACCGAGTTTTTAACGAGTCGAATACCGAACTGACTCAGCTTATTTACGGCCCTACTTTCTTATATGACAAAATTCCTGTTTCTGGGCCAATCATATAGCCTTCTGGCGCTGTTCCATTTTAAAACTAAACTTACTTCGATATTTTTGGGATGATACACCGCAGCAAGCTTAATAATAATATGGATAATTACCAAATACATCTTAATGAGCTTCAGAGACTTGTTCGTTAAGTTACGATAGCAAAGTTACATAACTTACAGTGAGTTAACAGTGACCTGTAAAGAAATAACAGCTTCTACCTTATTTTATAGATATACGACGATACTGTTAAGATCAAAGAGGTGGTAATCCGGTGGTTAAGACTACGTGATCTTAGACCATCTAAAGGTTCCACATTAAAATTTTCCCTCGCGCTGTATTTTTCTACCGGTCTTTTAAGCAAGTAGAAGTGAGGTTGCATACATCTTGACCTCCTTAGACCTTCTCAAAGACAAAATTCACAATGGATGTTACATTCATCTTCTTCTTATTACTTAGATAATAATAAGAATTTAAGTATTTTTTAGTCTAATGCATCTATGAATCACTTTATCACATCAAACCACAAAAATTGGCAGCAAGAATCAGATCAAAGGTCTTAAGAGCAGTGCATAACATACATGAGGCTATATGCAACCATTCAAGCACAAACAAACTAAATTCCCCATTTCTCACCTGCAATGCTGCTGAGTTCGCCATTAAAGCCTCACACTCATCAAGCAAGGCCTTCTCCTGTGCTGCAAGCTCAGCAACTTCAGAAACCCAGCAGTTTGTACCTTCAACCTATATCAAAAGCAGTTATTGATCAATATAAAGGAAACTTATTTCACTATCTCATATTTATGAGGAACATAACATGGGAAAATAAAGACAAAAGAAGGAAAGAACGATACGTGAAGAAAGTGGAAGAAAAGTAATTAATATAAAATAAAATAAAAAGCATGTGTTCACAGTCATCATAAATCCATCTCTCACACATCTATAATGAATTACATTTTCATCATAGACTATGCACAGCTTGCATGTATTGGATTTTTAGCTCGATGATACATGGCGTCAAAATAAAATCACATGCATATTGACAGAAATTAATAGACATTTTATAAATATTTACATATGATTGCTGATATTACCGAATGATATTAACATTGTTGAGGGGGGGATGCTACATCCCTTCGTGGCATGTTAGGAATTTGGGAGGAGAGAAAGAACAGGATGAATTTCAACAAAGGAATAAGGTGTCATAGTTCTTTATTAACTCTGCGGATACATAGACCTTAGGCCTGAGTGAATCACTAGAATGGATATTCAAACGCTTAACCCTTTAATGAAAAACAAAATTACAGGCAATCAATCACTCTTAAAGCTGGCAGAGTTTTTTATCAGCTTTACTCCACGAAGCATCAGACCGGTAGCTCAAATAGTTATGCATCAAGTTCATATGGCTGGAGAAAATCCCTTGTTCAAAACCTTATATTTTACTTATGAAATCCAGCTTTTTGAAACGCAAAGCTTTGTGATGCTCACTTTGAAATTAGCAATAGAGGCTGCTGCAGTATGGCCTAGGAGGACACAAGCCCAAGTTTACGGATGTATTTTACATAGGAGATAGTTATTTTGTCACTATTTGTCATGATCTAGATGTTATTAAGCTAATTTTACAAGTTTATTACTACCTCCGATTCATGTTAAGTGTTATTTTAGCAAAGTTCATTTTACTTGAAATAAGTGACAATTTGGATTTACAATACAAAAAGTAACCTATTTTTCTCAGGTTATCCCTACCCATCAATTGAAATTTACAATAAACATCATTTAATGAGATATATTTAACAAGAACAGAGTTGACAATTTGCATGTTTTCTTCATTGGTGTGTAAAAGTCTAAAAATCTAAAATGACACTTATTTGGAATCAAAGGTAGTATGAGTTTAGCTAGGATTTATTTTTAACATCTTAAGGTTTGATACTATCAATGTTTATTTACTTTTATTACTGAGGATTTATTCTTATAGGATTTGGTGTTATTTTTTGTAGCCCTCTGTTACATATACATGACCCTAAGCTTGTATATTATTTTTAAGACCTGAGTGATTGAGCTGAATATAGAAATTGATTATTTATCCCTCAGTGGTCTCCCTTCTTCCTCTTGGCAAATTTCCCTCTTCCTAAATTGCCTCTTCCTCCTACTCTATTAATCTTCTATTACAACCCTACATCAGAGACACAACAAATAATATCGACTAGATCAAAAGAAAAAAAAAATTGCATTTCACAGACCACACAAATAGCTCTAATTGGTTAGAAGGCCTGAATCTCACCTTTGATAAAACAGAACGGATGGATGCTCCTATTGCCTGCATCACATCAACGGCTGAGCTGATAGATGCCTTAAGAGAACTGATATCTGCCTGCAGAAATGCAGATGAGAGACCTCATTTTAATAGATAGGTGAGGATGCAGAAACTACAATAAAGAAGTAAAAGGCACATAAGTAGGACTTTCTGCAAACTTGCATACCTTGGCCCCCCCAGTAACTGGTAGTCGTAGGGTACTCGCCTCCAGATTTTTTATCACTCCAACTAAAGATGTAGAATGATCTCTTTCAAGTAAAGACCAATCCTCAAGGTATCCCAGCTGGAAATCGAATATTGTTGTCAAGGAATTAGGGTGTTACAGAACTTGAAACCCAAAACTCGCATACATTTGAGTATATTCATCCACAGAAAAAAAAATACAGTAATAAAAATTTGGAACGGCAAAGTCGTGAGTAATCAGATAACATCGTAAGAACAGGATTTTCAGATTGTCAATAATTTGTTAAGAGATATACTCTGCTAAGCACCAGCCTTGTAACCTGCTCATTTTGTGTCTGTGACCTAAGTCTAGTCCATGCTGCCAAGAAAACTGATAGGATAGCAGAGAGATAGATGGGTAGGGGAACAAGAGAAAAGAGGAAGATTGGGATAAGAAAAACCGGATCAGGCTGAAGTTGGAATATGATGAGAATATGAACAGCGTGAAAGGTGTCCCAAGAAGGTGTTTAACAAGAAGTGTGACTTCAATAATAATTGAAAAATATATTAAAACTAATATGTTCATTATTCACTCAACCACTTGAATCACTACTTAGACCATCAAACTGTTAAATGAGTGGAAATATCAACCCAATGACCAGTTTGGACTTTTAAAACTATAAGCCAATAATTTGATTAGGTATTAAAAAGGAAAAAAGAAAAGGTAGCAAACAATATACAGATAAGACAATAAAAAAAACTGACTATTTTACTTGACATTACCCTAATTATTTCAGCAAGTACCTGGGACCGTGGTCATCTTCATAGAAACTGTCAAAACTCTTTATGAAACACCTCCAATTAGCCCATGTTTGGAGCTACTTATCAAAATAAATTATCTATGATAACTATTTATTTTAGAAACATTTTAGTCTATTTTTTTTTTAAAATAAGTTATTATCATAGATAACTACTTTTAATAAGTAACTCCAAACAAGCTATTAGTCTACTTGAAAAAAATCAGAAGTGTTTTTCAAAACATATTAAGCGAATATATAGATTTAGGCTTTACACAATCTCAATTAAAATGTCATTGCACTTAAACATAGATAACGAAAAATTGTCACATTTTGCATTTGTGAGTGCTGCTCATTGAAATCCTGGAAGTTTCATTTCAACTGAATCTAACCAATTGAAGGCCACTAAATGAAAAAGAGGTCTTAAAAGTAAGTCTTTTACACAATTAAGTACATATGTAACTGATCCAGGATTGTTACCCAAGAGGACAATAAAAACAGTGAAAGCAGATATGATCAGAATAATTACAGGTTAACCTGGACTTATAATCCATGCAAAATATCAAATAAGCAAAACATTAACCAGTAAGCAGTCTGACAATGTAACCATAGTAGCTTAGTTGACGAACCAACAATTTAATGTATGCAAGCTACCTGTTCATTCATCACCAGATTCAGCTTAAGCTCCAATTGTAGCTGTTGTAGGTCAACTCGCTTCATGATGACAGAATCCCACAATTCCAGAGTTGCCCTCCATACGTTGTACAATGTTTTCTGCAGTATCGGACGACTGAAATTTATGATGGCTAAAGCTACAATTTCGATGGAGTATATCAATTTGATAATAGTTGAAACGGACAGAAAATTACTAAAGATAAATAAGTTCAAATTAAGAATATAAAAAGTAAATCAGGAGAAACCACAAGAAAGCCATGAGTAATGCATTAGAAGACCAAGTATAAAAATCAAGCAACTGCAGAACACATTTTCTGACAAGCAAAAATAAACTTGATAACAGTTGAAACATACAAAATATTACAAAAGATAAATAAGCTGAAATTGAGCATATAAAAAGTAAAGCAGAAAAAACCACAAAAGAGCCATGACTGATGTATAAGAAGACCAAGTATGAAAATCATCCAACAGCAGGACACATTTTCTGACAGACAAAATAAGATTCAAGGAAAGAAACAATTAGTTATCGCCAGCAGATGAGGCATTTTATTTCATCTATTCAAATTCCAGATCTGATAATCGGAAGTACACTTGAAATTAAAGTCTATAATCATCCAAATTAATCAAGCCTACTACTACTACACAACTGGAAACAGAAAACTTCATGCATGTGAATGAACAACAGTTCTACCATCAAAGAAAGGATGATCTAATACTCAAGTTGTCTATCTTATGATCAATATAATATTTATGCAATAGATACTAAAGCAAATCATCATAACATAAAGCAGGGCAGTCAGTCCGACAAAAGAGCATCCAAGTTCACATACCAACAAATTCAGTAGCTCATTAAGGATGAAACACCAGCATGTCACACAGAAAATGAGACGGAATGCAAAAATTGAATCATACAACTTATAGAAAGCAACAGACATACATAAATAAAAAGTAAAACACGAGGAGTTACTTCATTGGGAAGATGCTGTTTGAGCTTTACCTCTGCCATATTACGCTGAACATGCAAAGCATCATCAGCTCGAGCATTAGCAAATCGCCATTGCAAATTTCTGTTGTATAGTAGCTTCAGCTGATGAGCATCTTCCAATTGGCTAGCACCCTTCTTTGCCTTCTTGATATCAGCTATAAAACTAAGAACAGAAGTGGTGCTGTTGGAGTGTCTGGTAGGACTAGATGGTCTTATTCTTGACGGACTTGCCACTCTAGAAGAATTTGGAGTCAAAGGTCTACTCCTCGTTGGACTGGGCATGCCTCTAGGAATGGAGGTCCTAATTGGTGAAGGCAGACGGGAACCAGGCAATGAATGAGATTTGGATGCAGGATTCATCAATACCGCCTTCTCTGATGATCCCAGGGAACTTGTTTTCTGCAAGGCCGGCAACCTCAGCAATGTATCATCAACTGCATCAATATCCAAAACCGGCGCTCCTACAATATCATCCATCAATGACAGTCCAGCGGCATCACTAGAAGATTTGTGTAAAGACTTCGGAATGCCCTCAGATGATAATCTTCTCAGATTAGAAATACCAATATTCGGGAACGGATTGATCGAAGCTTTGGACGCCTGTTCCATGCTAAGATCCACACTTTTTGTCATAACACTAGAAGATAACCTTCCACCACCTGCTCTACTAGGCCATCGATGTTGATCAATCAGCCGAGCTTGTGAACCATCAACAGGTCTAGAGTTCTCCAATTGATCAGACGAATTCTTCCCTTTCAAAGGACTTCTCTTTCTCTCTGGGGTAGGTTTTCGTGGGATGACAGCAGTTTCAGCCGGCTGTTGCTTTGGAGCAACATTTGAAGATGGTTTCAGAGTACGATCAGAAAGAGCAACCAGCTTTTCCTTTTCCTTCTTCTTACTAACAGGTATCGAAATACTATCGGACTGAAAAGAAACACTAAGACTACGCATCGTAGAAGGCCATAAGCATTCTGGCAACCTACCACTACCGCTACTGCTACCTCCACCAGCAGTGGTCATCTTTCTCGATGGCAACTGAAAATCAGCAGCAGATGTATCCTGAATTGGGGTCGAAGGACGGCTAGTGACGGGAGATGGGGGCGTAGAAGGTCGTCTTCTCTCCGCCGATACCGCCCTTTTAGCAGTAGAAGAAGACAACAACTGGTGGGATGAATTTTGCGTTCTGGTAAGGTTGGGAGAGGTACATCTACGGTTAGAAGACGGTGACAAGTACCTAGAACTAACTTCCCTGGTCCGAGACCTGCGGCTGGCGATTGTGTTGGTATTGGTGGTGGTGGCAGTAGTAGTAGTAGTAGTAACATTATGATTGTTGTTCTTATCGGCCGGAATCAATGGACGTCTAATGGTATCCACCGCTGCTGTTGCTGCCGCTGTGTTTTTCTTAACAGATTTTTCGCATACATCCATCCACACAACCGAAGTTAGATGACATTGGTGAAGAATTCAATTATCAGATGGCCAAGCACATTTAAGTGACAGGCTTTGTGATGTTTCAGTTATTCCTTCCCACATTTACAACAAAAGCCAGTTGTCCGATTGCTTAAAAAGAAAGATCCTTGTTTCGGAATTCCCTCAGCTGTAAATCTGCCACAAAAACAAGAAGAAAAAAAAAAGGGAGAGAGAGAGAGTAAGATACTTAAAGACTGTATTACGTTACAGATAATAAAGGCCGAAAGCAAGAATACTGGGAAAAAGATCACATACATATCCTTTTACAGATAATTGACAGATCTGATAAAATGATGATGACTCTGACACTTGGTGATAAGAAAGCAGGACAATAGAATTAGGAAAATTGGTATTCAATAATGAGGGACGGCGAAAGAGCGAATGCCAAAAGATCTGGACAATGAGACTAACCAGACGGACGACGACGACGACGACGATGATGGTGATGATAGCAAGGAGGAAGAAGAAACCCAGTATAGAATTAGGAAGCGTTTAATATAATTTAGTTATTATCAATGTCAGAGATAAGAATGTGGATAGAGAAGGGAAGGAAGGAGAAAGGAGATGGGAGATTCAGAACGCGAATATGTAGGCTAATTAACGGTTACCAATTTGCACCGCCCACACAAAGACGGGGGAAGTTCGTGGAGGAGTCTACAGTAGCCTGAAAAATTGGGGACAAAAACCAATATACACTGACACAACAACGGCCTCTGAGACTGAGAGGCTGGTGCGTAGGATAAGAAATGGGGGTGCGAAGGATAGAGCAAACTTCTTCCCCTATGTTTCTCCTGACCGGTACAGTATAGGTACCAAATTTTATTTTCTCGCGGGACTGCTATGGTCGGATAGACTAGCTCCAAGAAAAGGACTCAGGCCATTCTCACGAGAATTATGCTCGAATCTCCTACAAGTTAATGTTAATGCAGCAGCAGTACTACAAATCTACGATAGCTTGAAATCTAAGGCAGCTCCGTCCTTCTCCGGTAGTTTTATATCCTCTTCTTAATACCAATGTACGAACATGCTGTCGGTAATAATAGTAAGACTATTTTGGTACTGTAACCATTGTTTTTATTATTGCATGTGGTAGTAGATGTAAACCCGACCAGAAATACTTTAATATCTTACTCGGACATCGTTGGATGGACTTGCATGTGTAATAGCATTAAAGATTTTGGTGTTGTATGACAGATGAATACATCTATCTAGTGTTTCTGAGTTTCGAAAATTATCAAGGTCGTTAAAACAGTTAAAATAACATCGACGACAATATTGCATCATTAGATTTATAGCAGTGTTGATGTCAAACAAAAACAAAAAGATTATAGTTGTATTAAATATTTATCTCATTGGTCCTAATTAGTTACTCCATTCAAACTTTATAATTATCCTTAATAAATTAACATGAATTGAAATTTATATGTTATGGATAGAAGTATCACAAACAATGAGTCACGACTTAAATATCAATATCGATTTCATAATTATATTTTCTTTAGGCAAAAAATATAATAATTCAGTTGGTCAAATTACCAATACACACGCGCGCACCCACAAACACATCCTTTATTATATTTTCTGAATTTTCATTTTCAATCCTTTAGTACAAAAGAAAAAATATCAATTGTCATTTTTCATAACAACCAAGAAGAATTGTTGTTTATAAATAAAACAAAATGCAAGAGAAATTTAAATGATTTGTATAGTTAGGAGTGAATTTTAATAAATCTAGTAAAGGCGTTTTCTCTTCTGTTTATCGCCAAAATTTATGTAAATCAAAAGAAAAATGATAATAACAAAAGAAATATAGAATTGATGATGATGATGTTTTTTATTTTGTTGTAGTCGTTGGTAATTTTGTTGTAATTGGAAGTGAAAACCCATTCAACCTTACTTTCACCCTTTACTAGGTAGTATCCGGATTAACTGTGAAGAATTATGATGAGAATAATCACCCATTCACCCAGCAATAATTGCTCTCCACCCTCTGCCTCCCTCTTTCTTCAATTCCCGTTATGAGTAAATCGCAATCAGAGGGACCAAAGAGGCGACATAGATGGAGGACCACGTGAAGCAAAGATCAATGTACATCTCCATAAATATTCAGACTAGTATTCTTGAACGAATTAAAAGGGAGCGAACATAGCTTTGAGTTCATTTGAAAAATAATAATAATAATGAACTGAAATTATAATTTAACAATGCATAGATACGAAGCGTTTAATTCCATTTCCAAATTAGCAGTATTAATTGTTCAATACATAGATCGCTAGGTGTTATCAAATAATATAAATATCTTTCCTTTTTAACTTTTTAACCATAGCCCTTAGGCTATATTTAGCACCTTCTATTTTATTGTCGGCCATGATAAAACTCAAGAGTAAATTTTATCTTTATCAAATAATAATAATAAATTATATCAATGACAGATTGGATAATATGATCATTATCAAAGTCTTTTGAAAATGAATAGAAAACACATGTAACCTACATACAGTAATTAGATACCGATAATGATATTTTTAAAAATATATATATAAAAAGTATATTTATATATATATATATATATATATATATTAAAGATCTACTACTACAAAAACTTCGGATCAAACAAAGCTTTGATCCATCACTACCTAAAAGTTTTTAAGTGTACTGTGTATCCACCATCTGATTAGTATTTTTTCCAAAGGAAGGCTTTAAGCAAATGAATCTTAGACTTTGATGAGGCATTGGTTGGAGTAAAACATCAGAGAGAGAGAGTGTGTGTGAAAAAATAAAATAATAAATCCTAATTTGACCTTCAGTCTTGTGGTTTTCCACGCTCGGGAACAGGACTCGATGCAACTCCCTTGGTATTCTCTGTTTTCAATTAATATAAATTATGACCGGGACACGGCGTTTGAATCTGTCAGGTTTATGTCTCTGAGAATCAGGTCATAGAATTCGCCATAGCGGCTTAAAATGTGGAAACACATTTTTATTTTTTCTTAAAAAGAGGGGCATTTATTCATTAATCCCTTCCTTCCTTCTTCTGAATCATTTGTCGCCGCCCTTAACTAAAAAATTAAGCTAATTATCTAAGCTACGGCACAACAACAAAAACAAAACAAAAAAGTGTAAAACAAAACTTAATCTGTATCGATTTTACAAATCAATTATTAGTATTTTATTAGTACTATACTGCTAGTAATTAATATCACCGCCAGACAGTCGTGATGCAGCAGGCTATCAATAAAATTTGTCGCTAGTCGAAATTCATTTATCCGAAACGCGGACATGAATCGAAAATTAAGAGCTTAAAATTGAAATTACCTGAACCAAAAGCAAAATCAGAGAAGTCAACCGATCAAAAGAGGAAAGCCGATCCCCAGATAATTTGAATCGCTGCTGCTGATGTATTTAGTAGTAGCGGAGAATATTCACAAGGACGGTGTTGATCGCCGGCGATTCCTGTTGTGAGAAGGATGGAGGAAGGGAGATCAGAGAAAACAGAATTTTCGGTTTGAGCTAAATCGATTGATGGTTGACGGGAGACAGGGAGTGAGCAGAAAAGGACGTTGAGGATCAGACGTTAATTTCGCGCCACCTTCTATTATGACGGTCACGGGTATAAGGAACATGGCAATAACTTGGTCAATTTATTTTATTTTATTTTTTAAGTGTTTCGTTTGGGAGCAGTTGTTCACTGACTTTTTTACTTGGCAAAATACACATATTACAGATAACTTATCCCAACAACCTAATTTTTTATAATTTGTTTCATTTGTTACTAAAATAATTTTTTATTTATTTTTCTTTGGATATTAAATTTTACCTTATAATATTGTTTTTATACTTTTCAACTAGTGAACTACTATTCTTTTGTTGAAATCGACTACTTCAATTACAGATTTTCATTAATAATTAAATTTTCAAACTTTAACTAAGAATTAAATTTTCGTCTCACATCTAATATATTCATTATAACCTAACTTATTGTTAGTTGCCAGAACCACAACCTAGTAGGTGAAACTAAAACGCAGGGATGTTTTAAGGTTTCCTTTTCAAATGTTCTATCTAAAGGCGAAATCCCTCGCCCCCAGGACCCCCAACCTGCCTGCCCGACAGTCTGGTTGGGGGAGGTAAATCACGGTGACTCAACAGTTAAGCGCACGGTAGTCCTTGGTCCATAATGCCCATAAGGAGTCACCCCCACATTGAAGGGTTGAAACTCCCACACTGCGGCTGCCACGAAAATTCGAACCTGAGACCCACCTTCTATCACTCTTGTGCCTCTTCCATTGAGCTACGCCCGTGCCTCTTTTCAAATGTTCCTTGTATGGGTATGGGTAGTTTGAGCATTTTGTAAGGTGTTTTTAGTGCACATGTGTTCTTTCCTAACATGATTCTATAATTTATGTCATATAATTTATTTCTAAATCTTCCATAAAATAGATGAGATAGAACTAATAGCGAATGATGAATCTAATTTAAATTGACAAATAAATAAATTTATAACACATAACCTAGGTGCATCACTTACAAATTACAACGTTTAGAATCATCACCAAAAACAAAGTTTATGACAAACAACGTCTAAGTTCATTATATATAATAATTAGAGTTATTGCAGAAAATGCCTAGATTTATAACATATAATACCTAAGTTTATGACATACACCGATTAGATTTGTCATACAAAAAGGCTTAGGTTTATAACATACAAATGTCTATATTCATCACTCATACGCATATAACCTAGCTTCATCACATATCACGTTTAGGTTCATAAATAAAGCATATTGGTTTATAACATAAAAGGCCTAAGTTCATCACATAGAACCAAGGTTTTAAGAATCAAAATTTTATTTAGGATTGATTTGGAGGTTTAGGATTGAATCGTAGAATCAAGTCGTATGATCGTAAGATCTTACAAAAACCATAAAAATATAAAACTTGTGTACTTATATGCTATAAAATAATATCTTTTAAGTTGAAAAAGCATAAAAGGTATACTTTTAAGCCCTCATATAGTCACTAATTGAGTTTCAATAATTTTTATGTAGCATAAATTGTTGAATATTTTTTACATATTAGGATTAACATTAATTCAACAAAATTAAAAATAAATTGTCAAATAAAAAGTGAAAACCACAATGAGATTATTGGTAAAGATATACAACTCATTATATTTAAAATATATAATATTATTAGCTTTAAAGGGAGAAAAAACTCAAAGAATGAAAAAAATTGATGAAAATAAAAGTAATAATAAGAGGACAATATTTTCTATCATTTAAGAGAATAATACTCAAATAAATTTTATGTTGGCTTTTAAAATTTTGATGAATCAAGATATATATAAAACAAGTTTTAGTTATATTCACACATATTAAGTTATTATTAAAACCATATGTACATCATAAACTAAGTCTTATTTGCATTGTAAAGCTCACATGGCCATAAAAAAATGTTAATTTTGAGTTCAATAGAAATCATTAATTAATAATGTTGTAAATGTTCATGTATTTATTTTGCCATTTAGATGAAGATTATTGATAAAATTATAAAATTACTAATATTAGGATGGTTCTCCCTCTTTATATATGCCTATTTATATGGATTCTTTATGCATATTGTTGTATTTTCTATTATATTTGTGGATACTAAGTCCTTTGAAAATTTGTTTTGTAGGTGTAATCAATTGATGTAAATAAGGCTAAAATGAGGTAATATAAAGACTTTGAATGAAAAGTGAAGAATTTTTCATTTGATTCAATCTGAATTTGGAGAAGTGCAAAGAACAAAAGTTATATATCCGCTTTTTAGCTTTCCAACACATCTAAGATCACCTCATTTAGACTCCAAACGAAGAAGTTATGAGCTAACATGGCATGTTATGTTGATTAATATGGTCGTGCAGGTTTTCAAAGTAACTACTCAATCTCTAACCTCAACATGGCTCGGCCATGTTGACCAACACAACTATTTTGGGTATCAAATTTTGTTTTTTTAGCGCTATTTTTAAGGATCCAATCGTTACATTAGGCAGTGGATTTTGATAGATCTAATTAAGCATAACCCAAGGCATATTGGGAAGCAATCTTTCATTATCTTTTCTCTCTATATTTTTCATCTCTCTTTTATGCAAAAACCCATTAGATCAAATCATTTGCTTTCGATTTGTAACATGAATTCTGGAAAATTGAAGCACTGCATTGAACTCCATCTCTACGATTTTATCTATTGCACTCTTCTATTTCTCTTCTACTATTATGTGTTTGATTTCATTATTATGCTTCATGATTTCAATAATGTATGAGTAATTAATTGTTCTAGAATCGAATTAGGTTTGATTCCATTAGTAATTTGATAAATTGATTGAATTTTTGTCAGAATATTTGAATCGCATTATTTAATTGCTAGCATTTAATTAATTAAGGTTAGAACAATTGATTACTATTTTAATCTAATTGGGTTGTTAATTAGAATTGAAATATTATAATTAACACCAGAACTTAGCAATTGAACGGGAATTGAAGACTCACGAAAGAAGATTAGTGATTCTCCAAAATTGATTGTATTAGCTTGATCTTAATGAGTTTAATTAGATCTATAGCCATGAAAATAGGTTGTTAAATTTAATTAAGTATGACTGTAAGTTGTCGAAAGAGATTAGTGATTAATTTTGGCTAATTGTTTCTAACGCATTGAACAAATCCAACACAAGATAGATTTATTTATCAAAGTGTATTGGAGTTGTAACTGAAATTTGATCCTAGACTTGTTTCCAATTGATTGAATTTACACTTAGTAGTTTCTATCATTTTTGTTATTTTATTTACCTATAGTTATCACCCATCCATTTCTAATTATTCATTTAGATAGTTAAAAGCAATAAAATCAGTAGTTAATACCGAAATATCTGATAATACGACCTTGATTTGCTATTACGACATCCGTACACTTGTGGATTTAAGCAAACAAATATATTTTGTCAAAATTTTATTTTAATAACTGAACTCATTATCTTAATGGTATATCAACCATATTTTCTTTGCTTTATTTTATTTTTAAGACATATTGTAAAATAATATGGGATCAAGAATCATAAGATTAAGTGACCAAAAAAATATGTGGAATAAAAGAAAAAATAAATATGACGATAAATCGATAAAAAATATAATTATTATAATATTCTACTTAATATCATAAGTCATTTAATAATTGTTGGATTGTAAAATCTAATAATCCCATAAAAAATTTAATAATTATGCATAAAACACTCAGGTTCATCACAAAAAACGTTTAGGTTCATAATAATAATAATAATATTTATATAATTATAAAAAATAACTATGTGTCTATAAACAAAAATTATAAAATTACAAAAATTATCACATATTTATCATACTTACTAAATATATTTATAATAAAAAAGTCTAAAATTTATAAAAATAACCCTATGTTCTTTTGACACGAGGACAACATCATCCAATTGTTAATTAGTCATTTTCAAATATATATAAATAATATTAGATGTTAACGCATGTACTTAAAAACCATAATAAGATTTGGATATCTAAGTAAAACTAAATTAAAATATAAAAATACATAACTAGAATTATAAAAAACGCAATATTTCCAAAAAGTATTAAACTAAACATCTGCAATACCTAAATAAGTTTTATCCAAAAAAATATTAGAAAGAACCTTATATGATGAACCAAAGTACTATTTTATTTTGTTTACCATGCAAATAAATATTGCGTACTTACTTTCTTACATGGCATTAATAAATTTCACTTAAATATGACCGTGCTTATTTCTTAACTTAAAAGTAAAATTAATATGATAAAATCTAACAATACTCGATAAAATCTTCCATGATAGATAAGTATAAATGTCCTTGGGTCTATCTCCAACTATTTTCCTCTTCTTACTATATTTTAGGGCTTTACGACCTTTTATTTTTAATTTTTATTTTGTAGCATATTATTAGTCTCCAGCGAAATTTTGGGTGAAATAAATGGAAATAACATACTATAACGATAGTTAACCCCCCCCCCCACCAAAACAAACAAATGTTCATACCGAGCCAACTCAATCCAGAGCAAAACCTTCAACAACGGCGTACACATTCATTTTACGACATCCTAAGCCTAATACTGAGAAGCTCCATTTGCAGACATTATCGAATAAGTAGGCACGTACTCTTTTACTTTCTCCTGCTACTAAAAACAAAATATTTTTTATATAACTCCGCCTCCAAAGGTCTCTGTTTATTATATAAACACGTGCTTCCTCGAAGGTCACTGAAACAAACAAAACTTCACAGCCTCGATTAGTGTCTCTGAACTTACCGACCAATTCAAGGCGAACCAATGATAATCAATATCCACTCCCCCTACATTCAAAGTTCTGACACCCCTTATGACACCGGGACCTGGCATGACATCTTCTTTGGTCCAAAACGTCGCATCCTGTATATTGCCGAATATATGTCGCCTGCCTCAATCTTCATCAGTGACTCGTTTGATGAAATCAGTAAAAAGTCTTCTTCCATTGTCTCTTCTCATTGTCAGCATAAGAGTTAGTTTTTAGTATTTGACGAACCCAGGATTTTGAGCCTTGCCTAACAGAGACTCAATCTCACTAGTGTTTAATCCAAGGGCTTTAGCTACAGCTAAACCAGCATACATTCCATCGACGGCTGCACTCATGATTCCTCCAGCATATCCAGCACCCTCTCCAACTGGGTAGAGCCCTTTCAAATATGTGCTCTCATACGTGTCATCATCACGAGGGATCTGGACTGGTGAGCTGGTTCTTGTCTGAAGCAAACAATAATGATTTTTAATATTAGTACCCCGGGGGGGGGAGTAGTGTCAAGCACAGACATTCAGAATAACAGTCCAGCATTAGGTATGAGCTCACTGCAAACCGTAACTAGAAGAATCAAAGTAATCACTTTCTGATGATTATGTTCCATTTAAGAATTCAAAACCTAGAGGGGGTGAGGTGAGGCGGGGTACGAAGAAAAAGAAAGTGGAATACCTCTACTCCATGTAAAAGGGCACTGTTAGAGATAAACCCTGGCAACTGAAATAGGAAAAAGAGCACAACTAAATTTGAGAATCTTTCCAAAAGCAGAGAAACAACATAATATTTAGGATACCAGATTACCAGGATGAATAAAACGAACCTCCGTATCAAACACAGAGATCGAATCTTGCAGCACCTTAGTTATATGATCTGGTAACAACTCGTGTAGACTAGCTGGTCTCACCCCCAACCTATAACTTGATGGCGGCACAGACGTTCCTGAGGATAAAAGAGGCATCAACGTGTCACTCTAAATGAACATCTCATGTAATAAAACATAACTGTACGCATTTTACCTGACAACTTATTTTCCATGAAGTCAGTGACTGTCTGCACAGGAACAACAAAATCTCCTCCTCCCATCATAGCAGCTCTTTGTTCCAGTTCTCTCTGTGAATTATAAACGCTAAAGAATCAAGATTCAATATAAAGATCAAAACTATCAACATGACTTCCGAGCTTCTCATAGCATTCGGGCAGAGCTAGTCTTAGGCTGACAAGTCTGTTCATACTGATGGTGCCATGGTAAAAGCCCATAAGTCCGTATTATCTAGCCTGTCATGCTGAGCTATGAAGAAAAACTAGTACCTGAAATGAAACACCAGCAAGGGGTCCTTTAAAATTCAAAGCATGGAAATCCTTTGATGAGACTGTGACAACAAGGGCCGCATTAGCCCACTTTGAAGCGCGTCGAGAAAAAGACATCCCATTAATACACAGCTCCTTTGGATTTGTACTAGTAAGTACAATCTGAAATGGAATAGTGAGAAATGTCGGTCAATTGAAGGGAAAAATATCACTTGCTTAAACATGCTTAGATAGATCATATTGAAATGGAAAAATTGATCAGAAATTCCAAACAGTATTGAAAACAGAACACGAAGCCAGACACAAGACTTGAGCAAAGTGATTTTTCACTTACCAAAATAATGTCTGTAAGAAATAAAAAATACCTGTCCTCCGGGGCACATGCAAAAAGAATAACAGCTACGACTTTCATCTATCGTGTCAGAAGCTATGCCATCTCTTCTGAAATATTTGGCAACCTTGTAGTCTGCAACTGGCACCTTTCCACGTCCTCTGTTGATCTCAGTGACTAATTCAGAATACTACATTGACATGAAAGAACTTCCCTTTGAATTTCCATATAATGTTTTAAGTAATAAAGCAGGATCATAAGGCACCTATAATAGAATAAAATGCATTTGATATAGCCAAATAGAACAGTACACCTAAATTACACGCACCTTACTTTCCCAAAATCAAACATCAAATAAAATCAGCTGCAATCTACTACCAAAATATCAAAAGCTAGCCATGCGTCATTCTACGTATATGACAGAACTTTGCATGTTTGTTGGAGCAAAGACGCTCATACTTCTTCTGCTGCTTCTTTTTTTCTATTATTTTCTTCCTTTTTTTTTTGGGTGGATGTTCATTGTTGCTTCATATAGAACAAATTGCAAGAAGGCAGTGATGTTTTAATGGGGTACTTCATGAAAAATGATCTAATGTTTCAACTTTCAAGGTGAGTAATACTGAGATTCATTTTACAGGTTATTTAAGAAGTTCATATCTCTCATCATCAGCCATTTTGGATTGCTTAACACATTATTTACAAGCATATGCATAGTGGCCAAACATGATTATGTCATGACCCTTGCGTAGAACTCACCCCCAAAAGCTAGCATAAGAGGGCAGGGTGCCCTTGGCCATATAAACTATTAATCAATCCCACACTTGACCAATGTGGATTTATATCAGAAGATTGTTGTGAATCATTGATGCATATGAATACAAATAGTGTCATGCTAAGAGATGGTGGTTTAGGATCAATTTCCACCAAAAATCAAAACAAGGAATGAGGAGAGAAGAGAGTAAAAATATGATCAATAGGCACCTACTGTAATCATATACTCACAACCATCATTCAAGTATTCAACATTTGGAATAAAGGTAAGATTTGAGGATAAATTCAATCAAACTTTTCACTCCAAGTTTGAAGGTCATTCCTACGGTTTGAGAGAAAAAGGCAGCCAAATCAAATTCTGAGTTTTCATGAATGAATGATCTCAATACTTATATGAGTGTGTTAGGTTTCATTTAGTTACAATCTAAAAAAATTAAAAGGATGGTTAAGATAAAAATAGTAGTTGTCTAAGAAGCCTAACTTAGCTAGTTTAATTATAACAAAAAATAAATCAGCCATCGACTTTTGTGAGCCGTCATATTCATCCAAATCAGCCCTCCATGCCCCTTACATCGACCTTGAGGTTCCTTACAAGTTAAAGGGCTAAATAAACTAGCTAAGACATCATTTGATTTTGCAAAAGTAATCCCAGTCCTAAGTAGCTGCTGTAAGGGCAGGTTTAAGTATAATGATGACCGAATAAAGCTTGATTTCCTTCCAACAAAAAGGACAGCTACTGTTGTACTTGTTGCTGCAGCTAATTGTCTAACAAAAAATAATGCTAGTCTTTTATGTGGCAGGTTTAAAGTGTAATGAAGGGCTGATTAAATCTTGCTTTTCTTCCATAATCCCTGCCAACTTGCAGTTTCTGCTACTGTCCTATTTGGCCTGAGTTTATGTGCCCAAAAAGCTGTCCAAAAATTGCCGCAACACACTTCCAAAAATCAGACCTCCTACGTGTCCTTGCTGTCCCTTGATTATCCGTGCCAATTCAGCACAAAAAATGGTGGCAGGCCCTGACTGGCAGCTGGTGCTGCTGCAATTTGGCTTGGTTTTTCATCTCTTATGGCTTCCCAAGGAAGCTATATTTGAGCCAATAATTAATTCACTTAAGAGTTATGGTAGCTTTAAATTAGGCTTACATGGTTTTCATGGATTCATTAATTATTCCATTAATTCTAAGTTATATCAGTTTTCAGGGCCCAAAATATTATCAAACGCTTGGGTTGACCTTGAGTAAGGGCTCTTGATGTGTGTTTAGGACAACAACCAATTCATTATAATTTTTTTATAATAAAATATAAAATGAAGGTGGATGCTCCCACATCAGTCATTATATGCAAGGATGTGCTATTTAGTAACTCAGGACTAGGGCTGTATAAAACACTACAACTTCTTAGCCATCCATGGGATAGCGTATCTATAGATCTTTTTGGTACCAAACCAATTTCGGATCTACATCATTGTGATAGTTTATACAGAGATTCAGCAGGATTGCATTAACATGCAAAAAAAGACTATACAGCACAACAGTTTCTTCCACGTGTGTTTGTTCATTTTGGTCAACCACAGAGCATCATCGGTGATCATGAAAACCAATATCTGAGTAAATTTTGGAATGCACTTTAGGGGCTGTTAGACACATAGCAGAAGAAATCTCCGGTCTTTATCGTCAAACAGATTCATGTTGAGAAATTGCACTTTTTTTTTTCTTTTTTCCTGGAGAATTAATTAACCTGTTTGACCTTACATTAGAGAAAAGTTCAAACCAACATAAATATTATCTAATTATACATAGAGGTGACAAACGGGTCATATGGGTCGGTGTTGGGTCGGATCGGGTCAATTTGGGTCAGATTTGTATTGGGTCGGGTCATTTCGGATTATGAGAATATCAGGTTGGGTTTGGGTCTAATACATTGAGTTTTTTGGGGTTCGGATTCGATTCGGATCTACAAACTTCGGGTCAGATTGGGTATGGATCATATGTATTCGGGTCTACAGATTCCAGGTTATATTAGGTTTGGGCCAAGTTAATTCAATTTAGAATTTGTATTGATATCGATTGTTATCAATTTAATATAAATAATAAATTAAATTTTGTGATTTAATATTATTGTTATGCTTATCATAGTAATTTTCATCATAATATATGTAATGATATAACAAATTATTATCATTATTAGTATTATTATTATAGTTATTGTTATAAATACAATTATAAATATTATTATATACTTAAATACAATTTTCATCATAATATATGTAATGATATAACAAATTATTATCATTATTAGTATTATTATTATAGTTATTGTTATAAATACAATTATAAATATTATTACATACTTAAATACAATGATTGTTACAATAATTATAATTATCATGTTAATCATTGTTATTATCATACTTAATTATTATCGTTGTTGTTGTTGTCGTCGTCGTCGTTATCTTTAGAAATATAATAATCATTGTTATCAGTAGGAATACAAATATAAATTTTACTATTATTATTATTATAATTACTATATTTACCATAATATTTTTTATGTTTATAATGATTATAATAATAATAATAATAGAAATTTCTATGATCCAATCTGATCGATACTAATATGATATTAAAATAAAGTGAGTAAAATAAAATATTACTAGTTTTGTTTCATTTGTTATTATATGAGTTGCATATTTTTGTTTATATAAAATTTAATTAATAAAATAGTTTATTAGTGTTTATGTATCGATTTATATGAGGTAAAATATTACTTTTATAAATTAGACTTAACTTTAGTTTTAATCAAGTTTAGAATTATGTCCGAGTATAGGTTGAGTTCGAGTAAGTTCAGGCCAAGTTATTATCAGGTTTCTATCTAGATATGAGTTGAGTTCGGGTCGGGTTATTTTGATTTAGATCATTTCAAATACAGGTCACAATTAGGTTAACTAAATTCAAGTCAGGTTCGGATTGATTCAGATTATTTCAAGTTTTAGATTAAGATCGTGTTTTAACTTTTCGGGTCCATGTCGGATTTCGGATTGGATAATTCGAGTTGATCAGGTAATGTGAACTTTGCTAAGTTTAATTATACATCAACTAGAAAGCAAAAGAATTCATAAGTATTTACAAACCTGTAAGGTGTTGATAAGTTCTTGAGGATGCTCAATACGGAAGCCAACCTAGCAAACAAAACAAGTAATGTTTAGGGATAGCATAGGGCAATCTGAAAACGATCATAGAACCCCCTAACACCCTAAACACAATATATATGCAAGTTGCCGATAGGAACCATCACAGTACGATTGTGCCAGCTTTCAAAATGCTTAATTTGATGCATTCTTCTCAGATGCAAAATAATGACGCCATGGCCCTAGTTAGCACCAAACTTCAAAGGCACAAGTTTTGGGAATCCAAACATGGAAGGTCAAGCGGAGTTCCTTTTAGAGAAAAGGAAAATATATCTAATGCACAAAATGCTAACTACCACAGGCTAATAGGGACAAGAGGGAAAAAAAAAATAACTTAAGAGGGAAGCCTTGAAGGCTCTAACCTTTCCATAACCCACTTTTAATCCGTTAGAGGCACATTTCTTGATGTATAAGGGAGCCAGGAAGGAAAAACATAAGAGAGGAGAGATTCAAATGGAAGGGAAGGAATAGATTTGCCAATAATCAAAGCTGAAAACACATCAAAGATCTAATGCCACATTTATAGGCCAAGATATCTAAGCCTAAGTTTACTTGATAAGCTCCAGAAAATAAATCATAATAAAAAAATATCCATCAGTGAAATATAACTACTTTTTTTGGTCTTTTTATAGATATTTTAAAAGGCCTATTTGGTAAAACAATTTGAAAATTATTCGAGTTTGTTTGGTAAGTCAAATTATTAAATGTTTAATTAATTATTCAATAAGTTGACAAATTATACACCTCCTGTTCTTCTCTCTAGAAACCTGATTTCATTTTACATGTGAGTTAACAAGCACTTGTGACAACAAATTTTCACAGTTTACAAAACACAATCTCATATTATTACTTCTTTTCATTGCATCTTATTAATTTATCAAACTAGGCCAATGTGGAAAATGTACTATGACTCCATCAGTTCTGGGTTCATTAGATCATAGGGTTGAAATTGTAAGCTAATAGTTTTACAGTAAACATGCAAACAGACCAGGCACTAAACTAGAACTATTCAAGTAAAATGTATATTTGTCACGACATCCAATTATAATATAATGCAGTTGGTTTGCCCACCTAGAGTAAAAGGGTTAATTAGATACTGACCTCCCACAATCAACAACTGACAACTGTAACTTGAAGTGTGACGTGGGATGAAGATTTTCACAAAGACTAACTAATAAAATAACATAACACTCAATCAACCAAGTTTCAGAAGCAATTCAATCATATTAGGTCAATAAAATACAAAATAAAAATAATAAACATAGGTCTTTGAACTTAAACTCTCTATACCCTTCAACTAACCGATATTTCACTCTTCTTTCCATCATTGTCAATTCATCATGCCATATCTCTCTTCTCCCACTGACACACTCCCTTGAGTCTTTGACTCAGTCCACAACTACCAATTATTAGCACCTATAGAATACCATTAACACAATTATTCACACCTATCCAGTATCACTGCCACAATTATTAACACCAAAATCAACATATCAATAAATGATATTTAACCCTCATAGTTCTCCCTCCACTCAAATCCCCAATCTTTTCCATATAAATTTCACTTGAAAGTTTGAAGTGTTCAAATCCAGAGATCCAAGCTGGACTCGGCACTGTTGCAAATAACAGAGAAACTTGTGATGGTTTGGTGATTGAACTTGCTTAAGAGAACCTTGTCCAACAAGTGGATAAAAAAAAATGACAACAGCTGCACACTCCTAGCCCACAATGTGATTGGCACTAAAGTTCCATCGAAGCATATTGTTATGTACTAACATCATAAATTCTAAGGTCGACCTACTTGGTCAGCAATACATGAGTACAAATTTGAAGGGCCTCTTTTTTTCTCTTTTTCTGTTTATTTCCTGTCCCTAGTTCTGCCATATGTAAAGTAAATTACTCTTTTTCTTCTTCATTTTGTTTGTAAAACTCACCCCAGCCTAATTCTTTTGCTAGTTACCATTTCACGATGACAGCATATCATATAATTCGAACTATCAAATTTTTTAACAATCTCATTTCTTTTTTCTGAAAACTCAAATCACTTGAAGCACCATTAGTCAGTTTTTGATAGCTTAGGAAGGGGTACAATTGGAATAAAACAACACCTAGAGTTACAATAGTACAAGAACTTATCCATAATTATCCAAGAAAGGTTAAAAGCATGTTTACAGTACATTGATAACTAACAATGAAAAACCTAAATATGTAGCACAAATACATAAATAGTGAACCGCCATCAGTGTAGACAAAAAAACTGGAGAAATGCCCCATACTTAGGGGCAAAGATGTAGATAGTAGACATGTACAGTTTCCTATCATGGGTCATAGAAAAGGGGTATTTAAAATACTATTGAAAAAGAACGATTTGTCATGCTCACTAAAGATATCAATATTTTTATTTCTTTTATGACCCATGGTAGGGAAAATCTTCAGATTACACAAATATGTTTGATTTACCAGTTTCTGATAGACTCGATAAGAGAAAACAAAAAGCACAAGAAAGGTGTCTAAGTAAAACTGATTATTGCAGCTGTAATGGAAAACAAAAGGCACCAGTTTTAAGCCGACTAAACCTCAAGTAATTCGTCTGTGATTTACCTAAACATGTTTTATTTTAATTAATAACTAAAACAAAAGCAAAGTGTTGATATTTGAATTTCACATGAGCACAAAAACCAATTAAGCCTGAATTATAAAAGAAGACCATCCTAGAAGTCATGGCTGTCTACTGCATTCATCTCTACATTCCCGCAACAATATCAGGTGAATTTGTAGCACATTAAATTGATCACAATTGGTTTCCCACAACTAGTCTTTTGCATCTATTAGCTGCCCAGCCTCTCAGCAGGAAACTGGAATTTACATTTCTATTCATTTATCAGATTTCATGCCAAGCAACTAGTCCATTTTGAAAGTAAAAAGGTATTATAAGTTTGAACTCTGGAATCACCTGAAGAGGTGGTCATTTGGACATGAAGAACAAGGTTGCAAGAAAATGAGGAAATGAGTACGTCGGAAACTGGGCATTTTTTTATAATATAACCACCATCTATGTATGTTTTGGAGAAACGGGGATGGAAAACAGGAAAGGGTAAACGTTTCCAAGACAGGGAAACGCAGGGTCGACAGAGTTTCAGTGCAACATAGAGAATGCATAACATAGCAAGACTGTAAGTACATGTTGATCAAGTATATCCAAGAAGCTCTATGAAATTAGGTACTAGTTAAGAAAACCTTCCAGGGAAATGAAATAGAAGTGAAATTATGATGAGGAAAGAAGAACCTACAACGTCTTTGCAGACTGCTATCATGAGAGAAAGAAGCACATCAAACCCATAACAAGCAGATTGTTAAATGGTCATGGAAAAGGATACTAAGGAAACATACAGCAAAGTCTTTCTGGAGCAAGTTCATATCATGAGAAAGAAGCATCTCATAAACATCACGAGCAGAATGTCCAACTGCCAAGACAACGGCATCACATCCCAACTGCTGCCTCTCAATAGGAGATTTATCTCTAGAATTAGAAACTTTTATTCCTCTGACAGTTTTACTTTCCAGAAGAAGACCATCAAGCTTTGTCCCAAATTTGATAGACACCTGGCAATAAACAACAAAATAACACAATTTATCCTAATTAAGATTAAAAGATTAAGGATCAATAGGTTAGAATGAGAAGGATGTTCTCAGCAATGTGGTAAGAATTCAGCTACAAGGAAACATACTTGGCATCAAGATAATTTATCTGCATGTTAGGAGAAACATCTGCCATTCAGAAAGCAGTGTCCCAGAGACCCTATGCAATACTAAAACTATCAACAAAGTATACCATTCCACCAAAAGCAGATGTCTGCAATCAAAGACGCACTCAATACTTGCATAATTCCAGCCTAAAAGTTCTTCTGTTCTACATCAACTGAATGTGAGGCATAATATAAGACACTGACCTTCGTTCCTACTTTCCAGAATAATCAAGCAAGAAGTGCCTCTTTCAATTTATTAGAGAAAATCCATTCAGTACCTAACAGACTGAATCTAACAATTTTGAAGCACCTGACATACAGCAATGGAGAAGAAGAGGGTGGTTGAATCATGCATACTTGTGACAGACAGAGAAGCCAAAATAGACAATCAACAATAACAAGAACCCAAGTCCCAGCTTACCCCATGCAAGCTTCTACTTGCCAAAACACTGTTTTTAATCTACTGTCCTTTTTTCCATCCAATTTTCCTTTGTTATCAGCAAATGCAGGAGATTTCCTTAAAAAAATAAACCAGGTATATATGCATATTAAATAATTACAGAAGGGTAATAATGGAGGCCAATGTCCTCTAGACCAGAAAATATATATATATAGATCAACAAATTTACAGTATCAATAAAAGAGAATCCAGTTCCTAGACTTCAAATCAATCAGAAGGCATAGCATACAATAGTTACACAAATGGGAGGACAAGACCTAATATCTTTACACCAGAAAATAAGCGCAATGAAATTGTAAAGCAGCAGCCTTAGCCTCTTCTTTAACACAACCTAATAATCCATTTTTATTCCAAAACAAGTGGAATCTCTATGCTACACCTATTCCATATTTGGCATCAGCAACCTTCCTCTACAAGTGATCTTGCTTCAATTAAATACTCTAAAACGTCTTGCAATGAGCATTGCTTAGCTGTTCTATGTATATACAATGGAACATATATCCTCCATATAGATACTCCCATCCAATTAGCCACAAATTTCTATCAGTCAATATGACAGTCATACTGGAAAAGGGTTTTAGCTGCTACCATAGCCATCATTTTCCAATACTTGAGTAATAAGGTCACCATATTTACCAAAATTATACAAGTTAATGCACATAAAACCTAAAAGGATGATCACAAATAATGCTGTGAAGTTCAAGTTTGAAATAGGAAAAAAGATAAAGGTATGTGATATGAAATTCAAGGTGAGCCAAATATTAATAAATGTAAAGATATTCCATGGATATCATACTAAATTAATCCATCAGGGTAGAGTCACCGTATTATAAGAAACTTAATCAAATTAGGCCATGTGATAATCTCATACTTTAGTGGGAATTCTCTGGGTCTAGTTTTCTAGCTTGTTCTAGATCTGTTTCCAAAATACGAATATCATAGAGGTGATAGGGCACTAGTATGTTAGTCAGAGAAGAATTGTTAAATTCAGGCACCGTTTGGCAAGGTTGAGTATTGCTAGATTATTGCTTCAGCTTGTTTGCTAGATTATTTTCATTACTGCTTTATCAGATATCAAATTCTTCAATACTTCACCGGACAAAAGTCTGTTGGAAACAAATTTAAAACAATGCCTTATATTACGGTTTATGATAAATTATTTCACAAAAATAGGAAAAAAAAAAGATAAGTAGAAGTTCAAAAATGTTAATATACATCATTTCATATCAGTTGTGAGTTACCAAGAGAGATTATTATTTCAGTATTCATCAACAAATAATCTACGGCATGAAACACTATTATATATTACTATTTCATTCTTCTCCGTGTCATTTCATCTTCCAAATTGAGCCGACATCAGTTGGATTATTTAATGGAAACTCCTAAAATTTTATAATTATTTTTTCTCACTCAAAAATTAGTAGGGTAGGGAGGTTAGTGGTTTGTCCATACCCTTCACAAACTTCCATCTTCCATCCATATGTATGGATATGATTGACACTCCATATCCACAAGATTTGTCTACTGCAAACCATGCACAGAGACCTTACTTAACCACAAGAAGAAGAAAGAAAAAAAAAAAAATATATATATATATATATATATACTTTAAAAGAATGAATGAACAAGTTAAAATTATTTAATAGTTCATGTAGAAAATATCGTCTGTCCAATGTCCACCAAATAATTAATATGACTAGCAGAATAAACATAAATATGTGCTCTAAAAAAATTTAGCAGCTCTAAACTAAGAACTACGCATGACACCACATGGCATGCAGCATCAAACGCCCTGATCACAGAAGAATGCAACATGCCAGCAACAACTTCATCATAAGCACACTAGTGAGTTTGTGTCATAACCCATGGAATCTATATCTTAGGTGATTTTACCCAAGTCCAAACTGGGACACAAAGAAAATGGTTTTCAATCACCTTTCAAACCTATCAAGTGTCAACATAGAAAGTGAATGAATGAGACTCACATCCAAGCTTAGAAGATGCTGCCTGAAATTGCGAAGAAGTGGAACCAACCTATCTGTCCCCAAGTGAGGCTTCCCATCAACCAAGATACTAGCAGGAGCTCCAAAATGAACTAATGTCTTCATGACCTGCACAAAGAACAAAAATCAACAACAAAACAACGAAAGTCATAAACAAATCTGAAGGACCGCAGAACATATGATTAAATACAAACAAAATATTCCATTCTTATTCTTCACTTGTTCCATAATATGCCCTACACTTGATCTAGATTCTATTCAATGGCATCTACTAATGGAACAACAAGTAGCACACAGAAGAGACAACTTAGTAGAAATCCTTGACAAATAAAAGATCCAAAATATGAAGGGTTGCACCTGTATGAAAAGGGAAAACATGCTTGAGTCAAGAAATTAGTCCCACCTCCTCATCAAGAATAGAATTTATAACTTAGGTTGAGATAGAGAGAGCTTGTACTTTCGCCCTTATTAGAGTTTCTTTCATGTAGAAGTAAAACACTATACATGAAGATGTTCCGTATTCATTATTCAGTTAAACAAATATCTCAGGAGAAATGTATGCATTTTTTTCTCAAAAATAGAACCTATCATCAATACATTTAAAGAGGTATCACCTTCACCGAGATATGTTTTTCATTGAAAGTATTAAGACCCATCCTGCATGGCCGCGTGGTCCCAATTTCATGCACATGTTTCAAACTACAAAAGAGTTCCCCAGTGATGATAGGTAAACTTTCAACCTCAGGTTCATCACACAGAACCCCTATGTTTATAGCACAAAACCTCAAGTGTACATTATTCTCAAACCATAGCATCCTGGACAATGATTATGTTCAGTCATATATTTACAGGGAATGATCTAACATGACAAACCTAAATCAAATAAACAATAAGCCTATATTCTAACCAGTAAGACTAAATGATAAAAAGATAAATTCTAGTAAAATAATAAAAAGATCACTGGAGCCCAGGTTTACGAAAAGACACATATCTATTTGGACCTAGGCCTTCCTTACCAGGGCTAAACCTGTAGACCCTACATAGAGAGGCATGTAGACTAAATAAAGATTGAGGTGGAACTTTGAATCATAGGAGTGGCTTGTTTGGGACAGATCTCTAGAAAATGGCAGGCTTAGCTACATGCAGGCTTAGAAAGGTTGAACATCGCGAAAGAACTCGACTTCTTGAATCAGCCATCACTCATCAGCCTTTTGAGAGGACTTTGACCCAAACCTAGACTTTTATTACTTGCACAGACGCCGACAAAATGCTTAATCGGAATGACAACTGTCACACAACAGGCAGAAGTAGGTTATGAAACAGGAGGCGGAGCAGGTAAACTATGAACATGTATAATAGCGGTGGCCGGTGGGTCAAAAGTAGGTTGAGGAATGTTATAGCCTTGTTACTTACCTCAACTAAGAACAAAGGCAATAATCTCACTAAAGGCACCCCTCATTTCTTTGAGGATAGCCAAAATTCCAAAGTGCTAACCATTTTTTTTTTAGCAGAAAGTGCTAACCATATTAGAAATAAACAAACAGAATTAAAAACCCTTTCTTACAGTCAAACCAGCTTTTGAATTTTAAATGATTCTTGGTTTTTCCCAGTGAGATGGACAGATCATCAATAAACCAGATCTACATCATTTACGACAAGATACCTACTAACCACATCATCAATACAGCAAAGTTCGAGCATAGTTTTCCTCGTCAAATCTTTAAATGGAATTTCCTAACTTTCCAAAGGGAGGAAAGGGAAGAGGACTAACAAAAAGGAGAAGTTTGTCTATCTATTTAAATATATTATTATAAATTGCCAATTTAACTAGTCCCATCCTGATGAACATTAGATATTAATGAACCATGCATGATGTTACAGAACCATATATATATATATATATATATATATATATATATGTATGTATGTAAATGAAATCTCTAAGAAAATGAAAATGAGGGTTCAGAAACTTTGTTGTCTGCTTGAATTGAGGTGAATTTAAGTTGAATTAGGCAAGAGAACCTAGGCTAGGAAAAACTAGGTCATTGTTTTAAAATGATTTTTGCGTATTTATTAGGCTAACCCTGGGCGAATAAGGCTTGGATTGAGGTAAATTTAAGTGAATAGCCAAAAATCAATGAGAAATTAACCCTCGTCTCCTCTAACTATCAACTTGGAAGTTAAAAATATTGGGGTAAATCTCGGATAATTTCTAACCTAAAACTAATGTAGGTTCCCACAAAAAAATTAAAAAAAAATAAAAAAAAGATTTGCCAAATTAACAAAAAAAATTAACCTCACCTAACCTAGGTTAACCTCAAAACAGATAGGCTCTTGAACTTTATTCATCAGGTAAAAGATAATCAAAGAGAAAAGACAGACAGGGATACGGAGATTCTGTTTACAACATCTCAAGGTGGTTGAGGCCACAAAGGCTGCACATGACATTATGAAAGAGACAAAAATCAGGTTGAGATGCCAAGCCAGCAACAAAGAAGGGCCTCCCATGATTGCAAGTTGGACAAGAGTTACAGAAATACAAACAGATTACTATTTGCTCAATAAGTTTTAGCAACTAAAGCTTATTGCATCAACCAGTACAATCACTACCAGGTAGCCATTAGGATTGTAAGGTTATGGCTACCACTACAATTATTAGTACCACCTGATTGTGATTCTATTACATAATTTTCAGTGGACAACTAAATATGAACTTGGAGTGAGTTAAGTATGCCATCTCAAGTAAAAACAGATACATCTCTATCAAACTTGAAAGGAATAGCTCGGGAAAGAATGAAATGTTAAGACAAAATAGTTCATTGTCTTTATTGCAGCAATAGTGAGCTTCAGAAGTTTAGTTCAAAAATCAAGATACCAATTGAAAGAATGAAAAATACATAGCCTCAAATAAAAAGTAGTAGCATACACAAATTTCAAAACTCTTGAGTAAGCAAAAGAGAATTACCGCCTGAACACTTGCACTATTCTTTCCAATTCGAGTTACAAGTTTTCCATCACTCCAGGTACCTGCACCACCCTGCCACACATAAGTTCTTTTCAAACCGCTCAAAAATCATCCAGAGGCAGGACTAAAGAAAGCCAAATACGTACAATCTATCTCACAGGAAGTGGTCTAATTCGACTCATTAATAAATCTGTGATCCGCAAGCCTTTTAAGAGTAGAAGACACAATCAGAAATAACTTCTTCAAGTATGAAAAGAAATGCATAGGCTAAATATTTGCTTCAGCTGTGGACTAAGAAATGCACGATGAAACCAATTAATGCAGATGGAGAGGAGGCCTCACCTTTTTCAACCATTTTTTGTCTTTTCTTTTCTCTTTGTTTTTGGGGAAGGGGGGGAGAACTATTTGCATGGAAGGCAGAGACTTACAGAGAGTTCATATCTCTCATTTGCTGGGCAAAAAATTGAATGTCCACTTATTAATAGACAGGGAAGGTTGAGAATGTAGAGTAGAGAGAGTGAAGAAACAAAATAAATAAAGAATGTAAGAACATTATAGAGATGATGAATAAGGCTTAAATCTTTCCATTGCAGTGCTTAGGAGATACATCACTAAGAATTATAATCTCGTCCATATTATTAGTTAGCCCACAAGGCCAGAACTATTACATATCAACTGATATTTGGTGTATGTAAACCGTATCGAATTACCAACCACAATATCATCACAATTGTATTTAGTTTTAGCGCCTTTCAAAAGAAAATGCATAAGGACAGCATTTTTTCATAAACAAATCAAAATCTATACAACACACATTGTATAATATCTGAAACACTACAAGTCGGCCGCTGCTGACTGCCTAAGCTATTTGGAGGCACTTTATAGATTTGCTACCTAGATTTCTTTTTTCCATTTCCTTTGATTGGCATAAAAACTCAACATAAGAAATAAAATTCTATTTCCCGCGTTTAACCTTTGGAATGAGCATTTTACAAACGAATATCTAGAAAATGAGGAAAGTGAAACGGGCATACACCTTGTTTTTTCCAATGAAAAATCCACCAACTTGGACAAGATGTTTATTGACATTTTTTAAGTTACAGAATTCCATTTTCGCACCTTTTTTTATCAAACATGAGGTTTCTGAGAAAATGAAAAGTGGAATCAAATACCCATTGATTTTGGCAATTCCAACCATGTAATTGACCTTAAAGAAGAAGAAGAAGAAGAAGGGGAGAGAGAGTGAATAACAAGAAAGGATGTCAGAAAATACCTCTCCAAAGCAAAAGTTGCTGTCCAACTGTATTATTCGACGAACTATCAGTGCACCAATATCATGTCCTCTTTGTTCAACAGGTTGACCTCGCTCAATCAAGGTGACATCTGCACCAAGTTCAGCAAGAACAAGGGTTGCAAAGAGACCAGAAGGCCCACTGCCCACAACTGCAACTTTGGGCTTGGTCTTTGATGGAAGCTTGAGTGTACCATTACACTGAATGCTACCATCAATTTCCTTCAATATTACACCATGGCCATTCCCTTTACAATCACGCAACATACTGATCAGGTCATATGACATCTTACCCTGAGCCATATGCTCTACAGTTCCAACCTCAGGCTCCAATCGTGAAATGAAGTCCAACGTACGAGGTTCTAGGCTCAACAGCTTCTTAACATCCATATCAACTGTGTACACAAATTTTGGTTCCTTCAGTAACTAAACAGCAAGAGAGGAAGGATATGTTAATATGATATGGGCTCAAATATATATAATATTGCATAACACAATCTCAGCATGAATTGAAACATATATAGTAATGCATAGGTATATCATTATATAATGTTACAGCCAGAAGGGGGAAAAAACACACACACACACACACATAGTCATGATGGCATCTAATACACCAAGATGATACCACTTTCCAGACACCACATAGTTGATAAGCACAGCAGGATGTTCTCGGCTAGGAAGCCTTGTCCAAGTTGTTCTCAACTATTTAGTAGCTGTTATCAAGCCACCCCTAACACCAAAAAAAAGGTGAAAAAAAAAAAACTCGCCACCACTCCCCTACCGCTTGTTATACTGGAAAAGGAAAAGAAAAATATTACCGAACAGAGAAACTTGCAATTTAGCATAAGTAATTCAGTATGTCAAGAGATCTCAGATATAGGTCTATTCACACGTCATGTTGGATTCTACATTCAGTACTTGACAAGATTCCAGAAGGAATAATTGTAACAGGTGGATTTAGTAGACAGTTTCACAAATTGAAATTCGACAAATTATTTTGAATAAACAAATATATAGAATTGTGTGATGCACCTTTTTCCAGCGAGAAAATAGGCAGTTTTAGGCACGACTCTGTAGAGTTATAGCATAGCAAGATTCAAGATGACTTCGCTTGAATAATAGTCGTATCTAGGGATATGTGTGGAATGAAATATATATTGAATTTTTTTTAGCCTATCAATATACAATATCGCCAATACATGATGGTAAAACACATGCAACCAATATCTCCCAATATAGTCAAATATTTAGACTAAAAATCACCCCTTAACAGCCGTGATATAATATTTATCATCACGATGATCTGATATCATGACCACAATTGCTCTGCGGCCTAAATTTATTACAACATTAGGCTTCTGATCATGAAAATTAACTTCAATCGCCCAAAAAAGTCCAGATTAGGATAAAAAGGAAAGGCTTTATAGATGAAGCTTCCTTTTACTACAACTGTGGAAATGCATGACTGGGTCCATGTTACAAGACATAAGAAAATTGAAGAAGACTTTTTTTGAGTCAACTAGAAATAAACTAACCTCAAGCGCTAGAGAAATTATGCTCCTAAATTTCAAGTTTCCTTGTCCAGACTACAGAATGAGTTGAATAAAAAACTCAAGACTTAATCTCTGCACATACTGAATATATCCCCTGAAAAACTTATTACATGACACAAGAATTTCATCTGATGCTCTTTTTCCTGAATGACTAGCACCAACAGAAGTAGATAAGATAATGGCCTCTTGTTCCATAAATATTAAACTATGATACATAGATCATGTCTGGTGAGTATACCTTTCTAGCATCAAATGATTTCCGCACAACCAAGAATGCTTCTTCCGGCAGCATAGAGGACACCTGCATTCATTTTAGAATCATAAATGCGTCCATACTGATCCCCAACAACAAAAAGGTAAAACTTGAAGTCAAAAGGCAATAGCCCATTTCTTACTTTCTGATATCAATAGTTTCAAGCTGCATTCAGGACATCATGTATAATTGATAAGGATAGTATTAGCATGTCTCTGAAATTGCCACAGATCTTGTTGATACATTCAAAATTAAATTTGCAAGTTTTAGAAGTCATGTGAAAAGCATACCCTAGTCAAAAAAGTCCATATAACCAAATAGACATATGAAGTTCTCCCTCTGTTTCACAATAGAGGGCATAGAGTTTTCTCATTTTTATTTCATAATACAAGCCCTCTTTCAAGTTCCAATAAAAATTTATAGTTATATTTCCTAATTAATCCTTTCCTGCCCCATTAATATATCTCATAACAATAAAATTGTTAAAGTTCCAATGCAGGCATTTTAATCAATTCGTGAATCATTTATTATGAAATTTTATAATTCTTAATATGCGTTCTGAAAAACTATAAACCCTCTATTGTAAAACAGATGGAATACTAAATTTTCAGATGAATACTAAGATTCGAAAATGTTTTGGGTGGTTCAATTTTATACTCTTCAACAAGCCATGGGAGGAATTCATACCAACAAAAGCATCAGAAAGTATATATCATATTTATTACATCTGAGAAACATACAGTGATAAAGATATGTCTGTGAGCAAATGAAGAACATAGTAACTGTGATATCATGTTGAGGTTTAGACTTTAGATGCTCAGAATGGAGAAAAATAGGTCTATAGACTAGTTAAGGCAAGAGATAGAAACACAAAAAGTGTAATAAGGTAACTATCATTATTAATTTATGACAAATTGACAATGCTATCCAGGAGATACGAAATTTCATTTTATTCAACGAAGCATGTGACAGTGGCCTAAATATGAGAGCACTGAACAAGACAGAGGATTAAAGATATTATTGTTAATTCTTTTGCTGATAAATTATGTCAAAGAAGATTTGAGAAAAATGAAAGGAGGTAAAGCAATTGGATGTGAAGGATTCTCAATTGAAGTTTGACAGTAATTAGATGGAGAGCGCATAAGCTGACTTCATATATCATTCGATGCTATTATGAGGGCAAGTGAGAAATGGTGTATTGGTATCAATATTTTTATGTAAACGACAGCAGCCAAAAGTGTGAGAACTACTGATGAATTATATTGATGAATCACGTAATGGAATTATGGGAACGAATGTTGGAGCAAGGGGGTGAAAAGAGACTACTATGTCAGAGCAACAACTTGTATCTGTGCTTGGGAGGTTGAATGTAGAGTTGCAGATGCTATCCACTTATTGAGTAGTTTGATGGACAGATGGAGAAATATCAATGACCTAACTGGTACATGGCATATATTTATTTAGAAAGAGTTGATCCTTCAATGTCCAAGCTATTCAAGATATGCATGTTGAGTCAGCCATGCAAGATATCCAAGCTAAAGAATTTTCTAATACAAAAGGTTTTCATCAAGGTTCTGCTATACACATATAGGACACTTTATCCATCAATCTTAAGTCTGTTTTACATTTTCTCGTCATAGGATGGCATTCCTGCTTACCCAAAAATCTTTTGATTCCAAAGTAATCCTCACTTATTCTCAACAAGAGTTCACCCTATTGCATAGGTATTCATCTTTATAAAGTCTAATATAAATAATAATTTGATCAATTTATTAATAATATAAAGAACATAATTCATGCCCATTTAAATAGCCAATAGCAGTAATACAAATTATGAAATCAAATTTAAAGACAAACAATTGTAGGAAGGTGCAATACAATGAAACCTTGTTCAAAATTGTAATATAGATTATATCATTTTGATGCAAGTGTAATAATTTTGATTTCAATATTAATAACATTTGTATAATTTTTTATGCTCAACAGTTTAGTAGTTTCTACACAATAAAAAATATTGGACACTTAAAACAAAACATGGAAGATTGTGATTCCTAACATTTTTATTAATTATTGTTTTGCAATTTTACTCTCGCCTATATATTTCCACCCACTTGTTCCTCTAATTTTTTGTGTTTCAACATTTAGACAGCTGGAAAATAGACTGAAAAATGAGCGAGGAAAATTCTTCAAAATTTGGCGACAACTTTATATACATACACAAGGAGCATATTTGACGAAAAAAAAAATTTTTTGGTCAGAATTAAGAACAACCTTTTTTACTGTAAGAATTAAGAACCACCCTAATTTTTTGAGAGACTTATAGTAGTTTCACTTATCTATTGAGAATAATTATTTCACCTACCATAAGTAGCTTTCTAACTTAAATCATAAATATCAAATATTTACAAAAAATATCAACACTAGTTATGGCACTCAAATACTATAATTTTTTCTTAGACTTTCAGTAATTTCCTCCACATACTATTTTCACCACCTACTCCCACTATTTTAATTTTTAACCATCTACTATTGGTAGTGTCCTAACCTGAAATATAAATACCTCATATTTACAAAAATAATAATGCTTTTTTCTAGCATTCAAATACTACAATTTTACGAGAGAATTATAGTAGCCATTACTGTAACCGTAACTAGTTTTCAAACCTGAAATATTAATATTTACAAAAAGCTCATCTTTATTTTCAAGTCAAATACCATAATAATTTTCTGAATTTCTTACAATGATTTTCTCCACCGCCTATCGTTTGTCCAGACTGAGAGTCCTAATTTTCACTGAAACACCGAAACAGGCGGCTCACATTGGACATATATATATAGTAAACATGGAAATCTAACTAGCTAATTTTAATCCCTGGATAGATTTTAGGTCTCTAACAACTCCACTGAGCTGCACAGTAATTTCACATGCAGTTTCGGGAGAATGAAAAAAGGCACAATTTTAGTCTTCCACATTCATATGTAAGTTTAATCAATAAAACGTAGAAATGGATGGAAATGAAATACCGGAAATTCGAGAACTTTGGCAATTTGTTCCAGAAGAGCCTCAGAGACGCCAAGAAAATCTTTGCCAGGATCCTTCTGAACTTCAACCCCAAGCTTCGACAGCCTCCAAATCCCTTCAAACTTGTTTTCGATGTTAACTTTCTGCTTCTGTGTTTCTTTCAATTTCTTCTTCTCTGACGGATATCGGAGCTTCCCGGTTCTTTGTGACCTTTTAGCGCATTGAATTACAAGGAATTTTGTTGGAGGGAGTGAGGGAGTCGTACTTTCTAGACTTGGTACTGGCAACAAGTATGGAAATTTTGTTTTGGGGGAGAAAACGTGAAGTGAGAGAGAGCCAGAAGCAGCCAACATCTGAGCGGGAGATGAGGTTGAAGAAACCGCTTCTTCTGTAGTGTTTTAGTATTACGAAGCAGTTGATAAGGTCTCGAGGCGGGTATACGGGGGGAGACTATGAGGAAATCATACCCTATTATATAGAAAAATGCAATTTATTATAATAAAAAAATAAAATAAAATAAAATACTAATTCTATCCTCAGGTTCCTAATTCTTATCTTTCGGTCTCCCTCATTCTCTCCTGTATTTCTAACTCTCACTTTTACTTTCTCGTTCTCTTCTCCCATGGCATAAGGTATATAAGTTAGATCTATGATATTTTTATCGTTGGCTGGTTAGCAAACGGCAGCGAAGTGGGTGAGAAAGCGAGAGGTACGGCGCAGCAAAGGAGATCTAGTGTCGTGAGAGAGGATCGATAATTTTAGCTGTTGGAGGCAGTATGAGATCGATAATTTTTAGTGTTGGGGGCTAATGGGTTTGACTATACAGGTTAATTGTTGGATATAATTTGTGACAAATATTGCCATTAGAAAGGAAAGTCTAGATCTTGGCCGGAGAGTATTGGGTGAAGTAGGGAATCGGTAATATTTTCTATTAGAGAATAATGGACTTCGGCCATCTAAATGATAGAGCCGGTAAAAGTTGACCTCACCTATTCAATCTAATCCGATTCGAACAAAATCTGACCTAATAAGACTCAAAAAATTTAGCAACTTGACCCGTCCCAGACCCGATCCAACATTGACCCGACACGGTACTGACTTGATAAAAATAAACCCGATCCGATCCGATCCCAACACATGACCCGTCATTTACCCGACCCGATAGCGACCCGACCCGTCATTGACCCGACCTGATCTGTTATTGAACCGACCAGCTTCGACCCGACCCAAAGCCGAACCAACAATCACCCGATCTAACCCAACATTAACCCGATCATACATCAAAATATATTATAATAATAATAAATTACACATATTTTATTATCATTTAAAGCTTTTAAAAATATAGTATTTTATAAATTGTACTTATTTTTCATAATTTTACCCTAGACATTCTTATTTATTAATGATATCCTAATAAGATATATTATTAATAAATAAATAACCAAAATACAAAAAAGGCAAACATCCAGTTATAAGCCTGTAAAATAACTTTCAAAAAGTGTTTCATTACATCTACTAATCCACCTATTTGAAAAAACTCTTAATAGAAGAGCATAATAGTGTCCTTTATCAGTTATCACCCACAAAATCCAACAAATAATAACTATACCCCGTATCAAGAGTATCTCACATTACAATCCTAAATTTAAAGTTTTAGTTATATTTTTTCTTTTAATATTATTAATTTACTTTAAATATAATTTAGTATTCTATGTTCATCAATTTTAAATTTACAATATCCAATTATTTTTATTAATTATAATATCAATTATTTATATTTTAAATTATTTAATTTTTAATTTATATCAATTTATATATAATAATTAATAATTTATGAAAATATAAAAAATTATTATTTAATTTAAATTATGTTTAAAATAACTTATTACAGTTTTTTTTACTATAATAATAATAATTAATAAAAATATTACAATAAAAATACAAATATAATATAATTAATAAAAATATTACAATAGAAATAAAAATATAATAACGTTAATAAAATAAATACAACTAGAGAAATTAATAAGATAAATTATGTAGAGAAATGAATATAAAAAAAAAGATAGAATAAATGACATAAAAATTATTGGAAAAAAATAATACTTTTGTAGGTAAATTTTTTTACTGTTAATATTAACCATATTATATATATATATATATATATATATATATATATATATATATATATATATATATATTCTAATAGTATAAATTGAGCTAAAAATATATTAGAAAGTATCAAAAATCAGCTTCAATGATCTGTACGACAACATACACTCGTTAGTTACGTGTAACACTTGTGGTTCACGTACTGTTCTGCACGTATAGATCGAGAACTCAAAATTTTTAAAGCACACAGAATTTGTGGGTAAATTTTTTTTACCCATAATCACAATTCTAAATTAAAAGTCTCTGAATTTGAAATTAGAATATATTTTTTTTACACCAGATGCTCTAAATAAATATTAAACTGGTCGAACTATTTTTGTTAGTTATTTTTAATTAAAGTATTGGTATAGTTTATATTTGTGTAAGTTAATACTATATTTTGATCTCTTGAGACTTTAAAAATAAAATTTAGTTTATTCATAACTAAAAATGCTTTGAATATTGCTAATATGTATGAGGGATATGGATAGAAATAAAAGTATAGAAATAAATTAGAAGTCCAAAAAGGATTACAAGAAGGACGAAAACTAGCCAGAAAGAGAGTGTGTGTGTGTGTGTATATTAGGTATAGCTTATACCTAATCGAGAACCGAAAAAGAAGAGGGGGGTCGAGCACCGGTTGGGGTTGGGCCTTTTTTTTTTACAAATACAGGTATAAAATAAAATACTAAATATCCAAAATTATTATTGGAATATTTTATCTAAAATTTATTCAACGAAAATCAATTCGAAAGGATTCGAAGGCTTAAAATTGATAAAATAGTTATATAAAGAATTTCAAAAATATTTTTGGAAGAATTTACCAGCGAACGCAAATATCTATATTATTTACGGAAATACATTATAAGATCCCAAAATAATATTAAATATTTACATCAAATTATGCTAATAATATATGATAAACATCTAATATTTTTACTTGTAAAATTTATAAATGCTTAAAGCAATCAAATATAATGCTATTAAAACTTATGAATATCTTTATTATTTACCTTTGTAAAAATAAAACACATATAATATTCTTATTTCATTTATCTTTATTAGTAATCTTATGATTATATCTAATATATACAATGTAATAAATGATAATTATACATTGTATAGTATTATTATACGCACCTTTATTTTATAAATTATTTACCTTTGTAAAAATAAAACACATATAGTATTCTTATTTCATTTATCTTTACTAGTAATCTTATGATTGTTTCTAATATATACAATGTAATAAATGGTAATTATACATTATATATTCTTGTTATGCTCACTTTTATTTTATGAAATTATCTTTTTTTAAGTAATCAACTATTTTAAGTAATCAATTAAATATAATATATGATAAACATCTAATATTTTTACTTGTAAAATTTATAAATGTTTAAAACAATCAAATATAATACTATTAAAACTTATGAATATCTTTATTATTTACCTTTGTAAAAATAAAACAAATATAATATTCTTAGTTTATTTATCTTTACTAGTAATCTTATGATTGTATCTAAGATATACAATGTAGTAAATGATAATTATACATTGTATATTCTTGTTATCCTCACCTTTATTTTATAAAATTATCTTTTTTTAAGTACTCAAATATTTTAAGTAATAAATTAAATATAACATATGATAAACATCTAATATTTTTACTTGTAAAATTTATAAATATTTAAAGCAATCAAATATAATACTTTTAAAACTTTTAAATATCTTTATTATTTACATTTGTAAAAATAAAACACATATAATATTCTTATTTCATTTATCTTTTCTAGCAATCTTATGATTGTATCTAATATATATAATGTAATAAATGATAATTATACATTGCATAGTATTATTATACTCACTTTTATTTTATAAATTATTTACCTTCCTATAAATAAAACACATATAATATTCTTATTTCATTTATCTTTACTAGTAATCTTATGATTGTTTCTAATATATACAATGTAATAAATGATAATTATACATTGTATATTCTTGTTATACTCACTTTTATTTTATAAAATTATATTTTTTTTAAGTAATCAAATATTTTAAGTAATTAAGTAAATATAATATATGATAAACATCTAATATTTTTACTTGTAAAATTTATAAATGTTTAAAGCAATCAAATATAATACTATTAAAACTTATGAATATCTTTATTATTTACCTTTGTAAAAATAAAACACATATAATATTCTTAGTTCAATTATCTTTACTAGTAATCTTATGATTGTATCTAAGATATACAATATAGTAAATGATAATTATACATTGTATATTCTTGTTATGCTCACCTTTATTTTATAAAATTATATTTTTTAAGTAATCAAATATTTTAAGTAATAAATTAAATATAATATATGATAAACATCTAATATTTTTACTTGTAAAATTTATAAATGTTTAAAGCAATCAAATATAATGTTATTAAAACTTATGAATATCTTTATTATTTACCTTTGTAAAAATAAAATACATATAGTATTCTTATTTCATTTATCTTTCCTAGTAATCTTATGATTGTATCTAATATATATAATGTAATAAATGATAATTATACATTGTATAGTATTATTATACTCACCTTTATTTTATAAAATATTTACCTTTGTAAAAATAAAACACATATGATATTTTTATTTCAGTTATCTTTACTAGTAATCTTATGATTGTATCTAATATATACAATGTAATAAATAATAATTACACATTGTAAAGTATTATTATACTAACCTTTATTTTATAAATTATTTACCTTTGTAAAAATAAAACACATATAATATTCTTATTTTATTTATCTTTACTAGCAATCTTATGATTGTTTCTAATATATACAATATAATAAATGATAATTATACATTGTATATTATTGTTATGCTCACTTTTATTTTATAAAATTATATTTTTTTTAAGTAATCAAATATTTTAAGTAATCAATTAAATATAATATATGATAAACATCTAATATTGTTACTTGTAAAATTTATAAATGTTTAAAGCAATAAAATATAATACTATTAAAGCTTATGAATATCTTTATTATTTACCTTTGTAAAAATAAAACACATATAATATTCTTAGTTTATTTATCTTTACTAGTAATCTTATGATTGTATCTAAGATATACAATGTAATAAATGATAATTATATATTGTATATTCTTGTTATGCTCACCTTTATTTTATAAAATTATATTTTTTAAGTAATCAAATATTTTAAGCAATCAAATAAATATAATATATGATAAACATCTAATATTTTTACTTATGAAGTTTATAAATATTTAAAGCAATCAAATATAATACTTTTAAAACTTTTAAATATCTTTATTATTTACCTTGTATAAATAGAACACATATAATATTCTTATTTTATTTATCTTTACTAGTGATATTATGATTGTATCTAATATTTATAATGTAATAAATGATAATTATACATTGTATATTCTTGTTATGCTCACCTTTATTTTATAAATTATAATTTTTTTAAGTAATCAAATATTTTAAGTAATCAATTAAATATAATATATGATAAACATCTAATATTTTTACTTGTAAAATTTATAAATGTTTAAAGCAATCAAATATAATACAATTAAAACTTATGAATATCTTTAATATTTACCTTTGTAAAAATAAAACACATATAATGTTCTTAGTTCATTTATCTTTACTAGTAATCTTATTATTGTATCTAATATTTACAATGTAATAAATGATAATTATACATTATATATTCTTGTTATGCTCACCTTTATTTTATAAAATTATCTTTTTTTAAGTAATCAAATATTTTAAGTAATCAATTAAATATAATATATGATAAACATCTAATATTTTTACTTGTAAAATTTATAAATATTTTAAGCAATCAAATATAATATTGTTAAAACTTATAAATATATTTATTATTTACCTTTGTAAAAATAAAACACATATAATATTCTTATTTCATTTATCTTTAATAGTAATCTTATTATTATATCTAATATATACAATGTAATAAATGATAATTATACATTGTATAGTCTTGTTTTGATCATCTTTATTTTATAAACTTATATTTTTTAAGTAATTAAATATTTTAAGTTATCAAATAAATTATAATCAATGGTAAATATCTTTGTTTGATTCAAAGCGCAATATTTTTTATTATTAAAATTTATAAATATCTTTACTATGTATTTGTGAAAATAAAGCGCATTTAATATTTTTAATTCTTTTATCTGTAATATTAATCTTATGATTGTTTGTCTCTAATATTTATGATTTATGAAATGATAATTGGCTAGACTCGAATATGAGTCAACCCGTTAAAACTCGACTCGACCTGACCCATTAAGTTAACCCGTAATTAATTGAATCTAACCCATCAAATTGTATGAAATGACTCCACGCATCAACTTAACTCGAAACAACTCGGACATAGCGGGACTAACCCACCGTCATATTATATGAAATGACCTGAACGGGCCGCAGTCACCTACTCATATGAACTAGAAAATGACAAGTTAATCCGAAATCATCCGAATCCGAGTTTTCTTAACCCGAACCTGATCTGACCCGACAAATTAATCCGAAATGACCCGACCCGAAACCGACCTGACCTGACAAATTGACCCGAAATGACCTGACCCGAAACCGACCCGACCCAACAAATTGATCCGAAATTACTCAAACCCAAAATAATCCGACCAGACCCGACCCGAAAAATTGAATGACCCAAAATGACCCAACCCGACCCGCACCCAACCTGCAAAAGTCAAATGGCCCGAAATAACCCGACTCGTTAATGACCAGACCCGCTATGACCCGACCCGAACACGACCCGCCTGACCTGATTGTCACCTCTACCTATGGATGAGTATTTTGTGTTGCCATTGGGAGATCTAGGTTGGAAAAGATAGATCAGCAATATTTGTCATTAGAGGTAGCAATTTTCGTCGATCGAAAGGAAATGGAGCCAATAATATTTGTCATTGAGGGCCAAAAGATTAGGCGGATGAGGCTGTTGGGGAAGGGATGAAACTGAAGGATTATTGTATTAATTATATTTGTTAATTATAGTTAGTTTGAAAGGTTAAATTTGTTAATTATATTTTTAGATTTGTTTATATTTTATTAATTATACTTATTTGTTTTATCTATTTAAGTTTATTTAAATCAGTGGGAATAACCACCTAAAATTACATTATTGTATTAATTATATATGATTTGATATTTATTAGATTTATTTATATTTTCATTAAATATGTTCAATATTATTATGTGTTTATTAGATTCGTACTTTTGAAAATCAATGCAAAAAGTAACGATCTTAGTTAGGAGAATAATTGTTAAATAATGACTTTGGATGGAGGTTATTATTGAATGTTTTTAATTGTATTAATTAGATAATAGATTGGATTCGCTTAGTTTTTGTATTAAATATGTCTATAATAGATTAAATATGTTTATATTTGTATTATATTTATTTAGTTTGCTAATCTTTAAGGATTATCTTTGGATAAATTTGGTTGAATTATACAAAAAAAATATATCAGGAGATAGGTATGGGATTACCGATGAGATTGGTTTTATAAGATACCACAATTAAGTGTATTTAGTTGTTATATTATACTAAACTAATACTGGTAATTAATAAAATTATTATTGATGTATTTAATTAAAAAATAGATGATTAGTTTAAGAGATTGCATTTTAGTTATAGAATTGGGTATATACATCTCTTTGGTTATTATAATATGGGTTGATATTATAATATTTAATAGTTACATTATTGTCACATATGTGTTTATATTTTATTTATGTGATGACTTATTACCTATAATTCATATACTTAAGTTTAATTTACTTAATTTTATTATTAAAATTCAGATGAGTCACAGATAAGACGGAGTAATACTAATAAATAAAATTAAAGGTTGTTGTGTTACTACTTCTTCACGATGTAATAGAAATATTATGGAATAACCTGCTCCGATATTAGAGATGATAGCTAGACACTGACAATTTTTATATGTCATAGGGTTAGATGACAATTATCTTTTGAAACGTATATCTTATATGAGAGCTATAAGTTAATAATCATCCATAACATTTAGAAATAACAGCTAACACGCGTGGGCAAATGATTGGTGCATTGTTTGGGATGGAAGAAATACAAGTGAACGAAGTCACTCGAGAGGGTGGCCTTTTATTTAAATGGCTATAATAAGTATGTGAATTATATTGGTTAGGGGATGAGAAAAAAGCTATCAGGTATTTATTATAGTTGACCGGTCTATCGTTATTTATCAATAAATCGGTTGATAAAGTTAATCTGTATTATATCCTATTTCTTCAATATCTTAGTCGATTTGAAGGTTATGCATGTGATACAACCACACTTACTTTTTTATATCGACAACTTGATATAATTTCTAGAGGTGACCCTACTCAAATATTGATATGTGTCACTCTATTACAGGTAATTGTATAATTATCATATATATATGCACACACATTAGTTATAAATCTAAAAATTGAATATTATAACAGAAATGGATTTATGAATGTTTTTTGGAGTTTAGAGTGAAACAATCTAAGTATGATCTAGACCATCTCTGGTGTATGAGGTGGTTTTATGAATATAAATTTGACAATAAATTAGAGAAGTTCAAGTACTTTTGAGCTAGTATTTATATTATGCATGCATCAAATGCATGCTCAAATTATCATATTCTTACTATATTATGTTAGCGATATTTGTATTTAGTTTAATTTTTTTGTGACATATTATTTGGGATCCAATTGGAGTAGTTGATCCGTATAGGGATTTTCCTATGGCATTATATCACGGTTATTTATATTGTTTGGAGAAAGTGAAACTGTATATGTCAAATAGAGGAACACACCAATTTGGATATACACAAATGATCCCTAAGGAACCTATCAAGCCTACGAGGAACACGTACATAGGTCATTTTGTCAAGAAGCATAACTATATGGATTGGTATTTCCTATAACTCATAGATATGTATCGGCAACAACGGATAAATATTTGGCTAAAAAACCAAATGAGCATCAAATTACAAGTGAAAGACGTCTTAACAAAGCACGTAAAGCTATCCATCAATTCTATTAGAGAGGAGAACTACCTCAAAATTATCAGCAACTAGTTACATGTATTGAAAATCTTGTGCGTGATTTAGGAGATACTCTATCTGGGTGTGGACGTGGGTGTTTACAATGAGCTTGATTTATTACTATATGGTTATGTACTTTGATTAAAATATAAATGTTACAATTATAGAATGTAGTTTTTATTTTATTTTATGATTAAGAAAGTATAATCCAACCCATGTTGAACACTGAAATACTTTAGCTGAATAACATACAAATATATCCGATTACCATACATTAAATACTTAAACTATCATGAAAAGGTAATAAGAAAATAAATACAATGAATGGGGTAGGTGTTTGATATCATGGGAAGGCAACAATTATATGTTTTTCCTTTTACACAGAGACTATGTTAGTAGGTGTACCGACTCATCACAATTGTTCATGCGATAGGTACAAACTTACTAGTCTCAGCAAGCTATAACAAAAACCACATTAGAAAAAACCCTAACTTACTAAGCACATATGATCATACCAACACATATCAAGGTCACTTAAGCTACCCATCAACTCTTTTCCTAGATGGCTTGAATATGGCTCAACTTTTGGTTGCCACAAGCGACATGAGGAACATGATTTTTAGGGCTGATTTGGGTTAAATAAAGGTTATATTGAAGGCAAAAGATAAGAGCTGTAGCATCCTTTTTTTGTGTTATTTTGGGCATAGGAGATTTCAAAATCAATAAGAAAAAGGGTTGAATTCTTCATGTCCTTATCAGTTGAAAAGTGTTCTTATCAAGGCATTTAGAGAGTTGGGAAGCAGTCTAGGGGACCAATTTATTGGGGAGAAGATTTACACTCTTTTAGTTAGCTACTAAGAAGGAAGAAGACTTGTCCCTTACCCTTTTTAGCTAGCAGCTAGTTGTAACTTGTATTATAGGTCATGTGACTTATTTTTTAATTTATTTTTAATGTGTAAGATTGGCTTGGGAAGAGGGAATTTGATTCCCAGCTCGTGGAACAGTTTGTAAGGATGTTGTATTCATTTTGTATTTTCCTAAAAGCCCAACACGCTTATTTTAAGAGCGGAGCTGATTCGAATAAAAAGACTCGCCAATCGAGTTAGATATTAACTTCAGCTTCATTTTTTTTAAGTTGGCTTGACGGTCAGAAAACATCCATTGATTAATTCTTTGATGGCAGTTTTATGTTATCATTGTCTTTGAACCCTTGGTTTATCACTTAAAGACTCTTGTAGTAAGTCATATACAGGATTCTACAGCAAGAGAAACCAGCTGCGACTTTTGGGTTTTGGCATGTTCTAGAAAAATCCTAAGGTAAAACAACTTGTATCTATTTTACGCACTACTAGATCAAAGAATGTAAATGATGGTACCGTCTGTAAGTTTATCAATACTAATTTCATTGTTTGAGGCTTGTGTTTCATTGACTTTTGGTGTGGGAACTGCCAGCTATTGCCTACTAGCATAGGATAATATGAAGCTCTTGTCAAATGTTAGAAAATGGTATTGTTCACTGCATCCTAGAGTCAAATTTTATGCTTTATTAGATAGATGTTAAAGTTAAGAATTACACATTCAGACATAAGTAGGTGTCTGCCGCATATAGTGTGACAGACTGTAGCATGTCTGATAAATTGAACTATCCATCGTTGCCTAGTAGTATGGATAAGTTATTATCTAGGGTGCATAAAGACTCTAAACACCACATCTACATACTACCCTATGGTTGACCTTATGGGTAATGTTTGGTTTGATTGTTCTATAGCTTAGATATTGTGGCCTTCCGGCGTGTGCACAAATCAGCCAATAAAAGTCCCACTCAAGCTCTCTTAAATGTCACTTAATTTGCCATACAAAAATTAGGCAGGTGCCTACTTAATTTTATTCATTTTGCTTGAAAGCGTCCATTGTTATCCAATAATATGCATTGAATATTACTGGACTACATTTGGCCCCTACGGTGATTTTTATTTGACAACAGTGTCTGAACACAGTAAAGCAAGCTGAATAACCTGTACCACATTATCTGTAGACTGAATGTATAAAATATACTTCGGTAAGGGTTGAAGCTACTAGTGAAGTTGTTAGTTTGATTCTTATTAAAAATGGATTGGTTATTTATTTATGCTTGATTGTCACGCGTAGCATTTATTCTATTAATGGAGATCATTGTGGTATATTTTTCCTCAAACTGGTTTGTGTTGCAGTATGAAATGATGCATGTCTGCTTCCTTCTAAGTTTTAGGTAGAGAAGGCTGTCTTGTTGTTGAACCGATCACTTAATGATTCAGCGTCTGAATGCTTTCAACATTCGAAAAAGTATAAATAAAGATAATAATGTTCTCATTCTGTTTGCATCGTTGATACTCTGTGTACCAATATGATTTACATCCTTTCTCTGTGGATGCAGCTAGAGCTTTCTATTATTTTCCATTCATGTATGTTATGGACTTTCGTAGGCACTAGATGTGACTTTGTTATGAATCATCCTAAACCACCGGTAATATTTACATATAACAGGAGGATGTCTCGAACAGCTGAGCAGAAAAGTCATTAAGGATAGTAAGGTCTTTGTATTAAGTCTTTTTTTAGTAGCTTTATTATTAGTAAAAGTTTGTTATTAGTTTTTAGTGAAAAATACAGGTTAGGAGAGATTTAAGGGATGGATATGTCGAATATTTCTCTAACAGATATTCACGAGAGATTTAAGGAGGTGGTTATGAGGAATATCTTCCTTAAAGCTATAAGATAAATAAAGCGGGGTTGGGCTGGAAAGGAGCATTGAAAATCAGAGAGAAATAATTGGGAGAGCATTCCTACCTCTCGAAAGTAGGAAAACTTTGTAATTGATTAAATTTCTATTGATTCAATTGTAATATTATTGAAATTAAGTCAGGTCCTTAGTCGGTTGTGTTTGCTTAACTTCAATTCATAACAAATTTGGTATCAGAGCAGTAAGATCCAAGCAGGAGAAACACACCATGGCTCCAAACCAAAACCAGAGGATCGATCAATTGGAGCAGGAATTAGAGTCTCTAAAGGCTTCAATATCAGAGCAAGTGATGACAGCAATGAATGGTGCAACACATGAATTGCAGCAAACCCTGGCTACCCAGATTGCAACAAGCCTAGAAAGAGCCACTACCGGAATAGGGGAGGATCTCAACACCCTGGCAGTAAAGGTAGAAGGCTAAATTTCCAGTACCAGGGAAAACCAGGAAATAATGATCTCTCAGATTCGAGATGAGGTAAGTGATACCCTCTCCACCTTCAAAATCACTGATCACACACTGGGAAACTTGGGATATGGTGGAGCAAGCACTGAGGGTAGAGGAAGAGAGGGAATTGGTGGCGGATGGGCAGGAGGGGGAAACTAGTGGCGCTGCAAAAAGCTTGACTTACCATTATTCAGTGGGACCAACCCAGATGGGTGGATATTAAGGGCTAAGCGATATTTTGATTTTTATTGCTTGGGTGAAGAAGAGAAGCTTGAAGCTGTTGTGATAGCATTAGAAGGGGATGCTCTGTTATAGTATCAGTATGATCATAAAAGGAGACCTTTGCGAAGGTGGGAGGAGATGAGAATGATGATGCTCCGGCAGTTTCGAACAATGTCCACCGGCACTCTCTATGAGCAGTGGCTGGATCACCAACAGGAAGGATCGGTTGCTAACTACCGAAGGAAATTTATTGAGCTAATGGCCCCTCTGGACGGGGTACCTGAAGAAATTGCTAAGGGTTAGTTTATTAATGGGCTCAAAGGGGAGGACAGGGCAGAAGTGCGACTACTGGGCCTACTACTTTAGATCAGGCCATGGATCTAGTTCTGAAGGTAAATGAGAGCATCAAGGCTGGGTCAACGCACAAAAGAGGAAGTGGGTATGGACCAATTGCTGGAAAAAATAACCACACTACTCCAACAAATTCCCACTTAAGCCCCCAAGTGAAAACGATCAACCCAACCAACTTCCACCCAGTTAGACGGTTGAGTGAGAAAGAACTACAGCAAAAATGAGAGCAGGGCCTTTGTTTTTGCTGTAATGAGAAGTGATCAATTAATCACAGGTGTAGAAGGAAGGAGCTGAGTGCGCTTTTGCCCCAAGATGATGAGGCAGTATTGCAGACTGAGGAAAGTTTGGAATTTTCAATCCCTAAGGAAATTGAGGAACCTTGCTCAGACTTGGTGTAGACAGAAGTTTCTCTGAACTCAGTAATGGGGATCACAAGTTCAAAGACAATGAAGTTAGTAGGTAAGGTGCAAGGGAAGGAGGTAGTGGTGATGATTGACCCAGGAGCAACCCATAACTTTATTTCTTTAGAGGTGATGGAGAAATTAGGAATCCCAGTGAATCGAACTCAGGCATTTGGAGTATCACTGGGTACTGGGAAAGCAGTAGAAGGGGAAGGTATGTATAGAGGAGTGGCCCTAAAGTTACAGGAAGTAAATATAATTGAGGATTTCCTTCCACTACCCTTAGGAAATTCTGACTTGATTTTGGGAATACAATGGCTGGAGAAGTTAGGAACCATGACAGCCAATTGGAAGACACAAACACTGAGATTTCAGGTGGGGGGAAAGGCCATAACCCTGCGAGGAGACCCTACTTTGGGTAGAACCAAGGTATCCTTAAAAGCTATGATACGAATCTTGAGGAAGGAAGGACACGGGTACTTAGTTGAGTTCAACCAAATGTGTGGTAATAAAGACCTTGAGAATTCTGAGAAAATTATAGAAGACGTTCCCACCTTCTTACAGCACACCCTACAGCAATACAAGTCAGTCTTTCAAATGCCCTGGGGACTTCCTCCACCTAGGGGACATGAGCATGCAATCGTCCTAAAGGAAGGCACCAATCCGGTCAGCGTACGACCATATAGGTACCAGTAAACTCAAAAAGATGAAATTGAAAAACTGATTTCTGATATGTTAAAGGCAGGCATCATACAAGTCTCCACTAGCCCTTTTTCTAGCCCAGTATTGTTGGTAAAAAAAAAAGGATGGATCATGGAGGTTTTGTGTAGATTATAGGGCCCTCAACAAGGTCACTGTTCCAGATAAATATCCCATCCCTATTATTAATGAATTATTGGATGAATTACATGGGGCTACAATGTTCTCTAAGCTGGATCTTAAGTCTAGCTATCATCAGATCAGAGTGAAGGAGTTGGATGTTCCTAAAACAGCTTTCAGAACTCATGAAGGACATTATGAGTTTTTGGTGATGCCTTTTGGGCTCACCAACGCTCCAGCCACCTTCCAAGCCTTAATGAATACTGTTTTAGGCCCTATTTGAGGAAGTTTGTGTTAGTTTTCTTTGATGACATATTAGTGTATAGTAGGGATTAGGAGCAACATGTGCATCACTTGGCTACAGTGTTAGAAACCCTATCACGACACCAGCTGTATGCCAATGGGAAGAAATGTGAGTTTGGGAAGGCACAGGTGGCCTACTTGGGTCATATTATATCTAAGGCTGGAGTGGCAGTAGACCAGGAGAAAATACAAGCTATGGTGGATTGGCCTATACCCAGAAACTTTAAGGAGTTGAGAGGATTCCTTGGTCTAACTGGGTATTACAGAAAATTCATAGCAGAATATGCCACTATAGATGCACCCCTCACTAACCAACTCAAGAAGGATAGTTATGGATGGTCATTAGATGCAACAAGGGCCTTTGAAGAGTTGAAGAGGGCCATGACAGCAGCCCCTATCTTGGCTATGCCGAATTTCGAATTGCCTTTTACAGTAGAAACTGATGCCAGTGGGTTTGGGGTGGGAGCAGTCTTGTTACAATCAGGACATCCCATTGCATTTTTCAGTAAGATATTGGGACCTCGAGCAAGGGCCAAGTCTATTTATGAGAAGGAGCTAATGGCAATAGTCTTGGCAGTACAAAGATGGAGACACTACTTGCTAGGAAGAAAGTTCTTTATTCACACTGATCAACAGAGTCTCAGATTTTTAATGCAGCAGAGGGAGATAGGCTCATAATATCATAAATGGGTAAGCAAGTTGTTAGGGTATGATTTTGATATCATTTACAAGCTAGGGGCCTCGAATAAGGTGGCTGATGCCTTATCAAGGGAATTTGCTAGTAAGGCTGAATGTGGGGCATTGGTGAGTTCAGGAGGCATGCAGTGGAGGGACCTACAGGCTCAGATTCAGCAGGCCCCTTTTATACAGCACCTCAAGGCACAATTGGTAGCTAGGAATGTGGTTCCCAAAGGATACACTTTGGAGCATGATGTCCTAAGGTATAAGGGACAACTCGTCATCCCTAGCTGCTCTCCACTAGTTAAGTCCCTATTGCATGAGTACCATGACACCCCTGTAGGTGGTCACTCTGGAGACTTAAAAACATATCAAAGATTAGCATCTGAGTGGTATTGGCCAGGAATGAGGAAGACGGTAACCAAATATGTACAGCCTTGTGCGGTTTGTCAACAGCAAAAGAGTTCTTCTCTCTCACCAGCAGGATTGCTTTAGCCACTGCCTGTGCCAAACCAGATATGAGAAGATATTTCCATGGAATTTATAGAAGGACTGCCAAAGTCTCTGGGGTTAGACACCATTCTGGTTGTAGCAGACAGGTTATCGAAATATGCTCACTTTGTGGGTCTGAAACACCCCTTTTCTGCCTAGACGATTGCTGGTCTCTTCACTAGAGAAATAGTTCGTCTACATGGATATCCTAACACCACTGTGTCAGATAGGGATAAGGTATTTATGAGCATATTCTGGAAAGAGCTTTTTAGACTCCAACAAGTTGCCCTTCACAGAAGTACTGCCTATCATCCTCAATTAGATAGACAGACTGAGGTGGTGAACAAGGGGCTGGAAACTTACTTGAGGTGTTTCATAAATGGTTAACCAAAAACTTGGGCCAAGTGGCTTCCATGGGCAGAGTTTTGGTACAATACAACCATTCATTCAGCTACTGGATGCTCACCTTTTAAGGCTATCTATGGCCGGGGTCCTCCATAGTTGGTGAGATATGAACGCGGCAGTACGACAGTACAATCCTTAGAAGAACAGCTAATAGAAAGGGATGCTATATTAGATGATTTAAAGGCCCGGTTGATTCGAGCACAACAGAAAATGAAAGTTCAAGAGGATGCCCATAGAAGGGAGGTGACTTTCCAAGTGGGGGATTGGGTGTACTTAAAGTTGCAACCTTATAGGCAGCAGACCTTGGCTAGGAGGCCATTTGACAAATTGGCACCAATATATTATGGGCCATTTGAGGTGATTCAGAAAATTGGGATAGTAGCATACAAATTAGAGCTCCCTTCTACGGCAAGAATCCATCCAGTATTCCATGTCTCTCAATTGAAGGGGCCATTAGCAGTCTGCCTTCATCACCCCAGCTTCCACCTCAACTCACCCCGAATCTGACTCTTGAAGTAGAACCAGAAGAAGTGTTAAGGGTCAGAAATGGGAAGCACAACAAGGGTTGAAGTTTTGATCAAGTGGAGGAATTTACCAGCATTTGAAGCAACTTGGGAGGAATTCGAGGCCTTAGATCAACAGTTTCCTTCTTTCCACCTTAAGGACAAGATGAATCTTTGGGTTGGGGGTAATGTTATGAATCATCCTAAACCACTAGTAATATTTACATATAACAGGAGGAGGTCTCGAACAGCTGAGCAGAAAAGTCATTAAGGGTAGTAAAGTCTTTATATTAAGTCTTTTTTAGTAGCTTTATTATTAGTAAAAGTTTATTTATAAGTTTTTAGTGAAAAATACAGGTTAGGAGAGATTTAAGGGATGGATATGTCGAATATTTCTCTAACAGATATTCAGGAGAAATTTAAGGAGGTGGTTATGAGGAATATCTTCTTTAAAGCTATAAGATAAACAGAGGGGGGTTGGGCTGGAAAGGAGCATCGAAAATCAGAGAGAAATAATGGGGAGAGCATTCCTACCTCTTGAAAGTAGGAAAACTTTGTAATTGATTGAATTTCTATTGATTCAGTCGCAATATTATTGAAATTAAGTCAGGTCCTTAGTCGGTTGTGTTTGCTTAACGTCAATTCATAGCAGACTCTTAGTGGCTGTGTTTGTTAGTTAAAAATAGCAAACCATGAAATGTTTGCTCGTTGATTAAGCTTCCTTTACTGTTTCACTAGACGAGTGTGACAAATTTTAGGTTAGCAAATTGTTAGATAGTGTGAAGTGGGATGAAATAGGTTTGGCGATGGCTATAGCTCAAAGTGTTGACACAACAGCCATTTTAAGGCAAGGCTTTGTGAACAAGGATGCATTAGCTACGACATTGTTGTCTCATAAGGCATCACTCTATAGCAGGTCAAGCCGTCAAGGTCAAGGTTATGGACCAAGGGAGAGACTTCCATGAATTTTATCAATGTGCATGACACCTTTATGGGCTGTGATCGTGTCTCTGTAAGTTTATTTTGAGGATCTGATACTAACTTATTTTGATTCAAAAATAACTATTAATTTCTAGTTTCTAATGATCTTAGTGTTCTAGGTGATATACCTTGAGAAGTCTGATGGCCCAAGCTGTCACACGGGGGCAAAAACTTCCTATTATACTTCAGTGTCCAACATAATGCAAGATCTAGAGGTGGATATCTTCTGACTGTTACCTTTGTGGCTTAGGAATTTATTCTGATGGAACTCTGGTCTTAATTTGTGTGCTAACGATGTGCAAGTTGACGAAAATAAGTTGGCTATGACTAGCTTGTATTCGTTGGAATCAATAATATCCCAGCAGAAGGAATCAATACCTAAAGATGGGAAGCCCTCTTGGACAAATAAATTATTGCTGGACAGCCCATTGCTTTGCTCTAAACTTATGTATCTCGATCTGCATGATTCTTGGGCTGAACAACTGGATAGCTGCATTTGACGTTGTATCTCAAGGGAGAAGCAGATGAGTTATGTCGTACGCTGGAGGATAATGTGAAGTATCGAGCTGCCTCGAAGATGGCAGGCGTGCTTTATCATGCCATGGACCTTATGGCTCTTAAAGGCGTAAAAATGGAGGTGGCTCTGCAAATCCTCCGAGGGAGATTTTCCAAGTCAGGCAGTGAAGAGAAGAGGAGTCGAAAATTGCAAAACTAAGCATCGCATGCTTTCACAGCTGGTTCTGCTGATTTGCTGCCATTTACCATTCAGGACCAAACTGAACCATGGATTTAAATAATTGCTTGAAGCAAGCTGTTATATTCTACTTGGATTTGTTGTTTTTTTATGTTGATTTATGTGCACGCTTATGCTACATTCGTAAGTGTTGCAAATAAATCTCCGTATGTAGCATGAGTGTGTTTCTTAGGATTACAGTTCGGATATTGTGATGGGAGTATACAACTATTTTGTGGTGTTCGTACTCTTGATCTTTGTTTTTGCTGCTTGAATTATGATGTGAAACCCGTTCTCAAGAGTGTTTTTTTTTAGTAAATAGTATTGTTTCTTTTGGTTGGTAAATGCATGTGACTGTTTTTTTAAGCTATCACTAGTCTCGACTACAATCAGCCAATCCCCCCGCATTGTTATAGAAATTGATTTGGTACAGGCACGGCCACGGGCTTAAATCGCTCCCGTAGCTGTTTTTTGAAAAAAAAAAAAAAGGGGGTTGGAGGCATCGGCAATTAGTGCTGATAAGCCAAATGGTATTGGCTTTTCGGCATTTTCTACCGATGAAAATGGACAAGCATCGGCATTTTATACCGATGGAAAGGTCGGCCTTGGGTAAATTTTACCAATGCGATGTTAGTTAAATTATTAGGTCACTTTCGGAAATTATTTTTTAGGGAGTAAAAATTTATTTTCTATATAACAATACCCATGGTTCCGGAACTGGCTTTGCCACAGCATAAGTACAATTGTTGTATACGCCTCAAGGTAACACATATTTCAGGATTCTTTGATTCAATAAGGGGGAGGGGGAGAATAAATACAAATAACCGAGCACTCCATCTGCAAGGACGGGTTCTGGCCCAAGGTTTACCAGAATAAGAATTTCAGTTCAGCGAGAAATGAGTATCGCCTCCTATGCAAGAAATATACATATATATTCACAGTTATGGGGTTCACTTTTCGAACTATAGGACAAGACAAATTTCTGAAATCTGGAAGGGTTATAATTACCTATGGCATCATCATTGAACACCTGGGACGCTAAGGGATCCACTATTAAGCAATCTCGGCAGTATCTATAACATTGAACCATTGCACCTACTATTAGATTGTCATCTGGGACCAATTTGCAAACAAAATCAAATACGAAGTTTCTATCAAGTAAAATACCTCTCCGCATCTAGCGTTAATCTTCAAACGCACAAAGTCATCAGCCCTTGTGGGACCAACACTCACAATCGCTGTAGATGCACCCGCCTCGTGAGCTGCTCTGTTGTATTCAAAATCAAAGATGATTTTTCAGAATTAATTAATAATAATGGAAAACAAAGATGGAACAGTGTATTTTGATCTCAAACTGTATCCGCTTTCCAATTTTTTCTGTTACGAAAACCAAGGGAGCAATGCTGCAACAACAAATTCATTTTAGGATTGTACTGATGTGAGAAATTTGTTCACAACAGTGATCTGTGCTTACAAACACTCAAGTTGCATTCAAATTGAAAGATCAACACTTGCATTAATAAGAATAACATTGTTCTGAACATCAACGACATATGCATAAGCCTCTCTGGTTGTCCAGAGATACTAATGTACGGGCAAACACAAGCAGAACTCCAAGATACTTTTGCATTTCCTAAATTATATTGTCAAACTGACAAACACATTCAATGTCAACAAGATCCCACAGCAATCCGGCTCTTTTGCAAATTCTAGTTCAACCAAATTTCAAGACTAGCATTTGGTTTCCTCTAAAACAAGAGTAGACTTATGTTCAAGGGGAACATTTGATCAGGTCTCATCATTCTTGCTTATCATAGATCTGCAATGTGCATCCACAAGTCCACTTTTTGCATTTTTCTTTCCAAAAAAATAAAAATCATGATCATACATTTTCCATAACAGAAAACACGAGTTAATTAAATAATATATGCCAGAAAGGATGAGGTTGAGAATTTCATTCCCTAGTATCATATTCCATAAAAATCATATTGGCAGGGTCAACATCTTTTGCATTTTAGCAGAGTTCATTCCATGGCAGCATGGCAGCAATACGTCTCTGCCCTGTTACATGTTATTTATTACACAAAAAAGGGTCTAGCTTCTAAAGGGAGTATATTCTACATACACTAGAGGAAGATTGAACAAATATGTAACTAAGCATGAAATGGGATATCCAAAATACAAAGTTCATGAGTGAATAAGGAATGCACAGATCTGCAGGTTTCTAGATGAATGCAGATGAAAAACAAATATATTCATCAAGATCCACCAGAAGAAGAGAAGTTCATAGAAATAAAAAAAAAAGACAGGAATAGCTAAAGGTGTTTCTCCAAGAAAATGCTTCCCTTAACTTCTGAAATCAAAATAAAAACCAATAATACCTTACTAGTCGGAAGGCAGACATTGTCATTAAAGAGGACCCAACAACAAGGAAGGCATCACAACCTTTTGCAGCCTCCATTGCTCGATCTGCTCTAGCTTTGGGGACATTGTCACCAAAGAAAACAACCTTCAAAATAATATAGTGGGCAATAGTGAGAAAAAACAAGAAGTATACAGATCAGTAAACCCAACGATCATATACTGACAATGTTGCACAAGCCAGAGATGAGCATCCAAAATACCAATGGTGCCAAAGTGTTTTGGGGGGAGGGGGATGAAGCTGAAGTGATAATCATAGAAAGATAAGCCAAAAAATGAAAATATGATTCGTGAACCGTCAAAATAAAGCTGAGAAGGTTCTAATCTTAAACATAGACAGTACACCAAATGGTGCACCCATCTACAAAATAAAAGAGTAATTTGGGTCAGGTTGGATGCACAGTATTATTTTCTCTAATTTTTTTTTTGGGGGTGGGGCAGGATGTTAATGAAACTTGGATAAAGCTACTGAAGAATAAGGCCCTCATTGTCATGTACAAAAGCCTAGGAAAACATAACCCATAGAACAAACGATTAAACTAAATCAAATAATATATAACTCCCTGACATGAGCTTAGGGAGGCCAATTTGCAAGTAGCCATATGAGCAACTTAGGTACTCAATTATACAACTGCCAATACAAGTCCTGCCTCTAGCAGGTCTGGGGAGGTCTAGACATAGACAATCACACATCAATGAGCTTGACGCCAGTAATACTTCCTCATTTATATACTGCGAATTTTTTTAAAGCTCATTCACATGACAATATCACAAATTCAATTTCTAGAGCCTAGATAGAATTCACAAAATTCTAGCTGGCAACAAAAACATCTTACATCAGGTTTAAGTACTCCATCACACTTTGGGCATGTAGGGATATGAAAATCTTCCTCCCAGAATTTCTCGTCAATATCAACATCACCATCAGGTCTCATCTTCATGCCAAAATTTTTGTCTGAACCCGGAGTGTCAAATTTCAAATTGTCAATTGCTGTTGCCCACTGCAGGAACCATTAGTTTGTTACTCATTTTTTTTCAAGGGAAATATTCATAGCAATATTAAAATGTTGCCTAAAAGCAATTCAGAAACAACTTGACTAAAAGTTTTCTTGGCAGCTTGAGTTGATTCGCACTAATCAGGGTTGTTAATAAACCAAATCGAGCTGAATTCTCTATTGTTCAAGTTTGGCTCATTTGAAAAATGACCTAAGCTGAGCCGACTCACAAGTCGGCTATAGTAATAAAAATAAGTTAGTTATTTTATTTCATTCCATTATAAGTTCAATTATTAACTTGATTTACGTATGCAAATATTTTTAATTGAACTTAAAAATACAATTAGACATCTCATATTCTTATCTTCATCATAATTGACTAGTTTATACATAACACAGTAGTTTGTTTGAAACTAATTATTGTAAATGAATGCATAATCACTAATTATGTATAATAAAATACTTATAAATGAATCTCTAACGATCTAAACAAACCTTAATCAAGATTCTAAATGATCACCAAAAGAGCTTCTAAATGATCATATAAATGAGTTGGCTTATAAACAAACAAGTTGAGCCCCAACTTGAGAACAGGTTTAAGCTCGACTTGTCTAACTAACTGAACGAATTGAGCCAAGCAAGCAGAGTTGGCTCATTAACAGTCCTAACACTGATCCATCTGCCTTTCTTCAGGGGATGTTATACCAACTCCAGAAGAAAGGCCAGATGTGACAGCATTTTGCCTCTTGGTGGAAGAACCATACAATGATATGGGAGCTAGGGGGTCCAAATTGCAAGAACAAAATCCTAGCAACCAACAAGAAAGTGTAAAAATATCATGCATATAACGTTTGTGTATACAATCACTGACTAGATGAAGCAAGCTAGAAAAAATTTTGGCCTCCTAGTTTACTAACAATAATTGAATAAAGCCTAATCATCAATTTTCTATACCTATTTTAATGTTTACAATTTTCAAACCAAAAAAAAAATAGAAGCAAAATACATCAAGAAGAACCATACATTTCATCACAAAACACATCACCTTGTCAGGAAACAAATCACTTTGTTACCCAATCTATAAGAAGCCAAAAAGGAAAAAATATCCACCTCTTGCTTACCAACTCACCATGAATACATATGAGGAGAAGGAGCTGGAAAAAGAAAAAGAAAGGGAGCATAGCGTAAAATAATGACACAAAGAGAGGGTGCCCATAACAGCCATTGTCATGTCACATACAAGGAGGGGAGTTGAGTTGGATGGTAGAAGAGCAAGAGGTAGACCTAGGATTTGGGAGGTTCAGTTTGACATGATGATAAATAAATATCATTCCAGTGGAGCCATGGTATAACTTCTTTCTTTTTTCTCTGTTTTGGTAACCCATTTTGTTTCACTGCAAAGTTATATTTTCAATCTGATTTCATAGTTCTTTTATTGTTTTATGTTTTTCCCCTTCCTACAATGAAATTACTTGCAAGTTATATATATATATATATTATGAAAAAAAATACCCAAAAGCACTAAAATCAATCAGATTATTGCTTTGAATGCAAAACATTGTCCCAATGGCTAACAATTGACAAGTACTTGTTGCTAACAGATATCAATCAATAAAACATCATTCCTTAATTGCAGGAAGCCCAATGGCTATTGGGTTTGCTTTCACATTTTGGGCCATGTCTGTTTGGGCCCGGAAGTTGGATCAAGGTCATCAGAAAAGGGTTCCAAGCAGGCCTGATATGTGGGACAAAAATCCTCAGCTTATCACGACAAAAAGTTAGGACATCACATGCTGACCCGATTTACAATCTAATATTGAATGAAGGGGTATCTTTTGTCAAACAGATAGCCTGCAAGTGAAAGATGCTATTAGAAAACTCCATTGATCATTTTGAATAAAAAGGATGTACACAGCTACTTACCTTTGGATTGAGGGCCTTCAGTTGATTCTGAAACAAATGCCGGGAAAAAGCATACCCACAATCGATACACATAACAGTGTACACAGTCCCATGTAACTCGAGTGGATTGCTACCAGCCCTGTGATGCAGCCTGAGACAGATAAAAAATACTATTGGCATGGGCCTCACAGTAACTTGCCAGTATGGTATTGAGATTGACTACCTGTCAACATTTTGTGTGATCATAAATTTTACTCTTCCAGCTTTCTCAAAGGATGACAATGCAATATGAGCTGGACCAGGCTGTGCTGCAGTGAATCGTCTCCACCCAGCATAACTTCTTGCCCAGTACCGCCTGCGAGCATGGCTAGATCGGATAAATTGCTGTCATGGAAAGCCAACTAATTATGAGTTAACATTTCAAGATGTGAGATAAGAAGCATGACAAAGATTGATCACCAGACAAACGGAAAATTTGGTGGGCTACATATATGCAGCATATTGACACATTCTAGAAAATGCTAGCAAGAAATTACTCACATATGAGCATCTCCAGGACATTGCTAGTAACAGATTACTTTTTGCACAATAATATACACAACTTTAGGCTAAAAAAAGGGAACAATATAACCAAGAGGAAAATTAATAATGCGAATTTTCTCACTCCAGATAAAGAAGATAAGAAACAGAAATGGAAAGAACATGGTGAAGATAGGATTAAAGAACATAAAATTATCAGATACCCAAAAACACAGTGCATTCATATCACCTGATGGGTAATTGGTCTAAATCCAGAACTGTAAGCTCCATTTGGGCTGCAAGAAAGTAAATATAAATCAGTAATAGATTTTATGTAGTTGTGAATTTGAAGAACCAAGTCGAGTAACAGAGAAATAGACATTGAAACAATACTAGCTCATGATCATTCCAATACATAAGATAGAATAAGAAATGCTGAATTTAGAGGTCTCAGTTCAGTATATATTCCCATTCAGTTGGCTAATTTAATTGCAATATGATTTATCAGTCATATGTGGGAAGCTACCCAAAATTTGTTCCTCTCATTCAATTAGCTAATTTAATTCAACCTCCATTTGCTCTCCTGAAGCCTGGAAGAAAGGTTTACATTTAACTCCAGAGTACGTGCGATGTGTCCCCTGATACTGTATGACCAGAATAGTCTGTCATTCTTCCCTCAAACTCAAAGTAATAAGTCATCACCATTATTATTGATGGATAATACTGTAAGAACTGAACTGGGATTGATCAACCCTAATTGTTGCAATCAACAATGAAACAAGAAGCGCTATTTATCTCAGTGCTATGCATCCATATAACATTATTTATGAGCCAGTATCTGATATCCTTATAAAGGCAAATCTCAGTGCTCAACCCTGAGGGGGCGTTTGACTTTGGCCCTGGTTTACGTTATAAGGGTGAGGAAATGGCTGTTTTAAGTGTTGATCCCGATTATTTGAGCTGTCATAAAATAAAAATTTTAATTCAAGAGCTGGGATGCAGGAACATTAAGGTAGTATACTATAGAATGGCTGGATTGTCTTTTGATTTGTCACTTTAGCCAATCACAAGTCATAGTGACATTTGACATATCATCTCCATAGTCGGTAAGTCAAGGTCTACTAATTTATATGTGGAACATGCTATAGATGTCTCTATTGACTTGTAAAGCTTTGCCTTGAGTGGATTAGGGACGACAGTGGATCTCGGACCCAACACATAGCAATAACATTGAAGCTAAACATGATTATTATAAGGTTTAAATGATATTTACCACCAAGGAGTTTGAGGATGCTTTGAACTATACTATATTGAATAGTTATAATTTGAAAATTTACAAGAATGAGAAGTAGAGGGCAACTGCTATGTGTATGGGTGAAGCTTGTGATTGGACGATAAAGGCTAGTTAAATATTGAAGGAGAGTTCTTTTTAGGTTGAGACTAAACCATATCAACACACATGCAGTAGAGCTAATAGAATGATCTCATCACAATGGCTTGCACGTCACTATGTTGTTAGATTTATAATCCAACTCAAGTGGAAGATAAGAGCTAGGGACATTGTGGCTGTTGAGTTGAATGTCAAGCCGACATACTCGAAATGTCAGAGTGAGACTACTAGCCCCTTATATGATTCAAGGAGATTATGAGTGCAACTTTATAGAGATAAGAGAATATGTGGATGAATTGCCAGAGAAGCCGAATGACTGTGGACATATTACTTGTTTTCAAAGGGATGTAAACAGGATTAGGTGCTTTCAAGAAAGGGCTTATGGAGTAGAAAAGTCATAGTTGTTGATGGATGTTTCTTGAAAGGCCTTTGAAATGGGCAATTGATTGTAGTTGTAGGTAGGGATGGGAATGATCAAATGTTTCCTTGTCTATATGGTACAAACTTGAAGTTGGCATTTTTAGTTAATGATTTGTTAAATTTTTTGTTAACTTAGACATGGTGACATATTGCGGGGGTCGAAAAAAGCTATTGCTAAGATTCTTCCACTTGCTGAAAATAAGAATTGTGCTCAACATGTTTATGTCAATTGAAATAAGTACAAAGGAATGCTATACGAGAAGCATATTAGGAAAATTGCCAATTCATCCACTTATATGAAGTTCAAAAAACATTTCACAAAGTTAGAGAAAGTAAATACAAATGTTGCAAAGGACCTCAAAGACAGGCAACCAAAGAGTTGGTGTAGAACATTCTTCTCTTCATTAACACTTGACAACAATATATCGAGGTCTTCGATGGGAGTATCCTTGAGTTCAGATACAAAGCAATCATCACAACATTGGAGGATATAAGAGTGATGTTGACCAAGAATGAAAAACTATTTGCTAGAATTTGAGGTAATATTTGTCTCAACATAGTAAAAAAAGATTGAGAAAGTGACAAGCAGCAGTAGGTGGTGGAGAGATTTGGGCAATGGGCTTGGCTCTTTGCAAGTGAGGCACGATATACATTGTAGATTTTCCTAAGATGAATTGTTCTTTTAGAGAATGCAACATAAGTGCTATCACTTTGTGTGCATGCAGTGTCAGCCACTTGAGAAGCTAGAGAGGAGGTTGAAATTTATGTGCATAAGTGCTACAAACATCTAAAAGATGGAAGAAACGGGTGGAAAAAGATGGAAGGTGAACATATCTAGACACCACCCTTTGTTGTGCCAAAAAAGGGAGGGAAAAACTACAAGAAGGGACCAAGGTGAAAATGATTGACAAGACACAAGGAAGAATAAGATTGGGATGTGAAATAGTTTGGCAAGCACTTGAGATGCAATAAGGGTGGTACTCTAAGTCATAACAAGAAGACATGTAATTAAGTAACTTTACACTAATTAGTTATATGGCTTATGTCATTTGAAGTACCTTATAGAATGTTGGGAAAGGAGGAAAGAAGCATCGTCTATCAACTTATTTACTCTGTTGCATTGAAGGCCCAATAACCGCTTCATCGTCCTTGCAATAAGTTGATAGTCGATGCTTCATACCGTCCTTATCTAGAATTCTGTAAGATAAACACATGTTAGTTCAAATAATATAAGCCAAAATGTATAACTAGGCTGCATTGCATGTCTTCTTGCTATGGCCTAGAGTTCCCCACTTAATACATCCGTTAGCCAAACTGTGTCACATCCACAATTTTTTTCTTTCATGCGCCTTGTCCATATCTTCACCTTTCTTGAAGTTTTTTTTCCTTCCTTTATTAAGCACATCAAATATGGTGGCTGGATATGTCCATCTTCCATCTTCTTTTACATGTTTATTCCATTAATTGGGTTGACCGTAACATCACAAATGTGTTTATCTACTATAGTACTTATACACATACCTCTCAACCTCCTCTTTCACTTCTCGGATTACCGACACTATACGCATAAAAGTAATACCATTTATGTCCCATTCTATACAAGAATAAACTCATCTTAAGCAAATTCACAATGTATTGATCAATATTATGCCTTAATTGGAAAAAGTCAATCCCATTGCCTGAGCTTCCATTACTACGGTTACTCTTAGCTTTCTCTATCTTATTTAATATGATAGGGAAAATACTACATGAAATTTTAGCAAATAGTTTTTTATTCTTGATCCTAAGAATCTCTATTATATCCTCCACCATAATGAATTAATGATCATTGGATTGCATCTGAACTCAAGGAAGCTGAAGAGAAGAATACTCTACACCAACTTCATAGCATCTGTATTTACTTTCACCAGCTCTGCAAAATCCATCACACATCAGTAAGGTCAGCGTATCATCATATCAAGAGAAGAAGAGACAGGATAGGATCGACCTTCGTTAATCAAGCTTCGAAGATAAGGCAATACCTTCTGTAATCTGGGATTCCACATTCGGTGCTAACTCCTGCACCCGTTAACACTACAATGTTCACACTGCAATAAACAAAAAAACAATATATATGCTGTTCAGAGGCAGCTGAGAAGTAAGTCAGTCCTACAAAGATGAAACAAACCCTAATTCTGTTAATTGAAAAGAAGCATCAGGGTTCAAGACCAAGAGCTGGGATTAAATGCGACCAACATCAGGGTAGGGGGGTTATAATGAAACAGGGAGACACGCTCCCAAACCCCTCCCTCCTTCACTCTTCAGTCCTCAGCCCAAAAGAAAAAGCATTATAACTTAGCATAATAGGCCCTGCAGCAGCCTAGATGAAATAGAGGAGGAGATGCAAACATGAGATACTAGTATACTACAGAATGTGAAATAGAAGGCACACAACCTCTCATCAAAAAATTTATAAAGAAGATCAACATCCTTGGTGCTAGGAGGAGATGCTTCAGGAACCAGTTTCTTGTGTCTTAGGAATTTTGGTGTTGTGTTATCTTTGCTTCCCAATGCGATTCCAGGAATTGAGATCCTGCAACTTGTTTGTACACGTCTTACAGAACCTTGAAAATATACCATTTTTCTCGTGATGCAAGATGATTTCCAATTTATGCTTGTTGATGAATCACGATCTGCAGTGATTGCATTAGCTGGATTATGTAAGGTTGACAACACAATACAAGGATAATCAAGTGAAGTCGGAATGTCTTAAGAAGACTAAGGCTTCATTTGGATGGGAAGTTGTGGAGGGGATCTCACTTTAAGAGGGAATTTTTAATGCTTTTCGTCCTAGAAAAACTTAACAAGTTCCCTTTTAAAGTGAAATCCCTCTAAAACTTCCTCGTCTAAATGAAGCCTAAACTCACAATATTAGCAAGATTACCTGTCAGGAGAGTTTGCTGTTGTCTTTGCATGCACCTGAACATCTGCAAATTCAATATATGACACTCTTAACAATTCCTGAAGAATGCAACTAAAAACACGTAAAAATAAAAGAAAAGCAAACAGAAAGATAAAGATAAAAGACCAAACCAACCAGACAACATGGGATAAAGTAGATCTAAATATGACCATCTAGGTACGAGGTAAATAAATTTCAATGGAATGGCATAACAGCAAAAGTGTTATGAAACTTTAGATGAATTTTATGTATCTTTTCACAGATAAGAAAAACATCATAAACATACAACTGAATATTGGAAACTGAAGGCAGACTATGAAGATCAATATCATAAGAGATAAAGAGTTATAATTTGCATACATTATGCAAGGACATAGAAGGAATTTGCAGTCATGCATATTCATACAGCTTATACATTTTGCCGGAAAGGATTATGCTACCATGCACACTGAATGGTACCAGGCAGTACATTTATTTATTTATTTTCTTTCTTTTTTTCCCTTTTGGACTCAGGCATATTTGGTATTTCTTGCTGCAGTCAAACCCAAGCTCTCTGAAGAAGAAATCACATTCAAAAACATCTTTCCCACTTCTACTGGTATGACTGAAGTTTCTTCATCTTCTTTTCTTTTTTGCAATACCCACCAAAATATACTAAAAACTCTACTTGAACATTTATTTTTTCTGGATAAAAGCTTTTGACACCCATTCTTCACAGCTGCCTATAGCCTTATTGGTAGCTCTTCTAATCATTCATCTCTAACCCATTATTGTCAGTCTTGGATTCCAATAAACTGCCACTTTATTGCTAATAATCAGCACCATGAGATAAAAAGATATATGTAATCAGATTACTAAACCTAGGTGCTCGCACCCTCCAACCCAAGAAAAAAAAAATTAGTGTGTTGAGAGAAAATTACCAATAGTCATAGTTGTCGATTCACAACTCAAAACTCTGTCAGAACCCCAAAGCAGAGACCACTTCAATTCAAGAAAATCAGTCCCACATATCATACTATGGTTCAAATCATATGAATAAAGTTGCTGAGCAGAAACCCAAAAGATTCTGTTTCTGAAAATACGCCAACCAAGCACACACAACATCATTGTCCAATATCCTCCAGCCCAACATATTCCCCCTAACACACCCAAAAGAAGAATTTGGCTGCAATTTAAAGAATTATTCAATCAATGATGGCGCCTGCCTAGCAAGGTTTCATGTTCAATCACACCAATGTTGTACATATAAGTACAGAGCAGCCACAACAAGCCTATTTATCTCTATCGCATTGAAGCTCCATGGAAGTTATTATTATTAGAAACAAAGTAAATTTCAATGTAAAAAAAAATAATAATAACCAGGGAAAATGGAAAACAATTTATATATTCTCCGGAAAAGGGATTAAGGGAACGAAACTTACAGAAAAGAAATGACGGAAATGCACTCGGACGGAGACAGACATTGCTTCGTTCCTTTCGATGAACAATTTGGAGACATATAGACTGCCAACCGGAAGTCAGGGCCTTGACGCACACATAACGGGCATTCAATATGTCCCAGGCCGTGTTGCTTTTCAATAGCTCATTGTTGGCTCCATTACCCACCGCAAACAAATAAAAAGAAAAAAGAAAACAAAAATAAGTCCAGGTAGCCAGGCAGTTCTCACTTCTTCTCACCACTTATGCACGGAGCGGCACCCCATCCAAAAAACGTTCCGAAACGTTTTCCTTTTTAAAAAAATTTTAGCGTCGTAATTTATATTAAAATTATTCAATTAATTTTTTATTAAAAAATTATTAATAATTAAAATTAATTAATATAAATAATAATTTTAAAAAATATATATTTTTTAAATTTTTATAAATTTAATTTATTTTTAAATATATCTATTTATATATAATATTTTTAAAAATAATATTTCTACGTTTTTCTTCCGCATCCGGCTTGCCTACGGTCAAAGGTCATGCGCTCTTACCCAACCAAAACATTGAGGTTTCAAATTGTAGTCAAAATTTCCCTACGAATATTTTGAATGATAGCATATCTACATTCTATTATTCTATACGACTTTTCTATACTTTACAAGCCATCAGCCTTTTCCCGAAAAGTTTGGGATAGGAAAAAGTTGTCATCTCTCAGCCTTTTCCCTATGTTTCGGATGGGAAAAAATTGCTGGGGAACTTTCTTAACCATTTCTCCTCCTCCTCCTTCTTCTTCTCCTTTTTTTTTTCCTTCTCCTTCTTCTTTTTATAATTTTTCCTGCAACCATATATAATTAGGAAGTAATTCTTATTTAATTTTTTTCCTAAATCCAAAAGTATCCTAAACTAACCAAATTAATCTTCATATACTATAAATTAACAAAGAAGTAATATAGATAATCACCATTTTGTTAAAACACACCACATATAATTCTAACACCACACAAATAAATAAAACATATTAAATAATTCTAAAAAAATAAAAGATTTCAATTAAAACTTTTTGACCATCGTGTAATAGTTTTTTAAATTCCTCTTACCCTTACCTCTATCATCCCTTAATTGCATTATTCTAGGTTATTAATCATTGTTATATTTGTCTAATTTTTATGAATCTCATTTAAAATATTTAATTTTCTATGTTTATTATTATAATTGAAATCATTAATATTTTTTCAATAATTACTACTACATCTTCTAAATGAAACTAAAACCCTAATTACGTCTTGAAAATATTCCATTTTATTATTCATACATTTGCTCATAACTTTATTTTTTGGGACTTTTTGAGTTACTTTTGATCATCTAATTTCTCCTAAGTCATTCTAAACTAATCATATTTGAGTTTCTTATATTATTTTTTTTGAGTGATAGATCTAAAGAAAGCAACAAACTAGCGAGAGAGGTAAGTGAAAAGGGATAGAGGTTCTCCTAGAAATTGGTTCACGGCAAAACCAAGATGAGAAGAGAACCAAGGCATTGGTATTATCATTTCTTAATTGTAGTTAAATGACTACTTGTCTGTTTGTCTCTATATCGAATTCTAATTCTCCATCATCATGAGTAGAAACCATTTATCTCTAGAAACAATCGAGGAAGAACTATTTTTTTTTAGATCACTTTTTTGTGGACAATGAACCTGTGGTGAGACATTCCTATAGGATAATTACTTCAAGAAGGCATATTAGATGTCAACGATGGTGAAGGGGAGCAATTTTTTTTTATGAAATATGGTGGAGAAGGAGGATGATCCTGGAAAGAGGATGATGTAGTGACAATTAGTGTATATTTGGATTGAGGTTAATTTATGTGATCTTGGTATTTATTAAGTTAACTTAGGTGAATATGTCATAACCTTGTTTATTTTAAGGTGAATGGGGGTGAATAGCTAAAATTTATGAACAAATTAATTTTAACCAATTTTAACCACTACTTTTAGTGGTTAACATTTTGTAGGTGAATGGTAGTTAATTTTTAACCTAACATAACCTAACCTAGGTTTGTCCCCAAATTAACTTGCCAAACGAGGTGAAGTAAAAAATTGAACTCCATTGATCAAGTGCAACACCCCATTTTTACTACTTAAAAAAATCATTTTAGTGGAAGCAATTACATAAAATAATTAGTGTTACCGTTATACTTAACATAAGTCTAGGCTCCACTGTCTTTCTTATGCTAAGTAAGGCTAAATAATTTAACAAAATTGATAAAACAATGGAAATAGACTTAATATAAATGAAAATAGTTATAGATAATACATATTTAATTACAGCAAACGCTAAACAAAATACAAATTAGGGACATAAGAGTCCAAAAGAATAACCGAATAGTAAAATAAAATCTGACAGTAGAACACCTATAACACCCCCAAATTTAAGAAATTAAAATTTTATTTTAAGAGTTAATATCAGAAGCCAAAACACAAAACATAGGGGTGTTACGCTGCATCTAATATAGAAGAGGCACTCCATATGCCCAGTTTATGTCAGGTGTAAGGCAAAAGTAATATTATACCTAAGAATCAGGTATGGGAAGTACTTGATTCTACCATGATACAAGATACGAAATAGAGAGAAGGAATAAATAGTGAAAATATAGGATTATGAGTCCATAGAGAGATATAGATATCTAGATAACTATATGTTGTGTCAATTCAATTAGTACTCACCCAAGGCAATCACATCAAGCTAATAACCATCAATCACCCACAAAATAGGACATATCTACTAGTGAGAATGGGCATCACCTACGAAAAATATGGTCAATATGCTACATATTGAATAAGGTACCAATATTGTCGAGAAAGGATACAGATAACTATATGCATTCATAATGGGAAGTAAGCACGCATACGAAATATATAAAATAATACAATATAATTACTGATCCTCACCTCATTATTGGATATAACAAATTGTATTATTTTATTAACATTGAGTTCACGAACCTCCACTATTTTTAAACCGATGTAATGTTCTGAAATACCTCTTATTGACAACAGACCTAAGCCACTAACATTGTCTGATGGAATAGACCCAACACTTCTCAGAAAAAAAAAATACACTTGATTCACTATTCTTAAATCAATGGAATAGTCTAAAGCACCTTTCAGGGATAACACACATGAGCCACTATTATCATTTAGTGGAATGGACCCAACACCTCGGTCTGACTCACGTAATCTTCCACTTTAAATCATTAATGTTCTATCCATTAATTACTCATGTTCAAACCATATTATCATTCACTTTTAGTTTATTGTGGTGATGCTAAAGTGAAACATAGGTATGCTAGAGGGGTGGCACAACTAAGGCAAAAGAGTGGCACGGGCGTGTAGCATGCAATGCATACATAGGTCGAGAGTTGGGAACTTGCATGGGCGAGCTATGCCAGAATTACATAGGCGTGTGAAGAAGGAATGTACAGTGCATAATTGTGTGTGAAACCATGTGCGAGCTATGCGAGTGCAGGGGCATGTGAGAAGCACATGGTTGTGTGCTTGAATGGAAATAGAAACCAAGCTCGACGGAAGGAAGGAGGAAAAAAGGATTAGGTAGTGATGGTCGGTGAAGATGAGGGGGAATCATGGGGTGGTTATGATGGTCGGTTTTTCTAGGGTAAAGGCGGTGCTTGGTGGTTGGTGGTGGTGCATAGTGTGGTGGTGGTTGTTTTTCATTGAACAAAGTAGGGAAATAAGAGGATGAAGGAAGGTGATTGAGGGTTACTTGATAGAAATGGAGGGAGTGAGAGAGTGAGTGGTTGAGCAATAAATGGGATAGAGAAAGGAAGTTTTGGAAGGAGTATGTGTGTGTGTGTGCGCGCACGCGCAAAAACATGCATGGTTGGGGTGAATCGATAGAAGAGGAGAAGGTGTGTATGGGGGAAATGATAGAGGAGAGGGGGTGTACACACAAAGGATAGGGGCACATGATAAGTGTCAAAGGGTCATATCTCTTAAGATGAGGGAGAGGATAGTTGACGATGATGAGGGTAGGGAAGGTAGGCATGGCATAGGAAATATGGTTGAAAGAATTTTACATAAGGAAAAGGGTAGGAGAGAGAAAAAGGAGTTCAGGTAGTGAGGACAAGAAAAAAAATAAAGAAAAAGGAGACAGAGAAAATAAAGAAGGGGGAAATGAGGGAGGAGATAAGGTGGGAATTAGAATAAAATAATTTTGATAATGTTATTATTATAATTTAATTATCAACCACAAGGGTTAGGTTTAGGTTAAAAAACATTAATTACCTAGAATAAATAGCATGGTTAAGTTAAGAAATAGGATTAAGGATTTAGGGTAAGGTGAAAATATTAATTTTTTCAATATTAGAATTAGATTAAGATATTAATTACTCAAGATTAGGATTAGCTAAAATTTGGGGTATTACGAAACCAATTATATGTTACATGTCTTATAATAGGGTTTTGATGCTATATGTTATGTGCATGCAATACTATATCTGTAAATTTCTATTGCTTGAAAATCATATAGTTGGTGTTATCTAATTATCTTATTGCATCACATTATGAAAGCATGATCTTTATGGGAAATTATAATCTTATGCGATGTTGCTTTGTTTTAGACCTTGGTTAGCCTTGTCATGTAACCCTAATTATATTGGCAGATTCAATTATTATTAAGTTTGTGGAGTGTGGGTGTAAATGTGACAAGGTGTTACTATGATGGAATATGTTGAGGATTTGAAGATTATAAATATTGGGACTTTTAGGGTTTTATGAAGTTTTGGGTGGATATTGGCCTTAAGAGCATTTAGGTATTTTTAGGAGATTTTGAGCAATAAAATCCTTATATAATACGTTAGAGTTAGTTGATTATGGCATACATTATATGATATAAATTCTTTGAGGGATTTAGGTGAGGTAAGGGTAATTTGGTGATTTTGGGTTAAAAATTAAATTTTGGTGTTTTATAAATGTTATTTAGGTTAAAATATGTTGATTATATTATAAAATACTAGGTCCAATTATGAGTAGCATAGGTCTAATAAAATAAGAAATCGACTTAACTTGGGGGGCATCAGTAGTGTATTTCCAAATGCCTCTACCCTCCTTCTATTTATATGGGAAGATTCACCCCTTCCCCTCCCCAAGGAAGATTCTAAAGATAGATGTAATGAATCTCTCTAGAGTGGCCCAATAGGTCCATTAGGGTTTCTAAAATAGACCATTAGGGTTTCTAGATTGATCCTTTAGGGTTTCTAGAGTGCTTCTTTAGGGTTTCTAGAATTATCCATATTTATCTATACAATTATAGAAGGATCTAGAGACATCCCCCTCTAGAATTATCTAGAGTTATCTAGGAGAGTGTAGAACCCCATAAATTTATACATACTAATCTAAACTATACAATGATATTTTAGATTATTTTGAGGCCCATGGAACCTCAATGTAGGCCTCTCAATGCAGCCTGTAACAACATGTTTTGCACCAAATCAGAGTGCCCCAATAACTTTGCCCTAAATGGTCCTGACCATAATCAACACATGAAGCGTCTTAGTTTACCCCATGATCTACCCTAACCTCCTGACTAATCTTCGTGTCAGAAATGACTTCCTTGAGGCTGGATCTGACCTTGCTGCTAAAGCTCTAGAAGTCTGCCTCCCTGATACCAGATTCTACCTCTAGAATCTTGGGTCTCCAACTTCCTCTTGCCCAGAATGGAAGCCAACTCTTGAACCACAGTAGTAGGGATACACACCCTCTAATACAACGTGGCCAAGTCCTGAAAAGTCATGACTGTAACACCCTTAAAATTCACTACTGAAAATTTTTGTTTTATTAAAAGTATTAGCGGAAGCGAAATAACAAATATTTGAATTCAGGGGATATTATCGCTACACTTAGTACCAGACCATTTCACTCCTACCGTTCTAGTACCAAGTGCTAAGGCTGAAAGAGTAAAATAAAATTTACAAGAAACTCAAACCATATTTAAATTAGAGTAGCGTAAATAACACTTTATAAGAATAAAATCTACCAGTGGTGGTTACAAGAACAAATATCACATTTAACTAGGGTTTAAAAAGAGAAAGAGTACAACCCTAGAACTTTCCGGATAGTTCCTTACGCTCTTTCCTATTGCCCACCTAAAATGCACTTGAAACGAACCTGCAAGAGATATTGCCTATTGAATAGGCAAGAGCCCCATAAATGGAACCCTTCACTACTATAGTGCTAAGTAATCCTTTATAACAAACTGAAAAGTAGGCCTGCAGTACAGCACATGATACAACACTAAATATATAATGAGATGTGCATACATAACATTCACAGACATAGCAAGTATGTCATATATAAATGGGTCAAAACGTACAATCAATACTACTGAGCCTTGAGCCACTAGTCCATCATTAATTAATTATCTCAGATTATAAATATCCATGTGAGTGCGAGAACTCCACTATTATAGCCGGTGGACGGAATACATACAGGGTAGAATGCTGCTGACCACTATTATTGCAGATGGACCGATCTATAGGGCAGAACGCTTCTTACCACTATTATTCATCGGTGGACTGGTCTAGCCCTGACTCACATGGTGTTCCACTATAAGTTATTAGTATTTTCCATGATTAAATCATATATATATATATATATATATATATATATATGAGTGCGGGAACCCCACTATTATAGCCGGTGGATTGAAATATGTACAGGGTAGAATGCTCCTAACCACTATTATTATCGGTGGATTGGTCTCCAAGGTGGAAGGCTCTTGGCCACTATGATCATCGGTGGATCAGTCTGACCCCGACTCACAAGTTTTTCACTTTCATGATTAGTTTTTTTCCTTTTAATCATCACATCAATTCCATTTATTTTCCTCGATGGAGAGATCAAGATCCCAAGACACAGAGGTACACTGGTTGCACTAGTGCATACAAGCTACTCAGTACCCTTCAACTATCAACCTAGGGACGCAAAGGTACCCTGGTCATACTAGTGCATACAACTAACTCAGTACCCTACCGACAATGACACATAATCCATAAGTATGCATACCCCTTAAGTAGGTGTGTAGAGCTAAATAGAGTAATATATAGCGCTTGGTTGGGGTACAAAGACACAATAGCAACTATCAGAATAACCATGGGCTAAACCATATCTTTAGGATAGTGACTCCTAAATAGCCACCATTCCCGATCTCGAGGTATTTCACTTTAATTATTATTATCTTAATTAAGGTGATCACGAAAAATACAACAATAATATACTTATTCACTTTCAATCATTCTGATATCATTAGGTATACCTTATTCATACGGTTATCCAATATAACATAGAGGAATCATTAAGGTCATCATAATCTCATCCAATTTCTATTTAGGATTCATTCTTGTGATGCTTACTAATTGTCAAATACCATTATCTTACTATTTAGTATTACTCGAGTCTTATTACGAAACTCCGTTATCACAATGACATATTAAATACGGGTTACTGATTCACCCCTTACTTGAATAATTATTAAGCCATCCCTTCTCTACTTGCCAATTTACTATATTACCCTTCATGTTGCATAATTACTAAATTATCCCTTACTCGGTTTAGGCTACCAAAATATCTCCCACACTTTTTAGGTCACCAATCGCCTTCATAATTGTTATAATTGTCATATTTTCCATTTGATTGGTTAGATTACCAAATTACCTTTCCTCTTTGTTATAATTACCAAATTGCCAGTTGGTCAAATTACCAAATTTTCCTTATCCATTATCATAATTACCAAATTACCCTTTTTCATTATCATAATTACCAAACTACCATTTAGTTAGTTAAATTACCAAATTTCCCTTCTTCTTTATCATAATTACCAAACTACCCTTCTCCATTATCATAATTACCAAATTACCTTTTAGTTGGTTAAATTACCAATTTACCCTTCTCCATTATCATAATTACCAAATTACCCTTCGCCATTATCTATAATTACCTAATGTAATACCCCAAAAAATTTAAAATCTATTATTTAATAACTAACATTTATTTGGAATAAATTAGCTTTTAAATTTATTTAATTTAATTATTTTATGGATTTTTTAGTATAAAAAATTGGATATGAATATTTAATATATTAAAATAAATATTTTATGATTTTATCATACTCATTTATTTAAATAATTTTCTAGACCAATATTTTACTAAAATTATCCTTTTTAAACTAATATATTAAATTATATTATTAAATACATTTATTACCAAAAAATATTACATTCTATTATTTTATAAGTTAAAATATTTTAATTTTCCCTATTTTTCCTTTTTCTTTTCTTTATCTTTTTTCTCCTTTTCCTCCGTACTTTCTTTTTCCTTTTTCTTCCTTCGGGCCGCTAGAGCCCGACCTGCCCTTCCTTCTTGCACCTGGGCCTCCGGCCCACTCCCTTCCCTCCTCTCCTTCTCCCGCACGCAACCCAGCCACTGCATTTCTTTTCCTTCCTCTCCCGCAATTGGATCGGCCCAACTTTTCCTTCTTTGCCTTGCTTGACATGCCCCTCCTTCTCCCTTCTTCTTCTTCTTCTTCTTCCTTCTTTGTCGTCCATGCCCGACCACCTCTGAGCCATGCCCTGCCACTGCCACCCCAACCACCACTTGCAACTCTCCCTCTCTCCCCCATCCCTTTCTTCCCTTTTCAGACCCAAACCAACCTTACACCCCATCCCTCATGCCCCTTTTCTTTTCCCTCTTCTTCCCTTCCCTCTCCTTGCCACCCTCCAGCCTGCCCTAGCCGGCCACCTACTCCTCTCTTCTCCCTCTTTTTTTTCTTCTCCTCACCAACCTTCTCTTGCCCCATAATTTTGAGCCTTTCTTCCCCTCCTCGACTTCTTTCTCTCCTTTTCTTCTCCTTCCATTTCCATCCCTATTTTGCACCGCCGCTTCCTCTGCCTCGCCAACCGCTTGCATCACCTTTTGCACCCCCTGCTACCACCAAGCCACCCTATATCCCCTTCTTCCTCCCCTCTTCTTTTTCTCCCTTTCTCGGCAACTACCTTGCACCTCCTCCATCCATTACCGTCCCCCGCCTCTACTGCCTCCCAAGCCACCAACCCACTCGCTGCAACCTCCTATACCACCCCCACACCTCCTTTAGCCAAAATCGACACCCTCACCCCCTCATCTTTCCCTCCCTTTTCCTTCCTTCTCAGCCACTGCCACCTTGACAACCACCTTCGCAGCCTCATCGCCGCCACCTTTAGCCGCCAACAACTTATCCCCGACCACCACCTACACCTGCTCTTCACCCCTGCACCCTTCCCTTACCCTAAATCCTCCCCTACCTGCCTTCTTTCCTAGCCCCAAAACCCTAACCCAAAATTGGCTTCCTCTTCTTCCCCTTATGCCATTTCGAGCTATTACTCCTCTTGTTTTGCATGCAGCTCATGCTGCATGAGCAGTATGTGTTGTTGTGTGCCTTGGTATATTTTGGTTAATAAGTTTTAAGGTATAATAATATTTAAGTTAAGTATTTCGTTAATTTAGTTTTGTTAAGTCTTATGCTTTGGTTTTCTCATTTCTAAAATGATAAGTATTGCTATTATTTTTAGGTATCGGTTTTGCTAATCAAAGCTTGAATCTTTAACGGGATGCAGGTAAGGTTCGATTTTTTTGAGAATTAAGGTAATCGTTAACCTCCACTTAAACACATGGATAAATGTATTTTAGCACATTAGGATTTCTAATATGTTATTATGCTTGATATATGTTGTTTAGTATGATATATGTAGTTTCTTGTATTGATTGATAAAAAGGAAAGCATGTTAGTTTATGTGCCATGTGTGGAAATAATGCTTAAGGAAGGAGTTTTGTTATTCAAGAAAATGTTAAGTACTTATCCATGTTATATTATGTTATTGTGACCATTGATGCATGAATAATATTATTGTGAGCCCTAAGAGCATTTTAGTAATATATCTTATACAAGAATATGGCCTAATATGTGTGGATGTTAATGAGTATTATGCTGAAATATAATCGTTGGTGGAATTGGAGGAAAAATATTGGAGTATTAGTATTGGTATTTCATGTAGCAATGATAATATGATAAAAGTGCTGTAATAAGGGGCAAAATGGTAATTTTATAAGTAAAGGATATTATGGTAATTTTAGAGGTAAAAGGCAAAATGGTAATTTTATAAGTAAAAGGGTATTATGGTAATTTTGGAGGTAAAGGGTAAAATGGTAATTTTGTAAGTAAGAGGGTATTATGGTAAATTTGGAAGTAAGGGTAAAATGGTAATATAATTATGGAGAAGGGTAAATTGGTAATTATGATAATGACAAAGGGTAATTTGGTAATTATGATAATAGAGAAGGATAATTTGGTAATTATGATAATAGAGAAGGGTAATTTAATCAACTAAAGGGTAGTTTGGTAATTATGATAATAGAGAAGGGTAGTTTGGTAATTTAACCAAATAAATGGTAGTTTGGTAATTATGATGATGGAGAAGGGTAATTTGGTAATTATGATAATGGAGAAGGGTAATTTGATAATTTGACCAACTAAAGGGCAATTTGGTAATTATAACAAAGGAGAAGAGCAATTTAGTAATCTAATCAACCAAATGAAAATATGATAAGTATAATAATTATAAAGGGTGATTAGTGACTTAATAAGTGTGGGAGATAACTTGGTAACCTAAACTAAGTAAGAGATACTTTTGTAATTAAGCAACATGGAGGGTAATATGGTAAATTAGCAGGTAAAGAAGGGATGACTAAATAATTATAGAAGTAAGAGGTAAATCAGTAATCCGTATCGAATATGTTGTTGTGATAATGGATTTTCATAATAAACTCAAGTAACACTAAATAGTAAGATAATGGTATTTGACAATTAGTAAATATCACGAGAACGAATCCTAAATTAGAATTAAGATGAGATTATGCTGGCCTTAATGATTCCTCTAAGTTACCTTGGATAATCGTATGAATAAGGAGTATCTAATGATATCAGAATGATTAAAAGTGAATAAGTATGTGATGATTGTACTTTTTGTGATTATCTTAACAAAGACACTAATAATTAAAGTGGAAGACCTTGATATTAGGAATGGTGGCTCTTCAGGATTCGCTACCCTAAAGACGTGGTTTAACCCACGGTTATTCTGGTATTTGCCAGTGTGTCTTTGTGCCCCACACAGTCCCTACATCTTACTCTATCTAGCTCTACAGACCTACTTAGGGGGCACATATTTATGGATTAGGTGTCCTTGTTGATAGGATACTGAGTAGCTATATGCACTAGTACGACCAGGGTATCTTTGTGTCCTTGGGTTGATAGTTGAAGGGTACTGAGTAGTTTGTATACACCAGTGCGACCGATATACCTCTGTGTCTCGGGATCTTGATCTCCCATTCGAGGCAAATAAATGGAATTATTGTGATGATTAAAAAGGAAAAACACTAATCGTAAAAGTGAAAAACTTATGAGTCGGAGCCAAACCGATCCACCTACGAATAATAGTAGTTAGGAACGTTCTGCCCTGGAGACTATTAGTCGGTGGAGCGTTTTGCCCTGTATGTATTTCGGTCCACCGCCTATAATAGTGGGGTTCCTGCACTCACATATATATAATTAAATTATGGAAAATACAAATAGTTTACAATGGAACACCATGTGAGTCGGGGCTAGACCGGTCCATCGGTGAATAATAGTGGCTAGGAGCGTTCTGTTCTATACGTATTCTGATCCAAAGGCTATAATAGTAGGGTTCCCTGAAACACCCCCAAATTTCACTCCTAAAAAGTTTCGAGTTTAAGAGAATAACGCAGAAGTTAAAACACAATTTGGGAAATGTTTCCACCACGCCTAACACAAGATAAATGTCTACCATCTATCTCATGCTAGATGCAAGGCTAAAACCTGTCCAACAAAATTCAACCAACATCTATGCAGTGAGAATAAACTCCCACAAGGAGATATCCACATGTAGATGGAAAGTGAACAATTTCACTGAATAAAATCATCTCTAAATAAATCAGCAGAAACCTGTAAAATAATCCTGGATTTTAAAACTTAAAAAGATAAAGGATATTAAATCCAAATACATCTCCCGCAAAATCACAAACCAACTAATTACAAATTAAATAAATGATTTATACACCAAAATAATACATTTGGGATATGATAAAATTTGAGAAGAGAGCCAAGGGCATCCCAACAGTGGAGCCAACCTTATTCGTCAAATTGAATCACCGGACATCCTACACTCAAAATCTAAGGAAAACCTTCCTCCCAACAAAAAGACATTTAATACTGAACTAGTACAAATGGTCTGCTCCCCACCATCAGTGGATCATCACAGGACCCAAACAATAGAGGTAGTATCAGTACGGGTTCGGTACTGAGTAAATCAAGACTACCCTACTCATGGAAAGAAAACATAATACATATAAGATACAACAATATTCAGCTAATAATACTCATGTTCAATTACACATACGATAAATGCACCATTCCACTCATACAATAATTCATACTCGATTATACATGCGATATATACGCCATTCTACTCATATAATAACTCATGCTCGATTATACATGTGGTACACACACCATTTTACTCATATAATAACTCAAGCTCGATTTTACATGTGAGACACACCATAGAACATGGGGTTACAGACTCATGCTTGTAATACATGACTAGACGTAACAATACATAAGGTATAAGCATACAAGAAAATCATGATCATATGCTAAGAATCACACACTACCCTAAAAGGTATCATTCTACACACAAGTCCCACATGCGATTTAAATAATAGATCATATGACAATTGAATACAGATATTTGTTGTACGGAAACACTATTATAAGATAGAATCAAGAGACATGTATAGGAAATAGAATATAAAGTCCAAGAGCCAACGAGAATAATTCATTATTATATTCCTTTATTGTGATCACCACCATTTATTTATATTATATTGAGGACGGAGACTCGAAGAGATCGTAACAACTAATCTAGTATTCGAACGGTACTAGCCCTAGCTGGCCTGCCTAGAAACATAGCCAGACCACCAATAAATAGGATGCCTAATCACTTAAGTATGCATACCCCCTATAGAGCCGAAATATATCGAGACACCTATAGAGTAGAAGAGGGCCTCTCTGGACCTCGTAAGGCACTCGAGATCACAGAATAGAAAACATCGGAATGGTATCAAGTGAATACCAAACCTAACTCGGATAGCTACCTCGAGTGATACAAGTCCCACTCAAGATCTTTCACTTTAAGTGATTAATATTTTATTCAAAGATTTAGCCAATCATAAATTAGGCCCACATAACAGCACTTAGCTTATATCCATCAATACAATAAATATCCATTATTATATTAATTTCAAATGACATTAAAGCCAAGCAACATTAAAGCCGATCAATTTTAAGCGGCATTAAAGCCAGACCAATCCAAGCGGCATTAAATTCAAACCAAACCCAAATGGTGTTAAAGCCGAACCAATTCAAGTGGCACTAAAACCGATCGATTCCAAAGGCATTAAAGCTGATTCAATTCATGAGGCATTAAAGCTGAATAATTTTAGGAGCATTAAAGCCAAATAAGTCCATGGCATAAAATATGGCACAAGGCATCATACAATTTCAATCCATACTCTTCACTTCACACACTTACACATATACAATATTTAAGCGTCATATTAACACGCGTTGCATTGAGGCTATAAATTGATACATTCATGCAATTACCATATAGAACATAGCATGTGCTTTACATAATTAAATAATCGATAAGCATTATCATCACCTTCCACTCCAAGCAGACATACATTGAGATTCCATCATAAGTAAGGTAAGTAATGACTTACCTAAGTCCGAAGCTAGCTAAGCAAATTGATAAAGAGAGAAAGCTATTAAGAGCTTGACAATCCACTAGAAAATTTTCCTAGATCATCGATGGAAATTGAAACTAGGTTAGAATCTATCTTATCGATTAATAATTCAATTATAATAAAATCAGCACAAACGGAAACAAACAACCTTTCTTAAAAAACGTGTCCAAAACTTAGGACTTAATAGTATAGCTCTATTAAGATTTAAGATTAAATATAAATCAAATTGGATTAATACATATATCACTTGGAACATTTCAAATTAATTTAGAAAGTCCGAGAAAGAATAATTGATTATAAGTTAATTTATCGAAAATGACTTATTCATTAGGATTTATAATTAAATAGGTAAACTGACTATTTGCATAGAACGAAATCCAAACCGATTAGATTAAAACATAATTTAAATGATTTAAAACCCAAAGACAGAAATCTATTAGATAAAAGATGCATAGAAAAAAAATCAATTTTATAAAACTATCCCTGAAGATTAGGGTTTTTAATGCCTAAATTTTAATGCCTAAACTACGAATCAACCAAATCACTTCGATTACCTCAAATTGATAGTTTTAAAACACAATTAAATTAATTTTAGATAAGTATAGATAATTAATTTCAACAAAACAATATTCCTAGTAGCCAATTTAAGACTATCCATTTTCAAAATTAGGGTTTTAAAGCCCATAACACAGGCTTGGATAATTCAAATCAATTAATTCCAATTAAAGGTATTAGAATGCGTTTAATACCATTTCAACTAGTTATATAAATTCAGTTTTAGAAAAACAATAATACAAATGACCAATTTCATAATTTCACTTGAAATTTAGGGTTTTAGGCCCGAAAATACAATTCGGTAAAATTCTATAAATTTAATCAAATTGAATGTTTGGAAATGTAATTAAACATATTTTATAACATATCAAATAATCAACTGATCAAAACTAATAAAAGAAATACCCAATTTAGCACAGTTAGAGTTTTTGAGCCAGGAACGCAAATCCGATTAATTCTTACTAAAATATATAAATTGACGGTTCGAAAATGTAATTAAATATATTTTAATATAAATTATATAGTTGATTGAATAAAAAACCCCGATTATACAATCCAATTTGGACCCACAAGAGTTTTGACCTAAAAATCTAATTTTAATTAATTACGCACAATTTTCCTAAATCAACACTTCTATATGAAATTAAATACATTTCAAACGATATTATAATATTAATTAAGTGAAACAACTCAATTGTATGACCCAATTTTATTACACATGAATTTTAACCTAGAAATCAAATTCCGATAAATTCTGCATAAATTTCTCAAATTGATGGTTTTGACATGAAATTAGATACATTTAAAAACATATTGTATAATTAATTTATCCAAAATCGCCAAATCGGGCTAATCCGAAAAATTTGGGCATAACCCGACCAAAAATCCAATTTTCCGGGTTTCCAACATAAACCATACAATTAACATATCCAAATCAATCTTACAACACATATATACATAATTAAATAATCAATTTATCTTATCATAAGCTAATTCATACTCAATTAATCAAATCAATATTAGGGTTTTTAGAAATTTATACCAAACAAAAATCAACAAATCGGAGCAAGCGAAGGCCGGAGAAGATTCGTCAGAGGCCGAGGGTTGCTCGCCGTCAGTCAGCGACGCTCGCCGTGACCAGACGGCGGCCCAAGTTGCGCTCCCCGCCACTGCACGCAGCTACTGTTGTGCCTACTGCTGCAACTACTACTTGTGATGGTTGTTGTCTACGGCGTCTCTGGTGGCGATCGACTGGCGGGGCGGCTGGAGCAGGGAGGAGCTAGGGAGAAGGAGGCGGGCTGGGGTTTGGGGCTGCGAACAGGAGGCAAGTCGGGAAAGGGAAGAGAATGGGAGAAAAGAAGAGAAAGGAAAAGAAGAGGGGGGTCGGTCAGGGGAACCGACCGGTCCTTCTCCTTTTTTTTTAATTACAAATACAAGTATAAAATAAAATACTAAATATCTAAAATTTATTTAACGAAAATTTATTTCGAAAGGATCCGAAGGCTTAAAATTAATAAAAGAACTATATAAAGAATTTCAGAATTATTTTCGGAAGAATTTACCAACGAACGTAAAAATTTATATTATTTATGGAAATATATTATAAGACCTCGAAAAATTATTTAAAAGCATATAAGAAAATATTTAAATCAAATTCTAATAACCCGAGACTCATTTAAATAATTTTCGAAAGCGGTTTACTGCAAACCAAAATGCATAAAACGGAAGAAAATTACTTCTGAAAAGAAATTCATAAATAAGCTTTGAATAATCTTTTTAATTTAAAACTTTCTGAAGATCTTAACGATTTCGAAAACGAATAAATTAAAAGACGAAAATATTTTCTATTGATAAAATTAATCAAATAAATTTGATTATTTTAATGGAACTTTTATAATTTAAATAATATAAATATCGTTAACGAAATATAACTCTAAAATAAAACCTTAATCACACGACGAAGTTATAATAAAAAATGAATCTAAAATATTAAAAATCAAAATACGAGAAAGAACAAAAATATATGTATTTAACCAAAAATCGAAATCATATGAATATAATAAAATCATGGTCGTGAACGACTTTATCTAGAATCATCCGCAATGACAACGATTAATTAAATTCAATTATGAAGTCGAAATTGTCGATACATCTATAAAACGAATTAAAATTAAAATAATTACATATTTACATCAAATTACCCTAATAAAATCATTAAGCTTAATAAATTTGGATTTAAAAAATACGGGGTATTAAATTCAAGCACTCACATGGATATATAATTCGGGAGATGATTGAATAATAATGGACTAATGGCTTAAGGCCAAGAAGTATTGATTATACATTTTGACCTATTAATATTTGATGGACTTGTTAAGTATGTGAATGTTACGTATGCACATCTCATCATATCTGTATATAATTTTGTATCATGTGTTGCATTGCGGGCCTACTTTTCAGTGTGTTTTAAAGGATTACTCGGTACTATAATACTAAAGGGTTCCATTCGTGGGGCCCCTGCCTATTCAATGGGCAGTGTTCCTCGCAGGTCCATTTCAAGTGTTATTCAAGTAGGCAACGGAAAATAGTGTAAGGAATTATCCGGACTTTTAGGGTTTCACTTCTCTCTCTTTTAACCCCGATTTAAATGTAACTTGTATTCTTATAACCACTATTAGTGGATCTTATTATTGTAAATTATTATTTATGCCACTTTGATTTAAATATGATTTGAGTTTCTCGTAAATTATATTTTACTCTTTTAGCCTTAGCACTTGGTATTGGAACGGTAGGAGTGAACTGATCTGGTACTAAGTGTGGCGGTAATATCCCCATAATTTATAGTTTTGTTATTTTGCTTCTACTAATTCTTTTAATAAAATAAAAATTTTCAGTAGTGAATTTTGGGAGTATCACAATTTTACTTATATACTTCCGCTGTAAAATAAAATTTTTTAGTAGTAAAAATTGAAGTGTTACACCACTATTAGTATGCAATACAATAGATGTTGATATATAGCAACTTCCTAAACAAAACAAACTTGGGGACGCTAATTAACAAACTAATCTCTAAGTATATGTAACCTCTATAGGTTAGTGGAATAAACTTTTATGGAGTAGATTAGGGTCATTATAGTTTTAATAGGACTAGGATTGAAATAATAGTAACAAAAATTAATTTTAATTTGTGTGATCTTTCACTTTAATAATATTATTAATTTTATCAAATAGATATTACCTGAACACGTAACCCTAAGGGGTTACATGATTCTTAATACTTTTATCATTACTTTTCATTCATCACTTTTGTCAAATCATTTCAACAATTGTGTTTTAAACATGAAATAAGGATTACACTATGGTCGATTAAATAAAACTCGATAATAAGTAACAAATGAGGAATTAGTCGTGAATGAGGAAAGAGGGGAAACAAGAAGTACAATGTTGTGTGATTTCAATGAGAAGAATGATGGGAAGCTAAAAATGCAATGAAAGGGTTAAAACGGAAGAAAAAAGAGAGGAAAAGGTTAAGTAACGAAGGAGAATGAGGTGCTGAAATTCGCCAAAAATCAACTATATTGACAGCAAGACATCATGGAATGACACGGGAAAAGAGACCCGGGGACTAGAAGGGCGGTAAAAGTCAGCAAATCCAACGAAAAAGGGTAAGTTCATGCGGTATGCATTGAATGGAATCTCATGCAACAAGAACGAGGGAAAACGTAATACCTGTCTAGCATTTGTTTTAGTACACTAAACTTATTTGGATACTATTTTGGCTTATATATGTCTCTTTTTGTTACTTGATTTTGTTTTGTTCAGACTTATTATTTATTTCACCGTCATTTTATAATCTTATATCATATTAAAATTATGTAATATTTATACATAATTATCGGATATGAATTACTTTTTAACCGGACATATATTATAGATCATATATTGAAAGTATTTTCTTTATATTAGATATAATAATAATATCATATTTTATTTATTTATCTCTTTTTAATAAAAAATATATTTAGTTGAAAATTAGAGCGTTATAAAATAAACTAAAATAAATATTTTATAATCAATGACTAAAAAAAATTTATACTTTTCAAACATCAAAATAATATTTTAATTAGAAAAAAGGGACAGAAGGAATAGACAAACAAAATATGAGCAAGTAGTTCTATATAAAAATATTTCATTTGTTTTTTAAAGAATTTTTTTTAATAGTTTACATACTATTTTAAAAAATAATAAATATTTATTTAATATGAATATTATATCATTCATGAAAAAATAATATAATAATTAATGTATAAAAACAAGAAAGATAAAAGTTAGAAATGAAAATTGAAAAAATATTATTTAAAAAATATATTTTAAAATAAAAAAATTAAGCTAAAATTCTTCAACCAGGGGGTACCATATTAACAAATGTAATCCTCACGTTCTATGTGGATAGGGGAGGAAGCCTTGGCAAGACAACACGGCTGCAAATGCAGACCGACGAACGGAAACAGCACGTCTACGCATGACAAATTGGTGGCGGTTATTTAATTCACGGGTAACTATTAATTGGGGTGTTGGCAATGGCAGTGTCCGGAATCTGCTTCTCGCCGTCGAAGCAACGGCCACTAGTAATAAACCACCATTTTTCGGAACATGCTAATTTGCAAATACCAAAGACTACATCAAACGACACGGATTATATCACCCGATGTCCTATTCTGAGCAAGAGGAGCCTAAACCTTTCAATTGTAGCCGTAATTATTTCTGTCTCTCTGTCAGAAACCAAAACTCACATCGCCATAGCTGAAGAAGCAGCAGCAGAAGCAATTCAACTTGAAAGATATACTGATTGTAAAGAAGGGTTCACTCTCCTCAAACCCTCTTCATACCTTAAGGTTTTTTTCTTCCTCTTTCATACGTGCTCCGTCCCTATTTGATTGTTGCTTCTTTAGCGGCATTTTATTGAACATCTGATGTGCAAAAGTAGTGGCTTCATTTGATGTTGGTTATAGATTGATAAAGCAGGTGCTACTGTCCTTTTTGAGGAGGTGAGTAAAGGATCAAACAATGTTGGGGTTGTGGTGAGCCCGGTTCGCCTTATGAGCCTCAGAGACTTCGGAAGTCCTCAATTTGTTGCAGACAAGCTTATCCAGGCTGAAAAACGCAAGGTAATTCGCTGTAATACTGTACGGTTCAAGACGAAATGCTGAATTTGGATCTACATGCTTACGTTTTACAGACTTCGAGTAATTTTGCATACTTGCCCTTGGATATTTTGGTGCTGATCCCGATTGTGTCATTAACCCCCTTGTAAATTATACGTACCCAAATTCAACTCCTGTCGTGCTCTGTATATCCAGCAATTCATAGAATATATGACGGAGAACTTACCTACTGGGGAAAGGAAAAAATTCTCTTACACGGGTAAAAATTACCGTAAAGCTCATTCATCTCCTGGCTTAAATCTGAGCCAATGAACTGGGGTTTATCACATAGATAAATGGTTTCATAGATTAAGAAGGGCAGATTTATATTGGATGCTAACTTTATGCCTATTAGGATTTGAAATAAGTAAGGGAGGAGAAGATAATGCGAGCAAGACAAATTATTCCTAAACTTCAGCGTAGCATTCTTTAGGTGACGTGGAAAATATGGGATGAGGTTGTCATAGCCTTGAACAGAGGATGTGTGACCGACTTCAAGAATGCTTTGTGTTATTAGGTTGCCTGCACAATATCTGCGGAAGCTGAAATGAAGTTTCATTTTGAAGGGGAAGGACGAAGTATATATTTACCTGAGTTTGTCTATTGCTTTTCTTTGCTTAGGTGACTGGCCTTAGGGAAGCCTTACTGTGTTGTTTGGACCAAGGAAGTTGATAAATAGAAGGATAAGTACTCTTGCTCCTCTTATTTGTTTACAATTAATAATATGAATCTGCGGATGTATTTAAGATTCTGCCTAGTGAAGACATGGATTGGATGCCTACTGTCCTGATGAAACAATCAAATAAAGGTATTGGTAACCTAGATTTCAAATGTTGTGATGACTTATCTTGATGGTGAAGAGAAATCGATTAGGCTTGTTTGGAGCTGGGTTTCACCCCCCGACTTCTTCACTAAGCCAAGATACGTGTGGCCTTAGTCTTTTCTCACTCCTAAGAGATTAATTTAGCCTTTGTCCTTCAAGTGTACTCAACACTTAGGCAAAAGATGCCTTCGAGAACACAACTATGAACACTTCATAAGAGAACTTAAAAGAGAGCTTTTAGAGAGAGAAAGAAATATGTATTATAGAGAGAGAAACTCTGAATACAACTCCTGATAGATGATTCCCAAATGCCTCCATGGCTCTATCTCCCTCTATTTATAAGCGAAGCTCCACTTCTTCCCCCTCTCAGGCTGATTCTAAAGATGGGCCTAATGGATCTCTCTAGAATGACCCAATAAGCCTTTTAGTGTTGTTAGAAGAGTTTATTAGGGTTTTGTAAAATTCTCCATACTTATCTAAACAAGTTTAAAAGGATCTAGAGACATCCCCTTCTGAACCATCTAAAAACATCTTGGAGAGTATAGAATCCTATTCATCTTTCTACACTTATCTAAACCATATGAGGACATTCTAGATTATTCTGGGGTTCCGTAGAACCTCATCATAAGTCTCTCGATGTGGGCTGTAACATGGGGCTTTGCAATTCGGTTAAATTATATGTGCATGTATCCAATTGGTTCCATCCAAGTAGGTCTACGAATCGATAGAATTTTATTAGTGCATGGTTTATTATGCTGTGGTCCAAATGTGAAAGAATTTTTGATAGCTTCCTCTTTCAGGTTTCCATTCTTCTTTTATGTATAATGAGACCTTTAATACTTACATTTGATTGCCTAGTTCTGTTTCCCCCAAGTTCGATCATGGAAGAATATATTTCAAGCATTTTCTGGCCTTATGTCCTTGTTTCTTTCATTGTTATGGTAATGGTTCTGGAATTTTGTCATTCCATTCTATGAAACAAAAGGCGTGAATCTGTCAGTTAAGGCCTGACTGACAGTTGCACCATATAAATTGTACCTTTTGATAAATTCAAATGTATGAGGGCAAGACTGCAAGAGTCCAAAACATTTTTATGTAGATCTCAAGTTGATAGGACCAGAATGCACTCTTAGAAAAATGATTTATGATCGACTCCCAAAAGCCGTTGCTTAGTCCCATTGTGACTTACATCTGCAGGAAAGCACAAAGGACGTCCAGTTAGTTCGGGCATTCGACAGAACAGGTCAGCATGATTTAGCTGTGTACGAGTTTGAATACAAGGTTGATAGTACGAGGGGAGGGATGAAGAGGATCTTTTCAGCTGCCTTTGTTTCAGAAAAGAAGTTGTATCTATTAAACATTGCACATGCTGATAAGCCAGACGATCCTCTTGACATCCGTACAAGAACCATGCTGGAAGAGGTTCAGCATTCCTTTGATACTGTATCAACATAAAAAGGTTCTTTACCTGTTGTTGACCAACTTCTTTCTACTTATCTGTGGTTGTTGACCAAAAATATGGAGGTAACACCGTAACACAGGCTGGTAAAATCTTCACTCTGGATTATCAATTTCTTGGTGTCTGCTCAATATGCAACTTCCTATTTCAGAAGGCATTCCGTTTGACATGATCTGCTGGTAGAGCTTTAAAAGCATTTTGTTACTTCATGAGAATGAACGTTGTGTTTCCTTTTATTTTCCTTTCTTTTGAGTTTACATGTACTTATTTTTTGGCTCTATTGAAGAGAGCCTAAAATTAAGAGTTACAATTGTTGACAAATTGGTTTAGTAACCAGGCAAGGCAATAAAATTCCAGTCAAGATCGTGGCCGCGATTGTGATGTTATGGTGCTGGAATATCACAGAGGATATATGATTTGTCTTAGTGATCCGAATTTATTTTTGAGGGCTATTCCTTAGTGATCCAAGTGTAGCCTATCACAATGTAAATGTTGGCAAACATTAGAAAATTTTGTTAAGTATCCACAAATATCGTTAAATAATAGTAAGTATTGGCTGAAATGTGTTGTATCGGCTAATACACATGATTTCATTTTGGTATCACGTATCAGACATTTTCCGTATCAACGGGCCGAAAATTTGATACATATAGGAGATATATATTTATTCCGGGTTAGTAAATATATTTTAGGTGCTCATCTCTCACTTTCACGTATGTGCTACATTTGATCGCTAATCCTTTCTTTGGAAGAGTCATAAGCTAATTTAAGTTGCGTTTTTTTTGATAGTCCATCTTTTTGTGGCTCCTTATCACATTTGATAGGGGGAAATGTTAGGATCCTTTGTTGTTAAAAAAAGTGTTTGGTTTTTAGGTGGAGGAAAATGTGGGGGTTTCCATCTCTCTGAAGCGCCTGATATATATTATGAGCATGTGAAATTATGCATCTAGGTTCTGTTTGGTTTGAGAAAAATTATGTGGAAAGGAAAATGTAGAGGAAAGAAAATTGAAGGAAAGAAAATGAAAGAATATAATTTTCTTTCCTTTGTTTGGTTGTAGGAGAAAATTTTGTGGAAAATTGAATTCTTAAAAAATATTTTTAGTGTTTGGTATATAGAAAGAAAATTCTAAGAAAAGTTAAATGTTATTATTTAAATATTAATATACATTTAATGTTATTAAAAATATTATATTGATATATAAAAAATTACATAAAATTTCTAAAAAAATTATAAAAACTCCATAAAATCAATACTAATTCCAAATTTTTTTTATAGAACTATTCTAAAATATTACATTAATAACTTACAATAATTTTCAAAAAAAATCTACAAAAATACGTATACAAATCCCGTGAATATTTTTTCCCCTCTATATCTATAATTATGTTTATTTATCCATATTTGTTTATATATCCATCGGATAAAACTTATTGGATTTTGATTAAAACCCATCAAATTTAAAATAAAATTTATTTAATGTTAGAATTATATTATTAGATTATTAAAATTAAATTATGTATTCACTTTTAGCCTTAGAAAATATATGTCAAATTATATAAATAAGAATAAAAATATAATTTTATATCGGATAAATAAATTCGAGTATGAATACAGTCATCTAGATATAAAATCGGATAAAAATTTAAGAATTTATTATCCGTATCCATACTGAAATCTAATAGATTTTTTTATATTTATATTCGTATCTAATAAATAATTAAGTTTGGTTATACAATAAACCCTCCACTTGCACTTAACAACAAAGCTTCGTATCTGTTATACAATGTTAATTAATATAAATATGACAATATATGCCTGCACAGTACATCATGTAATGTAAGGCTATACATAACTTGATCATGATAATTCACCATCGATGATATGCTATGATATCCAACAAATCAAAGAACAAAAAGAAACAAAAACACAGCTAGAAAGTTGCTTCAGGGATTCCGACCATCGGGGTGTCAAATGCAGATGTTGCTTCATTCTCAGTCTCTCCTAGAACGTGCGAGTGCAGCAGGCAACAAAGAAAACCCCCTGCCATCCTAGATACAAAATTGTATCCACTTATTGTGCGTAATCTGCAGTATACACAAGATCGGACTCAGTCAAATAAATTAAACAGGGATATCAAGTTAAATCATAACTTATTACATCATCAACAACACAAAATAATATAAAAACTTATATAAGAATTTCGATGTTAAGTACAATTTCATTTAGAACACTTGCTGAATACAATTGCTTTCCCTATGTGAATTTAACAATAATGATATCTCTACCATTAGCTGCTTAAACTATCTCTCCACATTGAAGTTGCAATTAAGAAATGCATGTGGATTATTGAATACTTGAATGAAATATACTTAGCTTGTTGTGGTTGCAAAAAATAAAATATTCTCATAATACATTTCATAAAATATGCATAAAATCGAATAAGATACTTACATCAGTATTTTCTTCATATTCCATGGTATCATTTGTAGGAAATTGATGGTTTATCGGCAGATTTCTCCACTCTTGGAATCCTGATCTTGACATCGGATTTGATTCCTCACCAGTAGCCTTAATACATTAAAAATGAACAAACTCAACAAATGATATATATGTATGTATGTATATATATATGTATGTATATACACAAAAACAAATAAACACATGAAGCATGCATCAAACTGCTGCATAATAATCCCAATATTTGCTGCATGAAGTAGTTTATATGTCAGAAGTAGTTTAGAATTTGCTGTATGAAATCAGCTTATGGCAGAGTATTGGTTAAGCTCCCTGCGGGTACATATCATTGGCTGAGTTATATATAGCGAGTAGTAGTTGTCACTATGCTATCAACATTAACTCCTGACAAATTGGAACTCCTGTGCAGTAAAAATATGACAAAATATAAACTAATATTTGGAGAAGGTAAATATGTGCAGCTGCTATGCAGTTATAATCATTTCAGTGATAAGAAGGCCTTGGGCCTCGACTCTTCTAGCCATTCTTTAGTTTCTTCATAGTAAATCGACCAAATACTTTTCCAAAAACCAACAACAAAGAAGTCTCGCATACTAAGAATCTAGTCCAGTCAAAATAACCTTAATCTTCTTTCAGTATATATACCAAAAATTACAATTGGATTGCTGAATGATCAAATAGAATGACACAAACAAATTGATCCATGTGTCCCTCAAATCCATCCCTCTTCCAAAATCACCCTCGCTGCACCTCTCTCTAGCAGGTAAAATACTACCCTCCAGAATTTCCACTCGTGATTTCGACATGACTATGTCGGGGGTAGGGGGCTTCTAGACTAAGCAGCCACAAGCTGTTTCTGTTGCATACCACTCCCCAACCAAAATGCACTAGCATGACTGCAAACACAGACCACCCAAAGAGATGGAAGGCCAGAAGCATTCATAAAGGCAATGGCTTTTGCATCTTTTTCCCTCTAGATACCCTACAATCTAGATGATCTTGTCATTGTGCCCTACCCGAGGATTTCCAAATTCACCCCATATAGGGTAGGTAGCATATTTCAGAGCAATAGAATGCAACAAATCTCTCAGAGAACTGAATTTCTGTAGACACAAACTTGCTTCATGTTTGTCGATCAATGAAAACCCAGCAAAACCACATATCAAATAGAAGGATCAGATCAGTTTGGCTTCAATACCTGCAATCGCTAAAATTAACTATGAAAAATAAGTTCAAGGTCTTATGTAATCACTGTACATAGCCACAAATTTTTTGCCTCTGTAACACTTCACACTACTTTGACAGATAACTAGCATTTCCCATGTTGGAGCATTGGATACAAACATAGCCTCACAAAGAGCAGAAATAGATTACTATTTGCAAATATCTAGGTCTTCAATACACGATGAATGAATATGGAAATAATGAAAATCAATCTACAAGAAACTAAACAGAAAATGTTGTTGATATATCAGATGAAATAGTTATTGGTAATTAAAGACTAGTTTCACATTATTATTGTTGAATTGAGGGTAAGCGTTTGATTAGTCACGGCTGGAATAAAACAAAACAGGATTTTTCAACCAGAGAAGTTTGGGTCGCCCCGGATTATTCAATAGCCTATAGAAATTTAAAAATAATCCATCATACTGCCGAATGAATTAAGCATATTATCCATCATTTCACGCAAAACGAAATAAGATTAGGGCTTTTAAATTCAATTGCTGCTAACTAACTTAACACATACCTGCACATTTCGAAATGATACACCGGCAGATCGAGAGGGCTGAGCCGGCGACGGGTTGCCTGGAAGCGTGGAGTTCGCACTCAATGAACGACCCACGGGAAGCTTCTGTCGAAATTGTGGAGGAGCCATGGGATGGATGGAGTTGATGTAGAAGAATGTAAGCTTTGTAGTTATGGAGAACGAAGGAGAAGGAAGCCGATGGAGGCCAGGATCTTGAGTCGGGGGAGTTCGATTATTTCCTTCCACCTTATTTTCCTCAACTAAACCTGAGGAAAATGATGCAGTATAATAATCCCCCACCCTTTCCTCCTTATTTTCTTTCTCTACAATTTTCCTACTAACCAAACACCACCTAAATATTTTCCTTCTAATTTTTTTCCTTTCCTCATTAATTTCCTTAAACCAAACAGACTGCTAATGTACCAGTCAAGTAAGCGTGGATCCTTGTGTTTTCACGTGTACTAATATCATAATATGTATCACTTGGTGTCCCTTATATTTTAGTTGGGGAAAATTTCTTTGTAGTTTATTTAAGTAAAACTAATTGGATAAAAATCAAAATGGTTCTAAAATATTTAGTTACAAGTATAAAATATTATGTACATATAATTATACTAATATATACACCTAATTATATATAAATATACATGTATATTGAAATACAAAAAAATGAGTTAAATACTAAATAGATTGACTAATTTTAATTATTTTGGTCCAAATAGACCATTAACTATTTTTTCCTTTTAGTTGCATCATTGTATGCGATGTCGTGGATATTCAACATGGATACTCATGGTGGGATGTTGGTCATGTCTGGGGTGTTGGGGCTTTAACTTTTGATTACGTGAAGTTACCTCTGCTTGAGAAAATAATCAACTGAAATGATACATGTTGCTAAACTTCTATTTTACTACAGCAAGCTTATACTTTTTATAATTTTTTATTTTTATTTTATTATATGTCTTCTTATATGGTCCATTTGGATCGGAGTGAATTGAGGTAAGAATAAATATTAACAATTAACTTAAGTAAAGGGATTCAATGTGAATATTTTAAAATATTGTTTGGATCGTATTAACCTAAAATTGGTGAATCAGAGTGAATGTTTTAAAAATTCTATTTGGATTAAGATTAAAAAAAGTTAAAAAAAAAATAAAACAAATGAAGGATATAATATATAACGGAAGATAGTAGAAGAGAAAAGGATGATAATTTAATTGATATAAATTATGGATATATTTGTCCGATCAAATCAAAATATTACTTATATATTAATCTTTACATCTGTTACTTCTGAAATTGGAGGTTAACAAAAAGAAAATTAATTGGGGTGGATGGAAGTTAAACTTTAACCTTGATTTACCTCGTTGAGGTTAATAAAATTAATTCCCAAACGAAATAAAATAATTAATTCACCTCCTTTTATTCTAAAATAAACAGGCTATTAAATTTTACTCTCATTAACGTATCTTATTCGTTCAAGTTTTAATATAGATATTTTAATTAATTTGTGTATGATGTGGTTTAAATTTTAATATTTTTTTAGTATTTATAATAAAAAATTTGTAACACCTACAAAATTTACTTTTGAAAACTTTCGTTTAATAAAAAGGTTTAACGAAAGTAGAGTATCAAAACGTTGAATTCTGGGGATATTACCACCACACTTAGTATGTGATCGATTCAATCCTATCATTCCAGTACCATGTGCTAAGGCTAAAGAGGATTATCATCAAACATGAATCAATATTTAAAACGAGAATTCATAAAAAGAATAAGAAAGTTTATAACATGAAAATTAGAGTATGCATAAAAAGTTTACAATCTAAAAAAGTACATAATTAAAGTTTCCAAAGGAACAGGAAGTATAATACGATAAAATAGGGCTAAAATAAGATGATATAGAGTAAAATGAATGAAAGATAGAATCTGACCAGATCACTCTCGATCCCTTGGCCAAGTCTAGGTTCAACTCTCAGTCTCGTCTGATGCCTCATAAGTGTCATAAGCATCGAATATAACATCTCCTACCTGTAAAAACTCAGGTGGGCCCTCTGCTTGTGGGAATGAGCAGCACCCATGAAACAAGTGGTCAGTATACTACGTACTGAGCAAAGTAACCATAAGGATAAGATTAGCAAGAAGCACGCAAGCAAGGCCATGTGAGAAGATAAACACGTAAGGCGTACAAGGCAATAATTCAGATTTACAAGATCAGGCCAGACTTATACTAATAATTTATTTTATATCTCTTTTATATTAATTCCATGAGAGTACAGAAACCTTACTATTATGGCCGGTGGACTAGAAACACTCCACAAGGCATAACACACTTGATACTATTAGAGCGGGTAGACCGGAATCACTTAGCAAGGTAACATGTACTTGACCACTATTATTGTCGGTTGGCCAAAAAATATATATAACTTCACTGGCCTCGATTCACATGGTGTTCTACTATAAATAATTAGTATCTTTTCATGCCTTATACTTTTGGTTCACACACTTCTCATATTAATTCCACGTGAGTATGAGAATCTCACTATTATAGACGGTGGACCGGAAACACTCCATATGGTAGAACGCACCTGACTACTATTATTTCTAGTGGACCGAAAAATATATATCCTCACCAGCCTTGACTCGCGAGGTGTTTCACTGTAAGTAAATAGTATCTTTCCAAGATTTATTACCATACAAAGTTTGGTTTATTGAGCCCAAAATCCCCCACTATTATAGCTGGTGGACTAGAAAATATATATAAACTCACTAGGCTCTGGCTCGATAATATTTCACTTTAAGTGTTTAGTTTTTTATTGTATCTTATTCCATATACAATTCTGACTAGACATACACGACCTAACTCGAATTCTCAAAAGTTCTGTCCCATATTTTAGGACTTTTACTTCCTCTAGTATATCCAAATATCATTTCTCACTCTTTTCTCATTACCATAAATACTCAACTTCGAGGCTCACTTTCCATATTTCAAAATCAACTCAATATTACCCTCTAGAGTTTTCTTCCAAGAAAACTCTAATTTGGCATATATAGCCCAACCTGTCTCTATCCCATACAACTTATATTCCTCCAATTTGTCACCTCACTCGATTCATCCTCAAGCACCATATTTTACTTCTTATATAATATATGTGGCCATAAAATCCTAGTTGGTCATCCCAAAACTCTAGCACCTCTCTTTTCCAATACGATGTTATTCATTCATCACTCTTACTTACCATCACCTCTTCTACATGATACATATCTAACACAACCTATGATCTTGAGACTTCCTTCCATCTTTTCCCACTCACCATGAACCCAAAACTCTTCTTTATTACCAACCCATCACTTCTCTAGTCCCACACTTGATATTACAACCTATCTATCTAACTCCCATACATGATCACCAAAACTCTAGCTAGCTCCCTAAAAACCCTAGTACTTCTCCTTTCCTTTATGCCACTCACTCAATGCTCAAATATATTCTTCTCACTTGGTTGACTTTTCCTCCATGTGACACCCCTTCCATCTTTTATTCTCATTCTAACAAATTCCATTAATTTTTCCTCCCTTACACATTTCTCTCACTTAGAACTTCCTCCCAAAACCCTAGTCAAATCCCTTACATCAACCCATGTACTATTTTTCACATATGGACTCTAATCAAGTTAATAATTATTCCCTTGCCTTACTTGATCCTCAAATCTAGGGATGTAAACGGGGCAGATTCAGATCGGGTATACTATATCCATACCCGAACCCGATTAAGAAACCCATATCCATATCCGTACTCAAACCCGAACGGATATCCGCTAATATATCCATATCTGTACCCGACGGATATCCGTTACCCGATGGATAATCCGTTTACCCGATAAATTATAAATAACTAATAAATAATCCGTTATCCAACGAGTAAACCCATTACCCGTTACCCATTTAAATTTATTCTTTCACAAATTCACAATAAACTACCAAAAAAACCTGCCATAAAGTCTTCAACCTATTTTAATACCAAACAACCTGTCATAATATACAAATAACACAACCTGCCATGGCAGCCGTGCTCCACTCTAGCAATGATAAAGTCATAAAGTCTTCAGCCTACAAGTTTGGTAACCTATAGCAGGTTTTTACCCAAACTACCAAACAAATAATAACAATAAAATTAGTCCAACATAGTTGCAAGATTATAATTTTTGATAGTCTACAAATTACAAAACAATTAAAACAACACCATAGTTGATAAATCTATCCAAACATAAAATGAAGAACTTGATCATCACAAGTTCAACGTATTTTAAGTCTTCAACAATAACATTCGAAGCAAAATGTTTCTTCCCACGAGGTCCTAAAAAATCCATGATGATAATATATATGAATAACTTGTTTAGTATAATGAATAAATATTTCTAAAATTTAAAAATAAATTCTACAAAGAATATGTTTACCATGCTAAAAATCAATAATTAGCTTCTCCATCTCCGACCTACATATCTTATGCATTCATCTGCCATAAAAAAATTCATTAATATTTAAAATAATTAAATACAAACAAATATTTCTATCACTAATAATATTTACCTCACATTCGCTAAGATCAGAGTCAGATTCCTCATTGTGCAAGGTAGACCTATGATAATACGAGCTCGCAGTAAATTCATTATCTAACAAAGGCAAAAGAAAATAAATTAGAATTAAATAAATATAACAATAGATATATCATAATTATTTAAACATCAAAAGTATAAAATAAATATTACCATCATCCCGTATAGCCGCCCAAAGCCAATCTCTACAACACATTAATGCTTCTAAAGTCTTCTGATGTAAACGGTTGCGATTATACAAAAATAATATGAGAAGCATCATCCCGTATAATAAACACTTTCTCTATTACTATTATTAGGCTATTAGCTTTAGTTTAAGGCTCCGTATCTGATGGGCGTCTTGAATTGTGCCAATAATTTAAGAGGCTCAATTATGTATCAAGAGACATATATATTGATCATTACCGTAACGGTAGCATATTTTTGATTCCAAATTTTTTGGCGAATATATTTCCGATTGAACGGAAGTACCATCAAATATAAATTCAATTGCTAATGAAAAGGCTCCAATTTCAGACAGCCACTCTAAATTTTATGAAAGCAGACCACATAATGATTAATGCTGGAAAACATATCATCAAACCAAAGGAGCAAACAATTGAAACAACAGATCAAAATATAAAGCCATTGACAAAACTAGTATCAAGTTCAGGGTGTAGTGTTCTGAAACTTGACAAACACAGATCCATTGGAAGACGTAAAACCAAATAAAGTCAGCAAAAAAATATGTTCGTAAGTGTATCTCAATTAGACAATTACATTTATCATCGTAAACCAGTATTACGGTATGACCATCCATCTTTTCGTGGCTCCTAATCACATTTGATGGTGATGTTGTTTTCCTAATAACTTGATGTCCCTCACAATTTTAAATGTGCCATTGTATGTGATGTTATGTATATTTGACATCGAGACCGAATGTGGGATGCTATAGAACATGTGTTAGACCCCTTTTGGCTAGTAATTGACTTTCCCTTGGGTCAATGCCTTGGAGACCTAGGTATGGGGGCATGCCATAAAGATTGGTAGTGCACTACGACTTGGATAGATATATTAAAAGGCTAAGTCGATGGACTAAGCAAAGCCTAAGGCTAGGGGCTTCTGATTTGGTGTTGGGACACTCTATAATTAAGCCTTGACCAAGTGTTGGGCGCTTGAGGATATGTTCGAGGGAAGTTTGGAGCTCGGGGCTCTAGTATGCAAACTCAGCTAGTTTCATGTCTATTTGCTAGACCTAAAAAGATAAATAAAGAACTATAGGGGGAGGTATACTCCGTTAAGTTTGGCTCAGTGGATGGGGCACTAGGCACCCCAGGACTTGGACACGGTCTTGAACCTAGGCGTAAGGGATCGGTTGGCTTATGGAAAAATGGTGAGCACAAGGCTAAGGGCGTGTAATGACCCAACGATATGGAAGGCACAACAAAGACTCATGGAGGACGGATCAATCCCAGCTCGAGGGCGTTGGCAAGGCCCGCGAAAGGAAAATGACACAACGGTTAGCTTTGGTGGGAAATGGCTTAGCACGCACCCTTGGATCATATACAAAATTCAAAAAGGGGCAGTTAACCTTGAGAAGGCTTGACGGACGAAACAAGATGTACCAAGGAAATCCACGTGTGGGCTGAATAGGCACCAAGGCACAGACCCTTCAAGAAGCGGTTGGTAACCGCCATTAGTATAAGGAGGCATGATAGATAAAGGTACGTGATGGTTCAACAAACCCAAGCCCCAAAGGGTACTAGAGGCATAGAAAGCTTGACCCATGGGCCCTAGTGAGTTCCAGAGGCGCCTAGTGGCCAAGAGTTCTGATGGCTCGGTGGAGAGACATGGTTATTGGATCAGAGGGCTCAAGATACATAGGTTTGGTAGGAAATTCAAATGAATGGGCATAACCCTTCAAAGAGACTTGATTCTAGGCCACAGGGATGTCATGGTCTTCTACAAATACCCCCTACCGGGGCAGACAAAGGCATTCAACCACACTTAAAGAGTTTCAAAGCATTGTCCAAATACTTGTATTGTACCTTAAATTTAGAATAAAGATCATATATAGAGCTTGAGTAATTCTTTCTTATTCAATCTATGAGTTTCATTGTTTTGTATTGAGTTTCCATTTGTGCATCCAATACATTCAAGGTGGATAGGCTGGTTAGAAGAGAATTCTAACATCCCCACATTGAATTTAAGCTCAAATTTGTGCCGTGACACCACGCCTGGGGGCCTTAACCGACAAGGATGTGAATTTAGGCTCTGCTTGAGAAAATAATCAACTAAAATGACATATTTTGCATGTATATATATATTAATCTTTGTACATTTATTATTTAATGATAACTGATTGTCGGTCAAAACCTGCACTTTTAGGCTGAATTAATCTTAACAACACGGCAGCTTGATCTTCTTGACTAGTGGTACTGCCGTACTGGTGACGTTTTCTGGAGCTGAATGCGTTTCAATGCCCAGTAGTTGTGAGACTCATCATTGGGTCTATGAATTCAGAAAAGTGAAGGGAGACCGAGGCTAGTCGTCTTCCCCCGGCCCCCCCCGGGTTTACTTAAGGAGGTCCCGGGTTTACTTAAGAGATTGTGGAATAATGTGTATGTATGTATATAGTCATCATCACATTCTATCCTTTTCTTTGGTGCCATTATTGTATCTAGTCACATGTATCTGCACATGTTTTCACTGCTGCTAATGCATCATGTAGCATAAAAGTTTTGTCACTTAAGAGGGTCTGTGTCTCAAGTCTAGAATGATAGGGACATGGTAATTGTGCGATTTTAATTGAGTCAATGAATTGGTTGGCTTGTCCAACTCGCTTCTTTTACAAAGTCATTTGCGAGACTGATTTGCTGGGAAGTCTCAAGAATTGACTAAAGCTGAACATTGTGAAGTCATATACTACCTTTTATACATATTTTTATTTATTATATATATATATATATATGCTAAAGCCCCTGAGTAATAAGTATAGTAAAGATATTACCAAGAATGCTTAATTATGGTCCGATCTTAATTTGCCTCGTCTTATTTACTTAGTGCTCAATTCATTTTCTTTCATTCTTTGCCTCTAGCTATCCGTATATCCTCGTATAGGTTCCAGATATATATATATATATAAGCAAATCAAACCAATGGTTCCAACTGCTTCTCATTTCTACATTTCCTTTTCATTCTTATTGCTACCCCTGTATGTTTTTGCCCAAACTAGAGGTAATAATATAACAGTTGGGGCTTCTCTTACAGCTAACAACGACAACTCCTCATGGCTTTCACCTTCTGGTGATTTTGCCTTCGGATTTCGGCCCCTTGATAGTGATATCTTTCTGCTCTGCATATGGTATGCAAAGATACCGGACCACACCATAGTTTGGTATGCGGGTCGTGATGGTGTGACTGTTCCAAGACGATCAAAGCTGGTCCTGACTGCCGAGCGAGGGCTAGTCCTTAGTGATCCAAATGGCACGCAGTTGTGGAGCCCTACAAATACAAGGGCCTCGGGCATCACGAACTATGCTTTCTTGAGTAATTTTGGCAACTTGGTTCTCAGAAGCAGCGGAAATGAGACGCTGTGGCAGACCTTTGATTATCCTAGAGATACCTTGCTCCCTACCCAGGTTCTGGACGGAGGAGGGAAATTGACTTCTCGACTCTCTGGGAGTAACTTTACAAGGGGAAGGTTTGAGCTACGCTTCCTCAATGATGGAAATCTCATCCTCAATGCTAGGAACAGGCTTTCCAACTCTTCATATGACACCGCTGTCTATTATAACAGCAGCCGTACTGGATACGAAAATAGCACTACAAACTCAACTCACAAGCTGATATACGACGGGTCAGGTCAGATGTACGTACTTGGAAATGATAGTGCTGAGTTTAATATCACACGAGAGAAAATAGTCTCAGCCACAGACTATTACCGGAGAGCTACCCTCGATTTTGATGGGGTGTTGACCTGGTATCATTACCCCAGGAGCTCCAAAGGCAGTGTTAACACCAGTTGGTCGGTTACTCGGAGAATACCAAATAATATATGTGTTTCATTACGAGGCCAGTACGGCAGCGGAGCTTGTGGCTTCAACAGCATCTGCAGCCTTAGCAATGATCAAAGGCCACTATGTCAATGCCCCCCTAATTACTCCCTGCTAGATGCTAATGATAGTAATGACGGCAGCTGTAAGCCGGACTTCAACCTAGCATGTGGTGAAGGTGGAGGATATAAACTTGTAGAGCTAGATCAAACAGACTGGCCGCTCTCAGATTATGATAAGCTTGATTCTGTTGATGTAGAGCAGTGCAAGAAATTTTGCAAGGATGATTGTTTCTGTGCAGCTGCCGTTTTGAGAGGTAGCACGTGTTGGAAGAAGAAGCTTCCACTCATTAACGGAAGAAAGGACAGCACAGAGGACTGCACGGCTTTCTTGAAAGTGAAGGACGACGGTGGTGGCGATGGATCCCTACAAGGTCCTCTTTGCTTCCAGAAAATGAGGAATAGAAGCTTGGGCAGGGTACTCTCAGCTTTGTTAGGTACGTCTGTATTTCTCAACTTTATACTGTTCGTTGTTATCTGCTCGGGAACTTTCTACGCATACCACAAGGTGCTCAAACAAGCTCGTGGGATTCCAAAACAACCTACGGTAGAATATAATGTCCGTTGCTTCAGTTACGGAGAGCTCGAGGAAGCGACAGATGGATTTAGTCAAGAGCTCGGAAGAGGGGCTTTTGGCATAGTGTATAAAGGTACAATTGGGAATAGCCATACTGGTACGCGAACTTCTGTTGCCGTGAAGAAGTTAGACAGGTTGGATGGAGAGAAGGAATTCAGAACCGAGGTCAATGTCATTGGCCAGACGCATCACAAGAACCTCGTTCGGCTGATTGGGTTCTGTGATGAAGGTCAACATCGGTTACTCGTCTATGAGTTCATGAGCAATGGCTCTCTCTCTGATTTTCTCTTAGGCGAGTTCAAGCCAAGCTGGGCTCAGAGGATCAACATTGCTCAGGGGATTGCCGCAGGGCTATTGTACTTGCACGAAGAGTGCAAAACCCAGATCATTCATTGTGATATAAAGCCTCAGAACATACTTCTAGATGAACATCACACCCCTAGGATTTCTGACTTCGGGCTGGCCAAGCTTCTGATGCTTGATCAAACCCATACTCACACGACAATCAGAGGAACAAAAGGGTATGTTGCCTTTGAATGGTTCAGGAACAAGCCGGTGACTGCAAAAGTCGATGTGTTCAGCTTCGGAGTTTTATTGTTGGAGATCATTTGCTGCCGGAAAAGCGTGATGAGGGATATGAATAGTGGTGATGAAAGAGCTATCCTAACGGACTGGGCATTTTACTGCTATCAATCTAGAGCTCTAGACACCCTTGTGGATAATGATTTGGAAGCTGTAGAGGACAGACAAAGACTAGAGAGGTTAGTAGCGGTTGCACTTTGGTGTGTACAAGAAGCACCCAATCTGAGACCCACGATGAGGAAGGTTACGCAGATGCTTGAAGGCCTTGTTCCGGTTTCTACCCCTCCCCCTCCCCTACCGGATTCGTCTTCCATTAATATTGATGATGTTTCTTGATGCATTTGCCCTTCCTACGATTTTTATGCTATGAATTGTGGCTGTATTTAATTAGTTTTGTTTTCTAGTGCTATTAGTCTCGCACGCTGCTCAACTTGATAACTATTTTTCTATGAATTACTGTTGTCCCTTTTTTTGGTGAGTGATTTTTGCCGATTAGGCATGAAGAACTCCCTTATCCTAATGGGTAGGGGTATTTATTTGAATCAGCCAGCACTCATTTCGTTGTTTGCTTTTATTTCATCAACACTAGAGAAACATGAACCCCCTAAGTACATGTCAGATCATTGATAATCTTGATCCATAAGGAAACTCTTTATACATTACTGAAATTTAGTTAAATATTGTATCAATTTTCTTTTAAGAACATTTACAGTATAATGAAATCTAATAATAGGTTATTGACCTATCTCTTGGACTGAGTGTCTATCTTTACTTATCTGAGATTTTACTTTTCTCCTCTAATGAATTTTCTCATAACTTTTTTTTCATTTCCATTTTTTTCCTTTAAATTCCATTACTTATATACGCTGGAGTGCTTTAACATCCATCTCTTTCTCCTATAGATTTCTATAGAGACGCAAGAGCAATTTAGGCCTGAATTTAGATGAAGCCGTGTGCATACAAGGAAGGTCAGGTTGATTTCAAAAATAACAATAAAAAATCTATTAATTAACTTCATCCTTTTGATTGGAAAAAATAAATCTCAAGTTATTACTTCACAAGGTCCACAGTATATTAATTTGCCACCTACGTAACCTTTCACTATTATATAACTAAAATCTTATCATTACAACTTAAATTTCCATGTTGTTTAACTCCACCCACTCTTTGTAACCAAAAGCAGTGATTTCATAATTCAATCTCATAATAATTAGCCTACAACAGTCGTCATTACAATATATAATTCCATAAAAAAAAAAAAACTCCACCGTAAAATCAATTGAATCCCAACAGTAATGTTAAGAAATTAAACTGCAGAATAAATAGCATTAAACATTTTGTAAGAAAATCTTCGAACGACAGCCCTAGGAGGCACGCAACTACAATCATACAAACACCAGAGTCTGTTACATTGACAACATATTAGCTGCTACCCATAAATCTCATATCCCATTCCACATTTGACATACATGCGTGCTTACAACTCCACTGATCATCAATTTGAATTTGCATCAAACAGCTACAATCCATCAACCACTGAAATATCCAAGATTCAACAATGAAGAAATGTATTGTACTAATTGAGTTCATTGTCCTTACCAAATCTAAGCTATACCCTTCGATTTATGCTACCTTTTAGTTCATAACTGCACCAAATATTACTATGTGATTGATGATTGATAAGGCGTTACTGAACAGTGAATGATTTTGATCTAATAACCTGTAGGTCCATGGAAGCGAAGGTCCTGATTGATGATAACCCAAGATATGCACTTGAATGTACCGAGGTTGGAATAAAAGTTCTGCTTTTCGATTTATCGGAATTCTTACTATCTAAAGCCTGACACATATTATACTTGTTTCAGATATGGAACTGTTCTCGTGATGAATGTACTCCCTCAGATATCGTCCTCCTGCCTGTTCATAACTTTCTGAGATTATATTCTTTCGGATAACATTTTTTCTGGGCAATTTTACATGAACTTATTGTTCCAGATGATTCTAATATCTGCTGTCACGTCTAAAACTTTTACTAAGCTGCTAGCTTGCATACTGATCTACGTACTTGCCATGCTGAAACATTTGTTGTATCCTAATTGTTTCACCTGCTAATTGTGCTTCGGTATATTTTGGCCCTGCTTTCCTTACCTTATTGTCAAATCTAATCCGATCCGATTTGATCATAACTACTATAATTGCTATTATTTATTATATTTAAAATAATAATAATTATTATAATTATAGTAATAGATAAATTTTTAATTTTAATAATAATAATTATTATCATCAATATCTTTATTATTATTAATTTTAATATTGTTAATATATTTAGTATCATTAATATCTTTATTATCAATTATTAATATTTTTTTATATTAACATCTTTAATAATGCTCTGTCTATTATATTATCTATAATAATAGTAATAATAGTTATTTATATCAATATAAAAAATTATAATAATTATTATATATTAAATAATAATTAGATTAACACTAATTAAATTTGGGCGGGCGAGGAAAGCAGAGCCTTATCCATTTCAATCATACATCCTATGGATTTGGTGCGAAAAGGTTAACATTGATTGGCACGTGGTTCAGCTAATGTAAACTATGAATGTGTTCTTTTCCAATATGAAACCCCAAATGTGTTCAAATTGTTGATTTTCTCATCAGAAATAATAGATCAGGAAGCATAAGCAACATATCCCTTCATTGTGTCCTCGTAGGAAGCGTAGAAAAAATAGGTGCGTTGTATTTAGTATTAGCTCTCTACGAACTCTACTATGATCAAGGTCAACTTGGAGCTTAAAAATTCGGAGTACTTATTGTGCAGGGTTACTATATCGCCATTTTCTTTGATCCCTATAGAGAAGTGCTTGATTTTCCTTTTTGCTGGGGTTGTTCCTTAGATATTGGAGTGGATTACTTCTCTGGGAGAATCTCTTTATAGTAGAGCTTGATGTCATGATCCACTAATTTTTTTCACTTTTTCTCTGAAAGGTTATAGAACACTCCAAATTTGTATAGACTCTAGTAGAATTACGTATAAGGATATGTAATATTCTAGATATTTTTGATGATATAGAACTCTCTGGATCCCATAAGTCTAGAAGAGTGATAGAAAGATCTAAAAAGGAAGTCTCCATAATTCTCATGTAAGTATTCAATTTGCAGAAGTTCTAGAATCTTTCATACTTGTGGAAAGACCTAAGGGCCTCAACTATAAATAGGAGAGTACCACCATTTACTCCTATCATCCAAGAGTTGTAAAACATTCTTCATTTATATAAATAAATACTCTCTTCTTACACACAAAATTCTCACTTATTCTTTTAAGTTTTATTCGTGTTCCTATCCTTATTCTTTAGGCTCAGTTTTGCCTAAGTAATTAAAAAGACTGACTTAGTAAGCACTAAGGAAATTTTCAAGCTAAGTATAAGGATCCAAAATAATAATAATAAATAAATAATAATATATATTAATAATAACAATAAAATCATTAGTACACATGCATCGAGTAGGGAAATGGATGGTAATGAATTTTTAAGCTAATTGTCTTTTCATATTTTCCTATGTTAGATTCATTCAATTTAAAAGGAAGAAAAGAAAAAAAAGTAATTGAAAAGTTTAGTTTAACCTTTCATCTAGGTAACGGGGCAACATATTGCTTTCTTTTACCGAATTGACTGTTTCAAATTTGTCCTAAGGTAATTATCTTTTCATATCTGAAACCTCAACATATCCTCCCTGTTAACTACTGTCACTTACTTTCTATAGATGGTTGGTACTTGGTACGATAGTGCCTCTCGTGTATCCTTTCATTGTATTACTACAACCTTGCATATATAGATACAGATTACCTATGTCCCATTTAGGTACGTACATTATAAACAAATCCCTGTAGAGACTATTTGTTTAGTTGGAAGTTTCCCTCAACCTAGTGATCTCTTTTATCTGTCATCATGATTGTATTTGTGTGGGGATGCTTAACATGCGCTTCTATATCTCCAACTGTAAACATATGCATATATATTTAATACTACAGGGATGGCCTACACTCTACTGCCTGTAGACTATGGCTCAATGAGGAATATATTTATAATATAAAATAGTGTGTGCATGTGCTAGCCTATTCTAAACCTAGTCTCTAGTTATGATATAATGGTCTAATCATCACTTCAGACCTATTTTAATCTCTCATCCATGCATATTACCACTACTTTCTATTAGGCGTAAGGTTCCTTTCTTGTCCGTATATGATAGTCGTGCATGTGCATGATAATTACATTTTTTTTAATTAGTCAACTCTATTAAAATTTATAGTAAGTATATATGAGCCTTAGATTCAATCTTTCTGTATATGCAGATAGATACATACGGACATGGGGTATGACTAGTAAGATTTTTGTAAAATTTATATATGAATAATGGCTTTGGGGTGCTGAAATCGAGTAAAGGTTTTATATTTTATTAACCTTAACAAACCTCAAGCATATGTTTAAGATTATATCTTTAGCTTAGATTGACTATTTATTTTTAGGTTAGATAATAACTCAATTAAATTTATATTAAGTGTTAAGTTAAAATGGTAATGTATATTTTGAAGTCAGGGTTAGTAGGGTAAATACATATAATTTCTTATTTGTACTCTTTCTATTATGATAATATTTTATTGGTATTGTAGGATTTTTCAACTAGTGATTGTGTCGTTTTGAATTAATATCAATTTGGATCATTATTTTAGATAAATAACTAGCCTATTGACACTATCACACACACATACATACACACATACGTACATACATATCATCCGTAATAATTTTCTTACTATTTTTATTGGTTCATAAAATACTATTTTAAAAGTAACTTAGCCATTAACCATTCTGTTTTATAAACCTATTATTTTATAATTGGCTTTTACTCTATTTTTTTTTATCAAATAATATTTGACAAAGTGATTTATGGCTAAAATACAATTGATTGATCTTTATTTTTAACTAAATTGGAATCAAATATTTTATTGATTGTATTTGATTATTTTAATTATCATTGTTGTATAATTGTTTATATTATATTTTCATTAGTATAACCCTTTGTTTGTTTTGTTATTGTGCCCCAAAGGGAGGGGTAAGTATGTACTTATTGACCAATTTAGTAGTATGTGATTGCTAAATAATACTATTAATAGTGGACTGCTTAGGATTTCCAATTGACCCTCATCAAAAGGTAAGGAAACTGTTGATTAGTTGTCGCTATTGTTCATTAGTTGCGGGCGCTTAGGAGCCATTATTACTCCATTTGCTGATTGTTTTGATTTCATTGATTTATTATTGAATTAATTGTTGGTCCTACTTTCCTTTATTATTTTGTGAGTAATTAACTTATCTACATTTTGTATTGTCTACTCATCATATTTATGATTATTCCATGAATATCTGAACTTCATGTTTTTGTGGTTATTCTATATATTGATTTATATTATTTTCTAAAATTAACTTGGTCCTTATTTTGGCCGACAACCTTGATACTTGTTGAGTTGTAGTTTACTCTTCCCTTCCAACTTTTCAGGTGAGTTGTATGAGGTATGATTTGAAGGTTTAGAATTAAGTATATTGTCATTTGGCTAGCCTAATGTATTTACAAAGAATTTATAATAATGATGTAACGCTTGCCAAGTCAGCTTTATATTAAAGAGAACCTTATTCATATTCTTGTTGGTTCATCTTTTCTAGGCAATAATAAAATTGGAAGTGTCATTATCTTAAGTTTTTTTTTTATATTTATATTCTTGTTGGTTCATCTTTTCTAGGCAATAATAAAATTGGAAGTGTCATTATCTTAAGGTTTTTTTTTTCTTCTGTTTAGCCTTGCTGGCTACACGAGTCTTCCAGTTTGGTTGGCGACATGTAACACCTCTCTACCAGGCTAGGCCGGTGTTTGGGGGTGTTACGCTAAGTGCCGTATAGGAAAAGTTTAAGGGAAAAGTGTTATCCTGTGACATTGAGCTCAGGTAATTTGTGAAAGGAGGTAGGATTTGGATGGATCGATGTTATGTATAAGAGGGCAAAGTGTAGCACACCCCCCGATAAGTGTCATTTTGCAAGGTTTTTTATTTTTGGGATGTTTAGTTTATCATTCCATAATCCCTATTCCACAAATTCCTATAATCCCTCGATGAGATCTGGGGGTCAAGGGATCCAGGTAGGCCTTATGCACTTTGCTGAGTGTTTCTTAGCTTTTCAAGGTGTCACCCCCTGGTCTTTTCCAATCTGGGAAAGGAGAATATTGCTGGACTAAAATAATTAAAAAAAAGGTTGAATCTTTGTACCTAATGGAAACTATTTATGATTGGTGATCTATTATGTGATTCCACAATTTCTATTTCCTTATCTGCTACATGGAACTGTAAAACAAGTTCTATAATACTTTTGATTACATGTCAACATATTAAAGATCCGATAGGAAGCTAAGGATTCAGTTAGTAATCTAATAGTGGGCTTTGAAATAGGTGGTGTATATGTTGATCATGAAATTTGATCATAGTTGTGCATAGCAATAACTTTGTTATACTCACCAAGTGTTGACTGCATTCTCTTAGTGGCAGAATGATGGCACAACAGTCTCATGAATCACATTACTACAACAAATAAAAAACTCCAGCGACTGCTATTGATCATTGATTTCTTGTTTGACAGCTGATATCCGTGTTCAAGAGTTTTTTTAAGACACCTTATTTCAAGAATGGCATCCATCCATCCTGTGATATTTGGAGCGTGTAAGGCTACTGATAAGCTGTCGGACTTCCGTGACCTCCTGTATTTAAGTAATGGTAGTTGCATTCTAGGTTTATTCAACTTGATTAGTTGTAGTCGTGAGTGTGCTCATATCACGCCAAAATGCAATCAAGGACCATGCAGTTTAATGGATTGAGAAGCATTTTGCCGTCCTCTTCACGGAAACGCGCTTTGGCAACGATTTTGCTTTAGATGGAGAGTCAAGGTCCAAGTCAGACGTGCAGATATACTTGGGAATTTCTGGCAATGCTCCTCGTCAAAACCTGAAAATTCAGCAAGTCATGCATTGAAGAAAAAATGAGTCGTAAATTGCAAAGCTAGCTGTGTGTACACTCGATAGGGAGGAACTTTGCCTGATTTTCGCACTTGATTCCGTTGATTTGCTTAATGGCTGGCCTATAGTGTGGCGTTCTCTAATCATGCCTCCTTCAATTATAACTGCTGAATTCACGTGTACGCTCCCGTAGTTCTGTGAAAGTATATACACAGTGCTCGAAATAATTATCTGTATTGACATGCGCATGTTCTTGGGATATTGGTTCAAATATTGTGACGTTTGCTTGCTCGAGTGCAGTAACATTTTTTTTTAATCCATAAGAATTCGGGTACACAATTCGGGATTGTATAGGCGACTAAAATTGTCATAAAAATGTTGTAATAATGGACAAAATATAAGTGATATTTACTTTTAATTATAATGTCAAATTTCATCGGTGATGATTTTGTTTTGTTTCGTTGTTGCTGTTGTTTGTACTCTTTGATATCTTTGTTTCTGCTGCTTGATAACGATGCGAAAGATGTTGCTCAGAATTTTCTTCATTGAGGCTATGTTTTCCTTGCATTATTTTTAGATTAGATAAAATGAGCATAAATTAAATTTGATCAAAATTGATTAGATTTAATGATAGTAATTATTGGTGTTGTTGTTGTTATTATAAATAATACTAATAATATTTATATTAATCAAAATAATTTTTTTTTTTACTTTTATAATTTTAATTGTTATAATAAATATTATCATGAGCATTGTATTAATAACATTAATAATTATTATTACACAAAATGATTTATTAATTCATATAATAGTTATTATGTTTATAAATTTAAAAAAATTGTATTATCATGTTTATATATATGAAAATAATAATAATGATTTAAAGTCATTATTACCATCAATCAATAATAATAAGAATAATAATTAAAAATATAATTATACTAAGTTTTATAACAATTGTTATAATTGCATATTGTTATTGTTAATTTTATTATTATCATCAAAGTTAAAACTATATTAGTAGTAATAATAAGTTATTTTATGTTTAATTTTCATCAAATTAAATCAACACTAATCAAATTAAATCGTATAAAATAAAATAAACTAGAAAAGATCAGAGAATCAATGAAATTAAGGCCTCAATATTATTGTTTGTTGTCTACAAGCTAGATGTCCACTCCCTTTGAGAAATTACATAGTAAACAAACAAGGATTTCAAGAGCGACATCCCTTCAGCAATCCTGCGTGAGTTTTATCTCTCCAATCCGCAAGCACACTCTAGAGTGTAGGTGTGGTGGAAGCAAAGCAATCCATCCTTCTTTCTTTCTTTAGGCTCTTTCTATTGGATGGATGGTATATCAGCGGTGCATGGGGACCCTGTGTGTACTGTGTGGAGCTTTTTTAGCTACAATAGTCCTGTCAGCAGTCACGACTATGTACTACTTTGGCTCGAGGTAATAAAGATAAAAAGATTATTTTTATATTATTTTTATCTTATATAATTTATTTAAAATTATATATTTTTAATTTAATTAATATCCATTTGATTTAAAATGAATATTTTATTAATTATTAAATAATTAATATAAAAATTATAAAATAAGAGAAATTTTTTTTACCTTTATTATTTATTGTGAATTGATTTTGTACAGGCGTAATTACAATTAATTTTTGTATGACTGGCTTGTATCTGTTAGGACTGGTAGTGACCTTGCAATTGTAAGGTATGTCTTGTTTACACGTAATGTCAGTCATCACCGGGTCTGTGAATGAATTCTCATAAAAGTGGACGGAGATTGGTTGGCTGTCTATTTGCTACGTTTTGTCTTCGAGAGATAGTGAAATAATATGTATATGTGGTCAGTAATTTTACCCTTGTCTTTGGTTCCGCATGCTTTCACTGCTGCTGAATGCATCGTATGGTCCAAAAGCTTTGTCACGTAAGGGGCTGTAGTAGGACTCAAGTCTTCAATGAATAGAGACTTGATAATCTGTACTGCATGCTAGTATTTTGATCGAGTCAAGGAGTTGGTAGGCCTAGCCAGCCAGCTCACTTCTTTTTTACCAAGTCCTAAAGCAAGACTTTCCTAAAGCGAAGTCTCGCTTTATTAACGCCGAACAATGTCAAGCCATATACATCTTTTATACATGTTCTTCTTCCAGATAAAAGAATGCTTAATTAACGCCTGCTAAAAACCTAGATCTCAATTGCCTTTTCACATTCACTTAGTGCTCAATTCATACGTCTTTCATTCTTTGCCTCTAGCTATCTTATATAATTCCAGATATACTAAACAGACTTGAAAAGTGATGGCTCCAACCGCTTTTCATTTCTGCTTTTCCTTCACATTCTTATTGCTACCCTTGTACGTTGTTGCTCAAACTAGAGGTAATATAACGGTTGGAGCTTCTCTTACAGCTGACAACGAAAACTCCACATGGCTCTCACCTTCTGGTGATTTTGCCTTCGGGTTTCGGTCCCTTGATAGTGATACCTTTCTGCTGTGCATATGGTATGCGAAGATACCGGATCAAACCATAGTTTGGTATGCGGCTGATGATGGCGTGACCGCACCAAGAGGATCGACGGTGAACTTGGTTGCTCAAGGAGGCCTAGTCCTTAAGGATCCAAATGGCAAGCAGTTATGGGTCCCTCCGCTGGCCTCGGGCATCACGAACTATGGTTTCTTGAGTGATTTTGGCAACTTGGTTCTCAAAAGCAATGAAAATAAAATGCTGTGGCAGAGCTTTGATCATCCCAGAGATACCTTGTTGCCTCACCAGACTATAGAAGAAGGATGGAACGTGACTTCTCGATTCTCTGGGAGCAAATTTACGAGGGGGAGGTTTGTGCTACGCTTACTTGATGGAAGTCTCATCCTCAATACTAGGAACATGTTTACCAACTCTTCATATGATAGTACGGTCTATTATAACAGTAGCGACAATATTGGATCCGAAAATAGAACTGCAGGCTCAAGTTACAACTTGACATACGCCGAGTCAGGTCACATGTTCATACTTGGAAGCGATGATTTTAATCTTGAGCTCACACCAGGTAATATAGTCCCAGCCACAAGTTATTACCACAGAGCAACCCTCAATTTTGATGGGGTGTTAACCTGGTATTATTACCCCAGGATGTCCAACGGCTCAGGCAACACCAGCTGGTCAGTCACTCAGAGCCAACCAGAAGATATATGTGTTTCAATACGAGGAGACTACGACAGTGGAGCTTGTGGCTTCAACAGCATTTGCAGCCTTAACAATGATCGCAGGCCAATATGTCAATGCCCAACTAATTACTCCCTGGTAGGCGCTAATGATATTTATGGTAGCTGTAAGCCAGACTTCAACCTAGCTTGTGGTGAAGGCGGAGGATATAAACTTGTAGAGCTAGATCAAACAGACTGGCCGCTCTCAGATTATGATAAGCTTGATTCTGTTGATGTAGAGCAGTGCCGGAAATCTTGCATGGAAGATTGTTTCTGTGCAGTCGCCATTTTTAGAGATAATACGTGTTGGAAGAAGAAGCTTCCACTCTCTAATGGAAGAAAGGACAGCACAGAGAGAAGTAGGGCTTTCTTGAAAGTGACGGATGTTGGTGATGACTCTCCTCCAGATTCTCTTTACCCGATCCAAAATATGAAGACTAACCGTAAAAGCTTGGGCAATGTACTCTCAGCTTTGTTGGGTACTTCCGTATTTCTCAATCTTTTACTGTTAGTTGTCATATGCTTGGGAGGTTTCTACGCATACCACAGGCAACCCAAACAAGATTGTGGGTTCCCAAAACAAGCGACAGCAGAATATAATGTTCATTGCTTCAGTTACGGAGAGCTTGAGGAGGCGACAGATGGATTTAGTCAAGAGATTGGAAGGGGGGCTTTTGGCATAGTTTATAAAGGTGCGATCGGAAATAGCCGTACTTGTACCCAAACTTCTGTTGCCGTGAAGAAGTTAGACAGGTTGGATGGAGAGAGGGAATTCAGAACCGAGGTCAACGTGATCGGCCAGACGCATCACAAGAACCTAGTTCGGCTGATTGGGTTCTGTGATGATGTCCAACATCGGTTACTCGTCTATGAGTTCATGAGCAATGGCTCTCTCTCTGATTTTCTCTTTGGTGAGTTCAAACCAAGCTGGACTCAGAGGATCAAGATTGCACAAGGAATTGCCGCAGGACTGTTGTACCTGCATGAAGAGTGTAAATCCCAGATCATTCATTGTGATATAAAGCCTCAGAACATACTTCTAGATGAATATCACAACCCGCGGATTTCTGACTTCGGGCTGGCCAAGCTTCTGATGCTTGATCAAACCCATACTCACACGGCGATCAGAGGAACAAAAGGGTACGTTGCCTTTGAATGGTTCAGGAACAAGCCCGTGACTGCAAAAGTCGATGTGTTCAGCTTCGGGGTTTTATTGTTGGAGATCATTTGCTGCAGGAAAAGCGTAATGTTGGACATGAATAGTGGTGATGAAAGAGCTATCCTAACGGACTGGGCATTCTACTGCTATCAATCTAGAGCTCTGGATGCCCTTGTGAATAATGACTTGGAAGCGCTGGAGGACGGACAAAGATTAGAGAGGTTTGTAGCAGTTGCACTTTGGTGTGTACAAGAAGAACCGAATTTAAGACCTACAATGAGGAAGGTTACGCAGATGCTTGAAGGCCTTGTTCTGGTTTCTGCCCCTCCACCTCCAGATTCGTCTTCGATTAATATTGATGTTTCTTGATGCATCTCTTCTTACATTAGGCTCTCATAAACGCCTTTTAGGATTTTTATGCTCCTACCATTTGAATAAATTGTCGTCGGGATTTTACATTAGTTTCGTTTTCTAATGTTGGTAGTAGTATTGAGTAAGGTTGTCCGCCCTTTAAATATTTGATATTTTATATATTTAATTATCAGATATTTAATATTTTAAATATCTAAATATAATATTTAATATTTAATTTAAAACTTTGGATATCTAAAATATTCAATATTAAAATATAACCAATATTATTTAAATAAAATTTTAAATATAAAGATTATTAAATACAAATATATATGATATTATTTGATTTACTGAACAAATATCTGATACATTCAATAAATATTCGACTTGTTCAATAAATATTTGATGTTAAAACTAAAATTAAAGTTGATATATCATAAGATTTAATCGAATTCTATTAGATCTAAAAATTAATTATATTAACAATATAATTTCAATTAAATTAAAGTTTGGCCCAAATAATAAATCAAGTAAGTAAAAATTATACACACACACACACACATCTAAAATTATTTATATATAAAATAAAAATTTTAAAAATGTATGAATATTTTTTGTCAGATGAGATATTATTTTTATTTTTTCAGATCGGATATCTAGTTTGTTTGACTTTTAGTTCACCGGATTGGATATTTTTTTTTTGAAAAAAAATTGGATTGATTATTTAAATTAGATCGCTTCGGATAATGGATCGGATATGTAGACATCTGATAACATGAACAATCCTAGTCTCGTAAGTAGGTAAGTTAGCTTGTCAACTATTTTGATTTTTTTTTAAATTAAATTAGATCGGTCCAAATCACGGAAACAAAAACTAGACTACTAGATCATATTCTTAATGCCACTATAAGTAATAAGTAATATAAACTTAATATTTTGTAAAAATGTAAAAGGAAAGATGGCATTATTAAGCCTCGAAAGAAAAAACTTCGGTTAATTTCCAAATGGAATAAGCTAGGGGAGTGCTTAGGGGTGCAACCGCAACAGGTTTTTGATTTTCAAGGGCCGCAAATTTACTATATTTCAAACATATAAAATGTATTTAACATTTGCATGTACTTATGGAGTTCATGTTTCTCTAATGTTGATGAATTCAAAGCAAACAATGAATTATTGAGGTTTCTCTAGTGCTGGTTGATTCAGATAAATACCCATAAGGAAGTTTCTAACTTAGTAAATGCGGATTTTGTTCTTCATGCCTAATCGGTTGTAATTAGTAACTCAAATTTAAAATAGTTGCAACACTAAGCACTCCCCTAAGATCGGTCATGAATATTTTGTACGGAAATTAACTTAATTTTTTTCAAGGAATTTATAATGCCATCTTTCCTTTTACATTTTTACAAAATATTAATTTTATATTACTAATTACTTATAGTGGGATTAAGGATATGTTCTATTAGTCTAGTTTTCGCTCATATGATGTGTACCGATCTAATTCGATTTGAAAAATATAATGTGTCATTATTATTATTATACTATTTTAAGTGAAAATAGATATTTCATTAATGGGGGAAAATGTTTCAACTCATATTGTAAACCTTATCCAAACTATACAAGATATGGTCACAATCCACCTTCTCAAAAGAAGGTAAGTATCAAGCGGACACAATATAGGTTATCTTTCTAACTAAAGCTTTCCAATTCAACTAAAGCTTTTACATTTTTACAAAATATTAATTTTATATTACTAATTACTTATAGTGGGATTAAGGATATGTTCTATTAGTCTAGTTTTCGCTCATATGATGTGTACCGATCTAATTCGATTTGAAAAATATAATGTGTCATTATTATTATTTAACTATTTTTAAGTGAAAATAGATATTTCATTAATGGGGGAAAATGTTTCAACTCATATTCTAAACCTTATCCAAACTATACAAGATATGGTCACAATCCACCTTCTCAAAAGAAGGTAAGTATCAAGCGGATACAATATAGGTTATCTTTCTAACTAAAGCTTTCCAATTCAACTCTGAATGTGCGAAATCATGGGCATTCTACTCTAGTAGTATGAGCCATATCCTCCAACATTCTTGGCTAACTTCAGCATGAGTATTCTTTCACAAGTGTTTCATCACCTCACACTCAAGAATCAATTACATAATGGATTCATTGTAATCATAGAAACAACATGACACATTCTCTAAGTGTAAAACTTATTGAGAGTATCTTTGGTAGGTAATCTACTGTGAGCTGCTAACTAGAGCACCAACTTATTCTTAGGACTAGCACTGTGCAACCAAACTGACCACCAACAATAGACGTGGGCCACTTTACATTTGAGCTTATTATAAATAGTGCACATCTAGTATGAATTCGGAGGGCACATAGAGGTGAACACCAATCTTAGAGTAATCCTTAAACAAAATAGATTAATCATTATCCAAGAAGCGATGATAACCTATCATCCCAAAGTGTACCCCTTTAAGATAATAGCTATGAATCCATTGGATCCATAGGACATTTTTATCCTCAGCAATGTGTCATAGGTGCTTGGCTACTGCAGCCACATTCTAGACTTAAACATCAATTAACCAAATTCTTCCCTTCCTTTTTAGTAGGCAAACCATAGACTAAGCGATTGAGGCTCTTTTACTTGTGTTAGACTCATCGGTCCATAAAAAGGGTTGGAAAAAATTGACTAACTTGAGAAGCAACTTCTTAGGAAGGATTAAAAAAAACTAGGTCTAATATATTTGAATCTCATAAATAATTAACCTTAGCAATTGAATATGCCTAATATATGTAGTATTGTGGACGTTAGTGATTTTTTTGATCAAATCCATCATCTGATAAAGTGGAGTCTAGTAGAAGATATGGGGATTATTAAGGTATCAAAAGGGCGTTCGACCCTTAGGGAAACCCAAGAGCTTTAGAATGTGCAATTAAACATGCTTAGGGATCTATCCAAAATAAATGGTACTTTTAGCAGGGATAATCTGTAAAGTAGAGGTGGCACTAAAGCTATAAAATAAGGCCATAAGAAGGGAGATTGGTTTCAAGTCACATCTACAAAATAACAATAAATCATTCGTGAAGGATAAGTTAATAATATGATACTTCTTGCTTTTATGACGCCCTCTAAAACCCTCCATGTTCCATATTTGATGAAGCATTTGATTAAGTTATTCAAAAGCATTGACAAAAAAGGAGTGGGAGAGGGAAAATTTTAACCTACCATAATTTGGGGTGATTAATATCTTAACCTTTTTCCTAATTCATTAATATTACTCTAACCTTAAACTACTTTCTTTTCCTTTTCCTTTTTCTTTTTGTACTTTTCTTTCCTTTTCTTTTTCCCTAGTTCTCCTTCCCCACTCCACTTTCCCTTCCTCGGCCAAGTTTGTCTAGTTTGGTTAATCAAACCAAATTCCCTAACTATAACCAAACTTTCACTCCATCATCATTACCTTTCTTCATTCGTGTATTTTTCACATAAAAATACCACCCTATTCCCTGTGTTCTACCCTAACCTCACTTCTCAAATCCTCACACCATCCTTCCTCGTGCAACATGGTATATAACTCCTCTCACAGCTAGTCATTTATTATAGCCACCGAAACCATTTCCTTCTAATATGCAATTTCTCAGCCTCTCCACCACCACCTAGCATGTTGCAGTCGTAGTCATCATTGTCATTTGTTGCAAACTCACTCAACCAAACACCGCGTAGAAATCTCCACCCCTTGCTTGTTATTTATTTGTTGCAGCCACCATCACCATTTTTGACTTAGTAGCTGAGCCCAATGCCTTTTAGTGAGTTATGTTACTTTCCCGCTCTCTTGCCTAATTTTTCCCCCCTTGGTCTTAGTTGGGCTTGATGAGAAAGTTGAACTAGGTGAGTGAGTTGAAATTGCCAAGCGAGTTATCATTATCAAGCGAGTTTTTTTTATATTTATTTATCCTCGGTCAATTATTTTCCCCTGACTCTCTACTGAACTTGCTCACTCTCCCTTTGTTTTAGCATGTCATTGTTCCCTTACCAAGCATGATAATTCATTCTTGTTTTTCCCAATCAACCCCCTCGGTTTTATCTCCTGTCCATTTCCCTCCTGCATTTTGCCGCTTGCCTTCCTACTCTCCTAATCATGTGTTTTTCATTGGCGTTAGGTGTTTCCCCATAGGCCTTATAGGAAGAGGCTTAGGGCCTTTTGCTTGCTTAGAGACTAGTGATTTATTAGGTAAATATACATGCCATTAGTTAAGGGGTATGTTGCTATGTTCTTAATATATGTAATGTTTGCTAATATGCTTCCTTAACGTGAAATTATGTTGGCATTATTTAATTATCTTATTGGATAATAATATGAGAGTATGATTTTTATGTGAATTATGAGCTTATGTGATATTATTTATCATGTGCCTTGTGTACTATGCTAAATTTTTCATGACATTGACGAGATAACTAACAACATACTAAGTCATATGTGATATTAAAGTAAAGGATTTCTAAGTCAGGACCAATTGTACCAGTATATTCCACCGAATGTGAATAGTGATAAGGAGTGTTATGTCCTAGGGTTGTGCTATTCTATTTCACTAGATGAGATAACATCCTAAAATTTACTAGTAAAAAAATTAGTTTTAGCAGAAGCATAATAAACAAATAGTGGATATTACCAACTTACTTGACATTAGTTTGGCCTATTATGCCATCTTTACATAGAATATAAGGATTAACACCTTTAATAATGCTTTGTCTAGTATATTATCTATAGTAATAATAATTATTATTTATATTAATATAACAAATTATAATAATTATTATATATTAAATAATAATTAGGTTAACAGTAATTAAATTTGGGCGGGTGAGGAAAGCAGAGCCTTGTCCATTTCGACCATACATCCTCTGGATTTGGTGCAAAAAGGTTAACGTTGATTGTCACGTGGTTCCGCTAATGTAAACTATGAATGTTTCCTTTTCCAATATGAAGCCCCAAATGTGTTCAAATTGTTGATTTTCTCATAAAAAATAGTAGAACATAAAGCATAAGTGACACATCCCTTCATTGTGTCCTCATAGGAATGGTAGAAAAAATAGGTGCGCTGTAATTAGTGTCAGCTCTCTACGAACTGTACTATAATCAAGGTCAACTTGGAGCTTAAAAATTTGGAGTACTTATTGTGCAAGTTTACTATATTGCCATTTTCTTCGATCCCTATAGAGAAATAGTTGATTCTCTGTTTTGCGAGGGGTGATCTCTAGATATTGGAGTGGATTGCTTCCATAGGAGATTTTTTTTGTAGAAGAGCATGATGTTATGATCCACTATTTTTTTTTCCTGAAAGGTTATAGGGCACTCTAAAGTTGTATAGACTCTACTGAAATTGTGTAAGGATATGTAATTTTGAAGAGACATTTTAGATGATACCACTTTCTCTAGATCTAGTACATGTAAAAGATTAATAGAAAGATCTAGAAAGGAAGTCTCTAGAATTCTCATGTAAGTATTGAATTTGTAATAGTTCTAAAATCTTCCGTACTTGTAGAAAGACTTAAGGTCCTCAACTATAAATAGGAGAGCACCCCCATTTGCTCCTATCATCCAATAGTTGTAAAACATTCTCCACTTATATAAATAAATACTATCTTCTTACACATAAAATTCTCACTTATTCTTTTAAGTTTTATTTGTGTTCCTATCCTTATTCTTTAGGTCTGATTTTTCCTAAATATTTGAAAAGGCTGACTTCGTAGGCACTAAGAGAATTTTTCAAGCTAAGTATAAGGAACCAAAAAACTAATAATAAATAAATAATAATGCATATTATTAATAACAATAAAATCATCAGTACTCATGCATTGAGTAGGGAAATGGATGGCAATTAATTTTTTAGCTAATTATCTTTTCATATTTCCCTAGGTTAGATTCATTCGGTTTAAAAAGAAGAAAATGAAAAAAAGTAATTGAAAAGTTTAGTTTAACCTTTCATCTAGCTAACAGGGTAACATATTGATTTTTTTTACTGAATTAACTGTTTTAAAATTTTCCTAAGGTAATTATCTTTTCACATCTAAAACCTCAACATATTCTCCCTTTTAACTACTATCACTTATTTCCTATAGATGGGTGGTGTGATAGTGCCTCTCTTGTATCCTCTCACTGTATTACTGCAACCTTCCACATGTAGATACATATTACCTATGTCCCGTGTAGCTATGTACATTATAAACAGATCCCTGTAGAGACTATCTGTTTAGTTGGAAGTTTCCAACACCCTGGTGATCTCTTTTACCTATCATCATTATATTAAATAATGATATGGCATGAATCATATAATTAACATATTATTAATTTAAATTCATGCACAATAAATTTATAATTCATGTGAAATCCTAATACACAAATTAATTAAACTTTATACGGAATTAAGAATATATAATACTATATATATAAATTATATATAGCGTACCTCCAGCCATTGATTAAATTATCAACACGGGAAATTGTAGAAATAAAATTGCAACGATAATTTATCAGTTCTACTCCCTATTTCTCAAACCCGATGGTGTGTGCTTCCTTTGCGAGAAACGGGAATAGGGACATTCCTTTACTTATCTTCTTCTCTTTGATTTGCAACAGAAATTACACTTGAATTCTTGAAGAAGAAACCGTCCTATTTTCTCTCTTCATGTACATGTATGTGTGTTAGAAAAGAAAATGGAAAATAAAAATCCCAAGGATAATGCATATCATCTGACCACAAAATGCACCACATCCTTTTATTTGCTGTACGTCAATTATGTTGGTTAGTGTAACCAACTTTTGGCTCTTTTCCCTATTCAAATTCAAATTCAAAAGATAATGAGTAATTAATTACTAATAAATTTTATTACTCAATAATCCATTATCATGTGCATGACACATGTTTCTATACACACATAAATAAATCTAATTCTACCATCAAGAATTAGATAGAGAGGTATATGTTAGGCTTAATTACTAACATATTACCATATATTATAAACTTTATGGCCAAACTTTTTATCTAATTAATATGGACCACACTTTAGTGTTAATATATATAAAATACTCTATCCTTAAAAATAATAATAATAACACTTTTATTAAAACAAAATATATTAACACATTATTGTATTTGTGTGGGGATGCTTAACATGTACTTCTTTATCTCCAGCTATAAACATATGCATATATATTTAGTAGTACACAGGGATGGCCTACACTCTACTGCCTGTATACTATGGCTCAATGAGGAGTGTATTTATAATATAAAATAGCGTGTGTATGTGCTAGCCTGTCCTAAACCTAAGCTCTAGTTATGATATAATGGTCTAATAATCTCTTTAGACCTATTTTAATCTCTCATCCATGCATATTACCAGTAGTTTCTATTAGACGTAAGGTTCCTTTCTTGTCCGTATATGATAGTCGAGAATGTGCATGATAATTACATTTTTTTTACTAGTCAACCCTATTAAAATTTATAGTAAGTATATATGAGCCTTAGATTCAATCTTTCTATATATGCAGATAGATACATATGGACATGTCACATGGGGTATGACTAGTAAGATTTTTGTAAAGTTTATATATGAATAATGGTTTTGGGGGTGCTAAAATCGAGTAAAGGTTTTATATTTTATTAACCTTAACAAACCTTAAGCATATGTTTAAGATTATATCTTTAGCTTATTTTGACTATTCATTTTTAGGTTAGATAATACCTAAATTAAATTTATATTAAGTGTTAAGTTAAAATGGTAATGTATATTTTGAAGTCGGAGTTAGTAGGGTAAATACATACAATTTCTTATTTGTACTCTTTCTATTATGATAATATTTTATTGGTATTGTAGGATTTTTCAACTAGTGATTGTGTCGCTTTGAATTAATATCAATTTGGATCACTATTTTAGATAAATAACTAGCCTATTGACACTATCACACACACATACATACATACATATCATCCGTAATAATTTTCTTACTATTTTTATTGGTTCATAAAATACTATTTTATAAGTAACTTAGCCATTAACCATTCTGTTTTATAAACCTATTATTTTATAATTGGCTTTTACTCTATTTTTTATCAAATAATATTTGACAAAGTGATTTATGGCTAAAATACAATTAATTGATCTTTATTTTTAACTAAATTGGAATCAAATATTTTATTGATTGTATTTGATTATTTTAATTATCATTGTTGTATAATTGTTTATATTATATTCTCATTAGTATAACCCTTTGTTTGTTTTGTTATTGTGCCCCAAAGGGGGGGTAAGTATGTACTTATTGACCAATTTAGTAGTATGTGATTGCTAAATAATACTATTAATAGTGGACTGCTTAGGATTTCCAATTGACCCTCATCAAAAGGTAAGGAAACTGTTGATTAGTTGTCGCTATTGTTCATTAGTTGCGGGCGCTTAGGAGCCATTATTACTCCATTTGCTGATTGTTTTGATTTCATTGATTTATTATTGAATTAATTGTTGGTCCTACTTTCCTTTATTATTTTGTGAGTAATTAACTTATCTACATTTTGTATTGTCTACTCATCATATTTATGATTATTCCATGAATATCTGAACTTCATGTTTTTGTGGTTATTCTATATATTGATTTATATTATTTTCTAAAATTAACTTGGTCCTTATTTTGGCCGACAACCTTGATACTTGTTGAGTTGTAGTTTACTCTTCCCTTCCAACTTTTCAGGTGAGTTGTATGAGGTATGATTTGAAGGTTTAGAATTAAGTATATTGTCATTTGGCTAGCCTAATGTATTTACAAAGAATTTATAATAATGATGTAACGCTTGCCAAGTCAGCTTTATATTAAAAAGAACCTTATTCATATTCTTGTTGGTTCATCTTTTCTAGGCAATAATAAAATTGGAAGTGTCATTATCTTAAGTTTTTTTTTATATTTATATTCTTGTTGGTTCATCTTTTCTAGGCAATAATAAAATTGGAAGTGTCATTATCTTAAGGTTTTTTTTTTCTTCTGTTTAGCCTTGCTGGCTACACGAGTCTTCCAGTTTGGTTGGCGACATGTAACACCTCTCTACCAGGCTAGGCCGGTGTTTGGGGGTGTTACGCTAAGTGCCGTATAGGAAAAGTTTAAGGGAAAAGTGTTATCCTGTGACATTGAGCTCAGGTAATTTGTGAAAGGAGGTAGGATTTGGATGGATCGATGTTATGTATAAGAGGGCAAAGTGTAGCACACCCCCCGATAAGTGTCATTTTGCAAGGTTTTTTATTTTTGGGATGTTTAGTTTATCATTCCATAATCCCTATTCCACAAATTCCTATAATCCCTCGATGAGATCTGGGGGGTCAAGGGATCCAGGTAGGCCTTATGCACTTTGCTGAGTGTTTCTTAGCTTTTCAAGGTGTCACCCCCTGGTCTTTTCCAATCTGGGAAAGGAGAATATTGCTGGACTAAAATAATTAAAAAAAAGGTTGAATCTTTGTACCTAATGGAAACTATTTATGATTGGTGATCTATTATGTGATTCCACAATTTCTATTTCCTTATCTGCTACATGGAACTGTAAAACAAGTTCTATAATACTTTTGATTACATGTCAACATATTAAAGATCCGATAGGAAGCTAAGGATTCAGTTAGTAATCTAATAGTGGGCTTTGAAATAGGTGGTGTATATGTTGATCATGAAATTTGATCATAGTTGTGCATAGCAATAACTTTGTTATACTCACCAAGTGTTGACTGCATTCTCTTAGTGGCAGAATGATGGCACAACAGTCTCATGAATCACATTACTACAACAAATAAAAAACTCCAGCGACTGCTATTGATCATTGATTTCTTGTTTGACAGCTGATATCCGTGTTCAAGAGTTTTTTTAAGACACCTTATTTCAAGAATGGCATCCATCCATCCTGTGATATTTGGAGCGTGTAAGGCTACTGATAAGCTGTCGGACTTCCGTGACCTCCTGTATTTAAGTAATGGTAGTTGCATTCTAGGTTTATTCAACTTGATTAGTTGTAGTCGTGAGTGTGCTCATATCACGCCAAAATGCAATCAAGGACCATGCAGTTTAATGGATTGAGAAGCATTTTGCCGTCCTCTTCACGGAAACGCGCTTTGGCAACGATTTTGCTTTAGATGGAGAGTCAAGGTCCAAGTCAGACGTGCAGATATACTTGGGAATTTCTGGCAATGCTCCTCGTCAAAACCTGAAAATTCAGCAAGTCATGCATTGAAGAAAAAATGAGTCGTAAATTGCAAAGCTAGCTGTGTGTACACTCGATAGGGAGGAACTTTGCCTGATTTTCGCACTTGATTCCGTTGATTTGCTTAATGGCTGGCCTATAGTGTGGCGTTCTCTAATCATGCCTCCTTCAATTATAACTGCTGAATTCACGTGTACGCTCCCGTAGTTCTGTGAAAGTATATACACAGTGCTCGAAATAATTATCTGTATTGACATGCGCATGTTCTTGGGATATTGGTTCAAATATTGTGACGTTTGCTTGCTCGAGTGCAGTAACATTTTTTTTTTAATCCATAAGAATTCGGGTACACAATTCGGGATTGTATAGGCGACTAAAATTGTCATAAAAATGTTGTAATAATGGACAAAATATAAGTGATATTTACTTTTAATTATAATGTCAAATTTCATCGGTGATGATTTTGTTTTGTTTCGTTGTTGCTGTTGTTTGTACTCTTTGATATCTTTGTTTCTGCTGCTTGATAACGATGCGAAAGATGTTGCTCAGAATTTTCTTCATTGAGGCTATGTTTTCCTTGCATTATTTTTAGATTAGATAAAATGAGCATAAATTAAATTTGATCAAAATTGATTAGATTTAATGATAGTAATTATTGGTGTTGTTGTTGTTATTATAAATAATACTAATAATATTTATATTAATCAAAATAATTTTTTTTTTACTTTTATAATTTTAATTGTTATAATAAATATTATCATGAGCATTGTATTAATAACATTAATAATTATTATTACACAAAATGATTTATTAATTCATATAATAGTTATTATGTTTATAAATTTAAAAAAATTGTATTATCATGTTTATATATATGAAAATAATAATAATGATTTAAAGTCATTATTACCATCAATCAATAATAATAAGAATAATAATTAAAAATATAATTATACTAAGTTTTATAACAATTGTTATAATTGCATATTGTTATTGTTAATTTTATTATTATCATCAAAGTTAAAACTATATTAGTAGTAATAATAAGTTATTTTATGTTTAATTTTCATCAAATTAAATCAACACTAATCAAATTAAATCGTATAAAATAAAATAAACTAGAAAAGATCAGAGAATCAATGAAATTAAGGCCTCAATATTATTGTTTGTTGTCTACAAGCTAGATGTCCACTCCCTTTGAGAAATTACATAGTAAACAAACAAGGATTTCAAGAGCGACATCCCTTCAGCAATCCTGCGTGAGTTTTATCTCTCCAATCCGCAAGCACACTCTAGAGTGTAGGTGTGGTGGAAGCAAAGCAATCCATCCTTCTTTCTTTCTTTAGGCTCTTTCTATTGGATGGATGGTATATCAGCGGTGCATGGGGACCCTGTGTGTACTGTGTGGAGCTTTTTTAGCTACAATAGTCCTGTCAGCAGTCACGACTATGTACTACTTTGGCTCGAGGTAATAAAGATAAAAAGATTATTTTTATATTATTTTTATCTTATATAATTTATTTAAAATTATATATTTTTAATTTAATTAATATCCATTTGATTTAAAATGAATATTTTATTAATTATTAAATAATTAATATAAAAATTATAAAATAAGAGAAATTTTTTTTACCTTTATTATTTATTGTGAATTGATTTTGTACAGGCGTAATTACAATTAATTTTTGTATGACTGGCTTGTATCTGTTAGGACTGGTAGTGACCTTGCAATTGTAAGGTATGTCTTGTTTACACGTAATGTCAGTCATCACCGGGTCTGTGAATGAATTCTCATAAAAGTGGACGGAGATTGGTTGGCTGTCTATTTGCTACGTTTTGTCTTCGAGAGATAGTGAAATAATATGTATATGTGGTCAGTAATTTTACCCTTGTCTTTGGTTCCGCATGCTTTCACTGCTGCTGAATGCATCGTATGGTCCAAAAGCTTTGTCACGTAAGGGGCTGTAGTAGGACTCAAGTCTTCAATGAATAGAGACTTGATAATCTGTACTGCATGCTAGTATTTTGATCGAGTCAAGGAGTTGGTAGGCCTAGCCAGCCAGCTCACTTCTTTTTTACCAAGTCCTAAAGCAAGACTTTCCTAAAGCGAAGTCTCGCTTTATTAACGCCGAACAATGTCAAGCCATATACATCTTTTATACATGTTCTTCTTCCAGATAAAAGAATGCTTAATTAACGCCTGCTAAAAACCTAGATCTCAATTGCCTTTTCACATTCACTTAGTGCTCAATTCATACGTCTTTCATTCTTTGCCTCTAGCTATCTTATATAATTCCAGATATACTAAACAGACTTGAAAAGTGATGGCTCCAACCGCTTTTCATTTCTGCTTTTCCTTCACATTCTTATTGCTACCCTTGTACGTTGTTGCTCAAACTAGAGGTAATATAACGGTTGGAGCTTCTCTTACAGCTGACAACGAAAACTCCACATGGCTCTCACCTTCTGGTGATTTTGCCTTCGGGTTTCGGTCCCTTGATAGTGATACCTTTCTGCTGTGCATATGGTATGCGAAGATACCGGATCAAACCATAGTTTGGTATGCGGCTGATGATGGCGTGACCGCACCAAGAGGATCGACGGTGAACTTGGTTGCTCAAGGAGGCCTAGTCCTTAAGGATCCAAATGGCAAGCAGTTATGGGTCCCTCCGCTGGCCTCGGGCATCACGAACTATGGTTTCTTGAGTGATTTTGGCAACTTGGTTCTCAAAAGCAATGAAAATAAAATGCTGTGGCAGAGCTTTGATCATCCCAGAGATACCTTGTTGCCTCACCAGACTATAGAAGAAGGATGGAACGTGACTTCTCGATTCTCTGGGAGCAAATTTACGAGGGGGAGGTTTGTGCTACGCTTACTTGATGGAAGTCTCATCCTCAATACTAGGAACATGTTTACCAACTCTTCATATGATAGTACGGTCTATTATAACAGTAGCGACAATATTGGATCCGAAAATAGAACTGCAGGCTCAAGTTACAACTTGACATACGCCGAGTCAGGTCACATGTTCATACTTGGAAGCGATGATTTTAATCTTGAGCTCACACCAGGTAATATAGTCCCAGCCACAAGTTATTACCACAGAGCAACCCTCAATTTTGATGGGGTGTTAACCTGGTATTATTACCCCAGGATGTCCAACGGCTCAGGCAACACCAGCTGGTCAGTCACTCAGAGCCAACCAGAAGATATATGTGTTTCAATACGAGGAGACTACGACAGTGGAGCTTGTGGCTTCAACAGCATTTGCAGCCTTAACAATGATCGCAGGCCAATATGTCAATGCCCAACTAATTACTCCCTGGTAGGCGCTAATGATATTTATGGTAGCTGTAAGCCAGACTTCAACCTAGCTTGTGGTGAAGGCGGAGGATATAAACTTGTAGAGCTAGATCAAACAGACTGGCCGCTCTCAGATTATGATAAGCTTGATTCTGTTGATGTAGAGCAGTGCCGGAAATCTTGCATGGAAGATTGTTTCTGTGCAGTCGCCATTTTTAGAGATAATACGTGTTGGAAGAAGAAGCTTCCACTCTCTAATGGAAGAAAGGACAGCACAGAGAGAAGTAGGGCTTTCTTGAAAGTGACGGATGTTGGTGATGACTCTCCTCCAGATTCTCTTTACCCGATCCAAAATATGAAGACTAACCGTAAAAGCTTGGGCAATGTACTCTCAGCTTTGTTGGGTACTTCCGTATTTCTCAATCTTTTACTGTTAGTTGTCATATGCTTGGGAGGTTTCTACGCATACCACAGGCAACCCAAACAAGATTGTGGGTTCCCAAAACAAGCGACAGCAGAATATAATGTTCATTGCTTCAGTTACGGAGAGCTTGAGGAGGCGACAGATGGATTTAGTCAAGAGATTGGAAGGGGGGCTTTTGGCATAGTTTATAAAGGTGCGATCGGAAATAGCCGTACTTGTACCCAAACTTCTGTTGCCGTGAAGAAGTTAGACAGGTTGGATGGAGAGAGGGAATTCAGAACCGAGGTCAACGTGATCGGCCAGACGCATCACAAGAACCTAGTTCGGCTGATTGGGTTCTGTGATGATGTCCAACATCGGTTACTCGTCTATGAGTTCATGAGCAATGGCTCTCTCTCTGATTTTCTCTTTGGTGAGTTCAAACCAAGCTGGACTCAGAGGATCAAGATTGCACAAGGAATTGCCGCAGGACTGTTGTACCTGCATGAAGAGTGTAAATCCCAGATCATTCATTGTGATATAAAGCCTCAGAACATACTTCTAGATGAATATCACAACCCGCGGATTTCTGACTTCGGGCTGGCCAAGCTTCTGATGCTTGATCAAACCCATACTCACACGGCGATCAGAGGAACAAAAGGGTACGTTGCCTTTGAATGGTTCAGGAACAAGCCCGTGACTGCAAAAGTCGATGTGTTCAGCTTCGGGGTTTTATTGTTGGAGATCATTTGCTGCAGGAAAAGCGTAATGTTGGACATGAATAGTGGTGATGAAAGAGCTATCCTAACGGACTGGGCATTCTACTGCTATCAATCTAGAGCTCTGGATGCCCTTGTGAATAATGACTTGGAAGCGCTGGAGGACGGACAAAGATTAGAGAGGTTTGTAGCAGTTGCACTTTGGTGTGTACAAGAAGAACCGAATTTAAGACCTACAATGAGGAAGGTTACGCAGATGCTTGAAGGCCTTGTTCTGGTTTCTGCCCCTCCACCTCCAGATTCGTCTTCGATTAATATTGATGTTTCTTGATGCATCTCTTCTTACATTAGGCTCTCATAAACGCCTTTTAGGATTTTTATGCTCCTACCATTTGAATAAATTGTCGTCGGGATTTTACATTAGTTTCGTTTTCTAATGTTGGTAGTAGTATTGAGTAAGGTTGTCCGCCCTTTAAATATTTGATATTTTATATATTTAATTATCAGATATTTAATATTTTAAATATCTAAATATAATATTTAATATTTAATTTAAAACTTTGGATATCTAAAATATTCAATATTAAAATATAACCAATATTATTTAAATAAAATTTTAAATATAAAGATTATTAAATACAAATATATATGATATTATTTGATTTACTGAACAAATATCTGATACATTCAATAAATATTCGACTTGTTCAATAAATATTTGATGTTAAAACTAAAATTAAAGTTGATATATCATAAGATTTAATCGAATTCTATTAGATCTAAAAATTAATTATATTAACAATATAATTTCAATTAAATTAAAGTTTGGCCCAAATAATAAATCAAGTAAGTAAAAATTATACACACACACACACACATCTAAAATTATTTATATATAAAATAAAAATTTTAAAAATGTATGAATATTTTTTGTCAGATGAGATATTATTTTTATTTTTTCAGATCGGATATCTAGTTTGTTTGACTTTTAGTTCACCGGATTGGATATTTTTTTTTTGAAAAAAAATTGGATTGATTATTTAAATTAGATCGCTTCGGATAATGGATCGGATATGTAGACATCTGATAACATGAACAATCCTAGTCTCGTAAGTAGGTAAGTTAGCTTGTCAACTATTTTGATTTTTTTTTAAATTAAATTAGATCGGTCCAAATCACGGAAACAAAAACTAGACTACTAGATCATATTCTTAATGCCACTATAAGTAATAAGTAATATAAACTTAATATTTTGTAAAAATGTAAAAGGAAAGATGGCATTATTAAGCCTCGAAAGAAAAAACTTCGGTTAATTTCCAAATGGAATAAGCTAGGGGAGTGCTTAGGGGTGCAACCGCAACAGGTTTTTGATTTTCAAGGGCCGCAAATTTACTATATTTCAAACATATAAAATGTATTTAACATTTGCATGTACTTATGGAGTTCATGTTTCTCTAATGTTGATGAATTCAAAGCAAACAATGAATTATTGAGGTTTCTCTAGTGCTGGTTGATTCAGATAAATACCCATAAGGAAGTTTCTAACTTAGTAAATGCGGATTTTGTTCTTCATGCCTAATCGGTTGTAATTAGTAACTCAAATTTAAAATAGTTGCAACACTAAGCACTCCCCTAAGATCGGTCATGAATATTTTGTACGGAAATTAACTTAATTTTTTTCAAGGAATTTATAATGCCATCTTTCCTTTTACATTTTTACAAAATATTAATTTTATATTACTAATTACTTATAGTGGGATTAAGGATATGTTCTATTAGTCTAGTTTTCGCTCATATGATGTGTACCGATCTAATTCGATTTGAAAAATATAATGTGTCATTATTATTATTATACTATTTTAAGTGAAAATAGATATTTCATTAATGGGGGAAAATGTTTCAACTCATATTGTAAACCTTATCCAAACTATACAAGATATGGTCACAATCCACCTTCTCAAAAGAAGGTAAGTATCAAGCGGACACAATATAGGTTATCTTTCTAACTAAAGCTTTCCAATTCAACTAAAGCTTTTACATTTTTACAAAATATTAATTTTATATTACTAATTACTTATAGTGGGATTAAGGATATGTTCTATTAGTCTAGTTTTCGCTCATATGATGTGTACCGATCTAATTCGATTTGAAAAATATAATGTGTCATTATTATTATTTAACTATTTTTAAGTGAAAATAGATATTTCATTAATGGGGGAAAATGTTTCAACTCATATTCTAAACCTTATCCAAACTATACAAGATATGGTCACAATCCACCTTCTCAAAAGAAGGTAAGTATCAAGCGGATACAATATAGGTTATCTTTCTAACTAAAGCTTTCCAATTCAACTCTGAATGTGCGAAATCATGGGCATTCTACTCTAGTAGTATGAGCCATATCCTCCAACATTCTTGGCTAACTTCAGCATGAGTATTCTTTCACAAGTGTTTCATCACCTCACACTCAAGAATCAATTACATAATGGATTCATTGTAATCATAGAAACAACATGACACATTCTCTAAGTGTAAAACTTATTGAGAGTATCTTTGGTAGGTAATCTACTGTGAGCTGCTAACTAGAGCACCAACTTATTCTTAGGACTAGCACTGTGCAACCAAACTGACCACCAACAATAGACGTGGGCCACTTTACATTTGAGCTTATTATAAATAGTGCACATCTAGTATGAATTCGGAGGGCACATAGAGGTGAACACCAATCTTAGAGTAATCCTTAAACAAAATAGATTAATCATTATCCAAGAAGCGATGATAACCTATCATCCCAAAGTGTACCCCTTTAAGATAATAGCTATGAATCCATTGGATCCATAGGACATTTTTATCCTCAGCAATGTGTCATAGGTGCTTGGCTACTGCAGCCACATTCTAGACTTAAACATCAATTAACCAAATTCTTCCCTTCCTTTTTAGTAGGCAAACCATAGACTAAGCGATTGAGGCTCTTTTACTTGTGTTAGACTCATCGGTCCATAAAAAGGGTTGGAAAAAATTGACTAACTTGAGAAGCAACTTCTTAGGAAGGATTAAAAAAAACTAGGTCTAATATATTTGAATCTCATAAATAATTAACCTTAGCAATTGAATATGCCTAATATATGTAGTATTGTGGACGTTAGTGATTTTTTTGATCAAATCCATCATCTGATAAAGTGGAGTCTAGTAGAAGATATGGGGATTATTAAGGTATCAAAAGGGCGTTCGACCCTTAGGGAAACCCAAGAGCTTTAGAATGTGCAATTAAACATGCTTAGGGATCTATCCAAAATAAATGGTACTTTTAGCAGGGATAATCTGTAAAGTAGAGGTGGCACTAAAGCTATAAAATAAGGCCATAAGAAGGGAGATTGGTTTCAAGTCACATCTACAAAATAACAATAAATCATTCGTGAAGGATAAGTTAATAATATGATACTTCTTGCTTTTATGACGCCCTCTAAAACCCTCCATGTTCCATATTTGATGAAGCATTTGATTAAGTTATTCAAAAGCATTGACAAAAAAGGAGTGGGAGAGGGAAAATTTTAACCTACCATAATTTGGGGTGATTAATATCTTAACCTTTTTCCTAATTCATTAATATTACTCTAACCTTAAACTACTTTCTTTTCCTTTTCCTTTTTCTTTTTGTACTTTTCTTTCCTTTTCTTTTTCCCTAGTTCTCCTTCCCCACTCCACTTTCCCTTCCTCGGCCAAGTTTGTCTAGTTTGGTTAATCAAACCAAATTCCCTAACTATAACCAAACTTTCACTCCATCATCATTACCTTTCTTCATTCGTGTATTTTTCACATAAAAATACCACCCTATTCCCTGTGTTCTACCCTAACCTCACTTCTCAAATCCTCACACCATCCTTCCTCGTGCAACATGGTATATAACTCCTCTCACAGCTAGTCATTTATTATAGCCACCGAAACCATTTCCTTATAATATGCAATTTCTCAGCCTCTCCACCACCACCTAGCATGTTGCAGTCGTAGTCATCATTGTCATTTGTTGCAAACTCACTCAACCAAACACCGCGTAGAAATCTCCACCCCTTGCTTGTTATTTATTTGTTGCAGCCACCATCACCATTTTTGACTTAGTAGCTGAGCCCAATGCCTTTTAGTGAGTTATGTTACTTTCCCGCTCTCTTGCCTAATTTTTCCCCCCTTGGTCTTAGTTGGGCTTGATGAGAAAGTTGAACTAGGTGAGTGAGTTGAAATTGCCAAGCGAGTTATCATTATCAAGCGAGTTTTTTTTATATTTATTTATCCTCGGTCAATTATTTTCCCCTGACTCTCTACTGAACTTGCTCACTCTCCCTTTGTTTTAGCATGTCATTGTTCCCTTACCAAGCATGATAATTCATTCTTGTTTTTCCCAATCAACCCCCTCGGTTTTATCTCCTGTCCATTTCCCTCCTGCATTTTGCCGCTTGCCTTCCTACTCTCCTAATCATGTGTTTTTCATTGGCGTTAGGTGTTTCCCCATAGGCCTTATAGGAAGAGGCTTAGGGCCTTTTGCTTGCTTAGAGACTAGTGATTTATTAGGTAAATATACATGCCATTAGTTAAGGGGTATGTTGCTATGTTCTTAATATATGTAATGTTTGCTAATATGCTTCCTTAACGTGAAATTATGTTGGCATTATTTAATTATCTTATTGGATAATAATATGAGAGTATGATTTTTATGTGAATTATGAGCTTATGTGATATTATTTATCATGTGCCTTGTGTACTATGCTAAATTTTTCATGACATTGACGAGATAACTAACAACATACTAAGTCATATGTGATATTAAAGTAAAGGATTTCTAAGTCAGGACCAATTGTACCAGTATATTCCACCGAATGTGAATAGTGATAAGGAGTGTTATGTCCTAGGGTTGTGCTATTCTATTTCACTAGATGAGATAACATCCTAAAATTTACTAGTAAAAAAATTAGTTTTAGCAGAAGCATAATAAACAAATAGTGGATATTACCAACTTACTTGACATTAGTTTGGCCTATTATGCCATCTTTACATAGAATATAAGGATTAACACCTTTAATAATGCTTTGTCTAGTATATTATCTATAGTAATAATAATTATTATTTATATTAATATAACAAATTATAATAATTATTATATATTAAATAATAATTAGGTTAACAGTAATTAAATTTGGGCGGGTGAGGAAAGCAGAGCCTTGTCCATTTCGACCATACATCCTCTGGATTTGGTGCAAAAAGGTTAACGTTGATTGTCACGTGGTTCCGCTAATGTAAACTATGAATGTTTCCTTTTCCAATATGAAGCCCCAAATGTGTTCAAATTGTTGATTTTCTCATAAAAAATAGTAGAACATAAAGCATAAGTGACACATCCCTTCATTGTGTCCTCATAGGAATGGTAGAAAAAATAGGTGCGCTGTAATTAGTGTCAGCTCTCTACGAACTGTACTATAATCAAGGTCAACTTGGAGCTTAAAAATTTGGAGTACTTATTGTGCAAGTTTACTATATTGCCATTTTCTTCGATCCCTATAGAGAAATAGTTGATTCTCTGTTTTGCGAGGGGTGATCTCTAGATATTGGAGTGGATTGCTTCCATAGGAGATTTTTTTTGTAGAAGAGCATGATGTTATGATCCACTATTTTTTTTTCCTGAAAGGTTATAGGGCACTCTAAAGTTGTATAGACTCTACTGAAATTGTGTAAGGATATGTAATTTTGAAGAGACATTTTAGATGATACCACTTTCTCTAGATCTAGTACATGTAAAAGATTAATAGAAAGATCTAGAAAGGAAGTCTCTAGAATTCTCATGTAAGTATTGAATTTGTAATAGTTCTAAAATCTTCCGTACTTGTAGAAAGACTTAAGGTCCTCAACTATAAATAGGAGAGCACCCCCATTTGCTCCTATCATCCAATAGTTGTAAAACATTCTCCACTTATATAAATAAATACTATCTTCTTACACATAAAATTCTCACTTATTCTTTTAAGTTTTATTTGTGTTCCTATCCTTATTCTTTAGGTCTGATTTTTCCTAAATATTTGAAAAGGCTGACTTCGTAGGCACTAAGAGAATTTTTCAAGCTAAGTATAAGGAACCAAAAAACTAATAATAAATAAATAATAATGCATATTATTAATAACAATAAAATCATCAGTACTCATGCATTGAGTAGGGAAATGGATGGCAATTAATTTTTTAGCTAATTATCTTTTCATATTTCCCTAGGTTAGATTCATTCGGTTTAAAAAGAAGAAAATGAAAAAAAGTAATTGAAAAGTTTAGTTTAACCTTTCATCTAGCTAACAGGGTAACATATTGATTTTTTTTACTGAATTAACTGTTTTAAAATTTTCCTAAGGTAATTATCTTTTCACATCTAAAACCTCAACATATTCTCCCTTTTAACTACTATCACTTATTTCCTATAGATGGGTGGTGTGATAGTGCCTCTCTTGTATCCTCTCACTGTATTACTGCAACCTTCCACATGTAGATACATATTACCTATGTCCCGTGTAGCTATGTACATTATAAACAGATCCCTGTAGAGACTATCTGTTTAGTTGGAAGTTTCCAACACCCTGGTGATCTCTTTTACCTATCATCATTATATTAAATAATGATATGGCATGAATCATATAATTAACATATTATTAATTTAAATTCATGCACAATAAATTTATAATTCATGTGAAATCCTAATACACAAATTAATTAAACTTTATACGGAATTAAGAATATATAATACTATATATATAAATTATATATAGCGTACCTCCAGCCATTGATTAAATTATCAACACGGGAAATTGTAGAAATAAAATTGCAACGATAATTTATCAGTTCTACTCCCTATTTCTCAAACCCGATGGTGTGTGCTTCCTTTGCGAGAAACGGGAATAGGGACATTCCTTTACTTATCTTCTTCTCTTTGATTTGCAACAGAAATTACACTTGAATTCTTGAAGAAGAAACCGTCCTATTTTCTCTCTTCATGTACATGTATGTGTGTTAGAAAAGAAAATGGAAAATAAAAATCCCAAGGATAATGCATATCATCTGACCACAAAATGCACCACATCCTTTTATTTGCTGTACGTCAATTATGTTGGTTAGTGTAACCAACTTTTGGCTCTTTTCCCTATTCAAATTCAAATTCAAAAGATAATGAGTAATTAATTACTAATAAATTTTATTACTCAATAATCCATTATCATGTGCATGACACATGTTTCTATACACACATAAATAAATCTAATTCTACCATCAAGAATTAGATAGAGAGGTATATGTTAGGCTTAATTACTAACATATTACCATATATTATAAACTTTATGGCCAAACTTTTTATCTAATTAATATGGACCACACTTTAGTGTTAATATATATAAAATACTCTATCCTTAAAAATAATAATAATAACACTTTTATTAAAACAAAATATATTAACACATTATTGTATTTGTGTGGGGATGCTTAACATGTACTTCTTTATCTCCAGCTATAAACATATGCATATATATTTAGTAGTACACAGGGATGGCCTACACTCTACTGCCTGTATACTATGGCTCAATGAGGAGTGTATTTATAATATAAAATAGCGTGTGTATGTGCTAGCCTGTCCTAAACCTAAGCTCTAGTTATGATATAATGGTCTAATAATCTCTTTAGACCTATTTTAATCTCTCATCCATGCATATTACCAGTAGTTTCTATTAGACGTAAGGTTCCTTTCTTGTCCGTATATGATAGTCGAGAATGTGCATGATAATTACATTTTTTTTACTAGTCAACCCTATTAAAATTTATAGTAAGTATATATGAGCCTTAGATTCAATCTTTCTATATATGCAGATAGATACATATGGACATGTCACATGGGGTATGACTAGTAAGATTTTTGTAAAGTTTATATATGAATAATGGTTTTGGGGGTGCTAAAATCGAGTAAAGGTTTTATATTTTATTAACCTTAACAAACCTTAAGCATATGTTTAAGATTATATCTTTAGCTTATTTTGACTATTCATTTTTAGGTTAGATAATACCTAAATTAAATTTATATTAAGTGTTAAGTTAAAATGGTAATGTATATTTTGAAGTCGGAGTTAGTAGGGTAAATACATACAATTTCTTATTTGTACTCTTTCTATTATGATAATATTTTATTGGTATTGTAGGATTTTTCAACTAGTGATTGTGTCGCTTTGAATTAATATCAATTTGGATCACTATTTTAGATAAATAACTAGCCTATTGACACTATCACACACACATACATACATACATATCATCCGTAATAATTTTCTTACTATTTTTATTGGTTCATAAAATACTATTTTATAAGTAACTTAGCCATTAACCATTCTGTTTTATAAACCTATTATTTTATAATTGGCTTTTACTCTATTTTTTATCAAATAATATTTGACAAAGTGATTTATGGCTAAAATACAATTAATTGATCTTTATTTTTAACTAAATTGGAATCAAATATTTTATTGATTGTATTTGATTATTTTAATTATCATTGTTGTATAATTGTTTATATTATATTCTCATTAGTATAACCCTTTGTTTGTTTTGTTATTGTGCCCCAAAGGGGGGGGTAAGTATGTACTTATTGACCAATTTAGTAGTATGTGATTGCTAAATAATACTATTAATAGTGGACTGCTTAGGATTTCCAATTGACCCTCATCAAAAGGTAAGGAAACTGTTGATTAGTTGTCGCTATTGTTCATTAGTTGCGGGCGCTTAGGAGCCATTATTACTCCATTTGCTGATTGTTTTGATTTCATTGATTTATTATTGAATTAATTGTTGGTCCTACTTTCCTTTATTATTTTGTGAGTAATTAACTTATCTACATTTTGTATTGTCTACTCATCATATTTATGATTATTCCATGAATATCTGAACTTCATGTTTTTGTGGTTATTCTATATATTGATTTATATTATTTTCTAAAATTAACTTGGTCCTTATTTTGGCCGACAACCTTGATACTTGTTGAGTTGTAGTTTACTCTTCCCTTCCAACTTTTCAGGTGAGTTGTATGAGGTATGATTTGAAGGTTTAGAATTAAGTATATTGTCATTTGGCTAGCCTAATGTATTTACAAAGAATTTATAATAATGATGTAACGCTTGCCAAGTCAGCTTTATATTAAAAAGAACCTTATTCATATTCTTGTTGGTTCATCTTTTCTAGGCAATAATAAAATTGGAAGTGTCATTATCTTAAGTTTTTTTTTATATTTATATTCTTGTTGGTTCATCTTTTCTAGGCAATAATAAAATTGGAAGTGTCATTATCTTAAGGTTTTTTTTTTCTTCTGTTTAGCCTTGCTGGCTACACGAGTCTTCCAGTTTGGTTGGCGACATGTAACACCTCTCTACCAGGCTAGGCCGGTGTTTGGGGGTGTTACGCTAAGTGCCGTATAGGAAAAGTTTAAGGGAAAAGTGTTATCCTGTGACATTGAGCTCAGGTAATTTGTGAAAGGAGGTAGGATTTGGATGGATCGATGTTATGTATAAGAGGGCAAAGTGTAGCACACCCCCCGATAAGTGTCATTTTGCAAGGTTTTTTATTTTTGGGATGTTTAGTTTATCATTCCATAATCCCTATTCCACAAATTCCTATAATCCCTCGATGAGATCTGGGGGGTCAAGGGATCCAGGTAGGCCTTATGCACTTTGCTGAGTGTTTCTTAGCTTTTCAAGGTGTCACCCCCTGGTCTTTTCCAATCTGGGAAAGGAGAATATTGCTGGACTAAAATAATTAAAAAAAAGGTTGAATCTTTGTACCTAATGGAAACTATTTATGATTGGTGATCTATTATGTGATTCCACAATTTCTATTTCCTTATCTGCTACATGGAACTGTAAAACAAGTTCTATAATACTTTTGATTACATGTCAACATATTAAAGATCCGATAGGAAGCTAAGGATTCAGTTAGTAATCTAATAGTGGGCTTTGAAATAGGTGGTGTATATGTTGATCATGAAATTTGATCATAGTTGTGCATAGCAATAACTTTGTTATACTCACCAAGTGTTGACTGCATTCTCTTAGTGGCAGAATGATGGCACAACAGTCTCATGAATCACATTACTACAACAAATAAAAAACTCCAGCGACTGCTATTGATCATTGATTTCTTGTTTGACAGCTGATATCCGTGTTCAAGAGTTTTTTTAAGACACCTTATTTCAAGAATGGCATCCATCCATCCTGTGATATTTGGAGCGTGTAAGGCTACTGATAAGCTGTCGGACTTCCGTGACCTCCTGTATTTAAGTAATGGTAGTTGCATTCTAGGTTTATTCAACTTGATTAGTTGTAGTCGTGAGTGTGCTCATATCACGCCAAAATGCAATCAAGGACCATGCAGTTTAATGGATTGAGAAGCATTTTGCCGTCCTCTTCACGGAAACGCGCTTTGGCAACGATTTTGCTTTAGATGGAGAGTCAAGGTCCAAGTCAGACGTGCAGATATACTTGGGAATTTCTGGCAATGCTCCTCGTCAAAACCTGAAAATTCAGCAAGTCATGCATTGAAGAAAAAATGAGTCGTAAATTGCAAAGCTAGCTGTGTGTACACTCGATAGGGAGGAACTTTGCCTGATTTTCGCACTTGATTCCGTTGATTTGCTTAATGGCTGGCCTATAGTGTGGCGTTCTCTAATCATGCCTCCTTCAATTATAACTGCTGAATTCACGTGTACGCTCCCGTAGTTCTGTGAAAGTATATACACAGTGCTCGAAATAATTATCTGTATTGACATGCGCATGTTCTTGGGATATTGGTTCAAATATTGTGACGTTTGCTTGCTCGAGTGCAGTAACATTTTTTTTTTAATCCATAAGAATTCGGGTACACAATTCGGGATTGTATAGGCGACTAAAATTGTCATAAAAATGTTGTAATAATGGACAAAATATAAGTGATATTTACTTTTAATTATAATGTCAAATTTCATCGGTGATGATTTTGTTTTGTTTCGTTGTTGCTGTTGTTTGTACTCTTTGATATCTTTGTTTCTGCTGCTTGATAACGATGCGAAAGATGTTGCTCAGAATTTTCTTCATTGAGGCTATGTTTTCCTTGCATTATTTTTAGATTAGATAAAATGAGCATAAATTAAATTTGATCAAAATTGATTAGATTTAATGATAGTAATTATTGGTGTTGTTGTTGTTATTATAAATAATACTAATAATATTTATATTAATCAAAATAATTTTTTTTTTTACTTTTATAATTTTAATTGTTATAATAAATATTATCATGAGCATTGTATTAATAACATTAATAATTATTATTACACAAAATGATTTATTAATTCATATAATAGTTATTATGTTTATAAATTTAAAAAAATTGTATTATCATGTTTATATATATGAAAATAATAATAATGATTTAAAGTCATTATTACCATCAATCAATAATAATAAGAATAATAATTAAAAATATAATTATACTAAGTTTTATAACAATTGTTATAATTGCATATTGTTATTGTTAATTTTATTATTATCATCAAAGTTAAAACTATATTAGTAGTAATAATAAGTTATTTTATGTTTAATTTTCATCAAATTAAATCAACACTAATCAAATTAAATCGTATAAAATAAAATAAACTAGAAAAGATCAGAGAATCAATGAAATTAAGGCCTCAATATTATTGTTTGTTGTCTACAAGCTAGATGTCCACTCCCTTTGAGAAATTACATAGTAAACAAACAAGGATTTCAAGAGCGACATCCCTTCAGCAATCCTGCGTGAGTTTTATCTCTCCAATCCGCAAGCACACTCTAGAGTGTAGGTGTGGTGGAAGCAAAGCAATCCATCCTTCTTTCTTTCTTTAGGCTCTTTCTATTGGATGGATGGTATATCAGCGGTGCATGGGGACCCTGTGTGTACTGTGTGGAGCTTTTTTAGCTACAATAGTCCTGTCAGCAGTCACGACTATGTACTACTTTGGCTCGAGGTAATAAAGATAAAAAGATTATTTTTATATTATTTTTATCTTATATAATTTATTTAAAATTATATATTTTTAATTTAATTAATATCCATTTGATTTAAAATGAATATTTTATTAATTATTAAATAATTAATATAAAAATTATAAAATAAGAGAAATTTTTTTTACCTTTATTATTTATTGTGAATTGATTTTGTACAGGCGTAATTACAATTAATTTTTGTATGACTGGCTTGTATCTGTTAGGACTGGTAGTGACCTTGCAATTGTAAGGTATGTCTTGTTTACACGTAATGTCAGTCATCACCGGGTCTGTGAATGAATTCTCATAAAAGTGGACGGAGATTGGTTGGCTGTCTATTTGCTACGTTTTGTCTTCGAGAGATAGTGAAATAATATGTATATGTGGTCAGTAATTTTACCCTTGTCTTTGGTTCCGCATGCTTTCACTGCTGCTGAATGCATCGTATGGTCCAAAAGCTTTGTCACGTAAGGGGCTGTAGTAGGACTCAAGTCTTCAATGAATAGAGACTTGATAATCTGTACTGCATGCTAGTATTTTGATCGAGTCAAGGAGTTGGTAGGCCTAGCCAGCCAGCTCACTTCTTTTTTACCAAGTCCTAAAGCAAGACTTTCCTAAAGCGAAGTCTCGCTTTATTAACGCCGAACAATGTCAAGCCATATACATCTTTTATACATGTTCTTCTTCCAGATAAAAGAATGCTTAATTAACGCCTGCTAAAAACCTAGATCTCAATTGCCTTTTCACATTCACTTAGTGCTCAATTCATACGTCTTTCATTCTTTGCCTCTAGCTATCTTATATAATTCCAGATATACTAAACAGACTTGAAAAGTGATGGCTCCAACCGCTTTTCATTTCTGCTTTTCCTTCACATTCTTATTGCTACCCTTGTACGTTGTTGCTCAAACTAGAGGTAATATAACGGTTGGAGCTTCTCTTACAGCTGACAACGAAAACTCCACATGGCTCTCACCTTCTGGTGATTTTGCCTTCGGGTTTCGGTCCCTTGATAGTGATACCTTTCTGCTGTGCATATGGTATGCGAAGATACCGGATCAAACCATAGTTTGGTATGCGGCTGATGATGGCGTGACCGCACCAAGAGGATCGACGGTGAACTTGGTTGCTCAAGGAGGCCTAGTCCTTAAGGATCCAAATGGCAAGCAGTTATGGGTCCCTCCGCTGGCCTCGGGCATCACGAACTATGGTTTCTTGAGTGATTTTGGCAACTTGGTTCTCAAAAGCAATGAAAATAAAATGCTGTGGCAGAGCTTTGATCATCCCAGAGATACCTTGTTGCCTCACCAGACTATAGAAGAAGGATGGAACGTGACTTCTCGATTCTCTGGGAGCAAATTTACGAGGGGGAGGTTTGTGCTACGCTTACTTGATGGAAGTCTCATCCTCAATACTAGGAACATGTTTACCAACTCTTCATATGATAGTACGGTCTATTATAACAGTAGCGACAATATTGGATCCGAAAATAGAACTGCAGGCTCAAGTTACAACTTGACATACGCCGAGTCAGGTCACATGTTCATACTTGGAAGCGATGATTTTAATCTTGAGCTCACACCAGGTAATATAGTCCCAGCCACAAGTTATTACCACAGAGCAACCCTCAATTTTGATGGGGTGTTAACCTGGTATTATTACCCCAGGATGTCCAACGGCTCAGGCAACACCAGCTGGTCAGTCACTCAGAGCCAACCAGAAGATATATGTGTTTCAATACGAGGAGACTACGACAGTGGAGCTTGTGGCTTCAACAGCATTTGCAGCCTTAACAATGATCGCAGGCCAATATGTCAATGCCCAACTAATTACTCCCTGGTAGGCGCTAATGATATTTATGGTAGCTGTAAGCCAGACTTCAACCTAGCTTGTGGTGAAGGCGGAGGATATAAACTTGTAGAGCTAGATCAAACAGACTGGCCGCTCTCAGATTATGATAAGCTTGATTCTGTTGATGTAGAGCAGTGCCGGAAATCTTGCATGGAAGATTGTTTCTGTGCAGTCGCCATTTTTAGAGATAATACGTGTTGGAAGAAGAAGCTTCCACTCTCTAATGGAAGAAAGGACAGCACAGAGAGAAGTAGGGCTTTCTTGAAAGTGACGGATGTTGGTGATGACTCTCCTCCAGATTCTCTTTACCCGATCCAAAATATGAAGACTAACCGTAAAAGCTTGGGCAATGTACTCTCAGCTTTGTTGGGTACTTCCGTATTTCTCAATCTTTTACTGTTAGTTGTCATATGCTTGGGAGGTTTCTACGCATACCACAGGCAACCCAAACAAGATTGTGGGTTCCCAAAACAAGCGACAGCAGAATATAATGTTCATTGCTTCAGTTACGGAGAGCTTGAGGAGGCGACAGATGGATTTAGTCAAGAGATTGGAAGGGGGGCTTTTGGCATAGTTTATAAAGGTGCGATCGGAAATAGCCGTACTTGTACCCAAACTTCTGTTGCCGTGAAGAAGTTAGACAGGTTGGATGGAGAGAGGGAATTCAGAACCGAGGTCAACGTGATCGGCCAGACGCATCACAAGAACCTAGTTCGGCTGATTGGGTTCTGTGATGATGTCCAACATCGGTTACTCGTCTATGAGTTCATGAGCAATGGCTCTCTCTCTGATTTTCTCTTTGGTGAGTTCAAACCAAGCTGGACTCAGAGGATCAAGATTGCACAAGGAATTGCCGCAGGACTGTTGTACCTGCATGAAGAGTGTAAATCCCAGATCATTCATTGTGATATAAAGCCTCAGAACATACTTCTAGATGAATATCACAACCCGCGGATTTCTGACTTCGGGCTGGCCAAGCTTCTGATGCTTGATCAAACCCATACTCACACGGCGATCAAAGGAACAAAAGGGTACGTTGCCTTTGAATGGTTCAGGAACAAGCCCGTGACTGCAAAAGTCGATGTGTTCAGCTTCGGGGTTTTATTGTTGGAGATCATTTGCTGCAGGAAAAGCGTAATGTTGGACATGAATAGTGGTGATGAAAGAGCTATCCTAACGGACTGGGCATTCTACTGCTATCAATCTAGAGCTCTGGATGCCCTTGTGAATAATGACTTGGAAGCGCTGGAGGACGGACAAAGATTAGAGAGGTTTGTAGCAGTTGCACTTTGGTGTGTACAAGAAGAACCGAATTTAAGACCTACAATGAGGAAGGTTACGCAGATGCTTGAAGGCCTTGTTCTGGTTTCTGCCCCTCCACCTCCAGATTCGTCTTCGATTAATATTGATGTTTCTTGATGCATCTCTTCTTACATTAGGCTCTCATAAACGCCTTTTAGGATTTTTATGCTCCTACCATTTGAATAAATTGTCGTCGGGATTTTACATTAGTTTCGTTTTCTAATGTTGGTAGTAGTATTGAGTAAGGTTGTCCGCCCTTTAAATATTTGATATTTTATATATTTAATTATCAGATATTTAATATTTTAAATATCTAAATATAATATTTAATATTTAATTTAAAACTTTGGATATCTAAAATATTCAATATTAAAATATAACCAATATTATTTAAATAAAATTTTAAATATAAAGATTATTAAATACAAATATATATGATATTATTTGATTTACTGAACAAATATCTGATACATTCAATAAATATTCGACTTGTTCAATAAATATTTGATGTTAAAACTAAAATTAAAGTTGATATATCATAAGATTTAATCGAATTCTATTAGATCTAAAAATTAATTATATTAACAATATAATTTCAATTAAATTAAAGTTTGGCCCAAATAATAAATCAAGTAAGTAAAAATTATACACACACACACACACATCTAAAATTATTTATATATAAAATAAAAATTTTAAAAATGTATGAATATTTTTTGTCAGATGAGATATTATTTTTATTTTTTCAGATCGGATATCTAGTTTGTTTGACTTTTAGTTCACCGGATTGGATATTTTTTTTTTGAAAAAAAATTGGATTGATTATTTAAATTAGATCGCTTCGGATAATGGATCGGATATGTAGACATCTGATAACATGAACAATCCTAGTCTCGTAAGTAGGTAAGTTAGCTTGTCAACTATTTTGATTTTTTTTTTAAATTAAATTAGATCGGTCCAAATCACGGAAACAAAAACTAGACTACTAGATCATATTCTTAATGCCACTATAAGTAATAAGTAATATAAACTTAATATTTTGTAAAAATGTAAAAGGAAAGATGGCATTATTAAGCCTCGAAAGAAAAAACTTCGGTTAATTTCCAAATGGAATAAGCTAGGGGAGTGCTTAGGGGTGCAACCGCAACAGGTTTTTGATTTTCAAGGGCCGCAAATTTACTATATTTCAAACATATAAAATGTATTTAACATTTGCATGTACTTATGGAGTTCATGTTTCTCTAATGTTGATGAATTCAAAGCAAACAATGAATTATTGAGGTTTCTCTAGTGCTGGTTGATTCAGATAAATACCCATAAGGAAGTTTCTAACTTAGTAAATGCGGATTTTGTTCTTCATGCCTAATCGGTTGTAATTAGTAACTCAAATTTAAAATAGTTGCAACACTAAGCACTCCCCTAAGATCGGTCATGAATATTTTGTACGGAAATTAACTTAATTTTTTTCAAGGAATTTATAATGCCATCTTTCCTTTTACATTTTTACAAAATATTAATTTTATATTACTAATTACTTATAGTGGGATTAAGGATATGTTCTATTAGTCTAGTTTTCGCTCATATGATGTGTACCGATCTAATTCGATTTGAAAAATATAATGTGTCATTATTATTATTATACTATTTTAAGTGAAAATAGATATTTCATTAATGGGGGAAAATGTTTCAACTCATATTGTAAACCTTATCCAAACTATACAAGATATGGTCACAATCCACCTTCTCAAAAGAAGGTAAGTATCAAGCGGACACAATATAGGTTATCTTTCTAACTAAAGCTTTCCAATTCAACTAAAGCTTTTACATTTTTACAAAATATTAATTTTATATTACTAATTACTTATAGTGGGATTAAGGATATGTTCTATTAGTCTAGTTTTCGCTCATATGATGTGTACCGATCTAATTCGATTTGAAAAATATAATGTGTCATTATTATTATTTAACTATTTTTAAGTGAAAATAGATATTTCATTAATGGGGGAAAATGTTTCAACTCATATTCTAAACCTTATCCAAACTATACAAGATATGGTCACAATCCACCTTCTCAAAAGAAGGTAAGTATCAAGCGGATACAATATAGGTTATCTTTCTAACTAAAGCTTTCCAATTCAACTCTGAATGTGCGAAATCATGGGCATTCTACTCTAGTAGTATGAGCCATATCCTCCAACATTCTTGGCTAACTTCAGCATGAGTATTCTTTCACAAGTGTTTCATCACCTCACACTCAAGAATCAATTACATAATGGATTCATTGTAATCATAGAAACAACATGACACATTCTCTAAGTGTAAAACTTATTGAGAGTATCTTTGGTAGGTAATCTACTGTGAGCTGCTAACTAGAGCACCAACTTATTCTTAGGACTAGCACTGTGCAACCAAACTGACCACCAACAATAGACGTGGGCCACTTTACATTTGAGCTTATTATAAATAGTGCACATCTAGTATGAATTCGGAGGGCACATAGAGGTGAACACCAATCTTAGAGTAATCCTTAAACAAAATAGATTAATCATTATCCAAGAAGCGATGATAACCTATCATCCCAAAGTGTACCCCTTTAAGATAATAGCTATGAATCCATTGGATCCATAGGACATTTTTATCCTCAGCAATGTGTCATAGGTGCTTGGCTACTGCAGCCACATTCTAGACTTAAACATCAATTAACCAAATTCTTCCCTTCCTTTTTAGTAGGCAAACCATAGACTAAGCGATTGAGGCTCTTTTACTTGTGTTAGACTCATCGGTCCATAAAAAGGGTTGGAAAAAATTGACTAACTTGAGAAGCAACTTCTTAGGAAGGATTAAAAAAAACTAGGTCTAATATATTTGAATCTCATAAATAATTAACCTTAGCAATTGAATATGCCTAATATATGTAGTATTGTGGACGTTAGTGATTTTTTTGATCAAATCCATCATCTGATAAAGTGGAGTCTAGTAGAAGATATGGGGATTATTAAGGTATCAAAAGGGCGTTCGACCCTTAGGGAAACCCAAGAGCTTTAGAATGTGCAATTAAACATGCTTAGGGATCTATCCAAAATAAATGGTACTTTTAGCAGGGATAATCTGTAAAGTAGAGGTGGCACTAAAGCTATAAAATAAGGCCATAAGAAGGGAGATTGGTTTCAAGTCACATCTACAAAATAACAATAAATCATTCGTGAAGGATAAGTTAATAATATGATACTTCTTGCTTTTATGACGCCCTCTAAAACCCTCCATGTTCCATATTTGATGAAGCATTTGATTAAGTTATTCAAAAGCATTGACAAAAAAGGAGTGGGAGAGGGAAAATTTTAACCTACCATAATTTGGGGTGATTAATATCTTAACCTTTTTCCTAATTCATTAATATTACTCTAACCTTAAACTACTTTCTTTTCCTTTTCCTTTTTCTTTTTGTACTTTTCTTTCCTTTTCTTTTTCCCTAGTTCTCCTTCCCCACTCCACTTTCCCTTCCTCGGCCAAGTTTGTCTAGTTTGGTTAATCAAACCAAATTCCCTAACTATAACCAAACTTTCACTCCATCATCATTACCTTTCTTCATTCGTGTATTTTTCACATAAAAATACCACCCTATTCCCTGTGTTCTACCCTAACCTCACTTCTCAAATCCTCACACCATCCTTCCTCGTGCAACATGGTATATAACTCCTCTCACAGCTAGTCATTTATTATAGCCACCGAAACCATTTCCTTCTAATATGCAATTTCTCAGCCTCTCCACCACCACCTAGCATGTTGCAGTCGTAGTCATCATTGTCATTTGTTGCAAACTCACTCAACCAAACACCGCGTAGAAATCTCCACCCCTTGCTTGTTATTTATTTGTTGCAGCCACCATCACCATTTTTGACTTAGTAGCTGAGCCCAATGCCTTTTAGTGAGTTATGTTACTTTCCCGCTCTCTTGCCTAATTTTTCCCCCCTTGGTCTTAGTTGGGCTTGATGAGAAAGTTGAACTAGGTGAGTGAGTTGAAATTGCCAAGCGAGTTATCATTATCAAGCGAGTTTTTTTTTATATTTATTTATCCTCGGTCAATTATTTTCCCCTGACTCTCTACTGAACTTGCTCACTCTCCCTTTGTTTTAGCATGTCATTGTTCCCTTACCAAGCATGATAATTCATTCTTGTTTTTCCCAATCAACCCCCTCGGTTTTATCTCCTGTCCATTTCCCTCCTGCATTTTGCCGCTTGCCTTCCTACTCTCCTAATCATGTGTTTTTCATTGGCGTTAGGTGTTTCCCCATAGGCCTTATAGGAAGAGGCTTAGGGCCTTTTGCTTGCTTAGAGACTAGTGATTTATTAGGTAAATATACATGCCATTAGTTAAGGGGTATGTTGCTATGTTCTTAATATATGTAATGTTTGCTAATATGCTTCCTTAACGTGAAATTATGTTGGCATTATTTAATTATCTTATTGGATAATAATATGAGAGTATGATTTTTATGTGAATTATGAGCTTATGTGATATTATTTATCATGTGCCTTGTGTACTATGCTAAATTTTTCATGACATTGACGAGATAACTAACAACATACTAAGTCATATGTGATATTAAAGTAAAGGATTTCTAAGTCAGGACCAATTGTACCAGTATATTCCACCGAATGTGAATAGTGATAAGGAGTGTTATGTCCTAGGGTTGTGCTATTCTATTTCACTAGATGAGATAACATCCTAAAATTTACTAGTAAAAAAATTAGTTTTAGCAGAAGCATAATAAACAAATAGTGGATATTACCAACTTACTTGACATTAGTTTGGCCTATTATGCCATCTTTACATAGAATATAAGGATTAACACCTTTAATAATGCTTTGTCTAGTATATTATCTATAGTAATAATAATTATTATTTATATTAATATAACAAATTATAATAATTATTATATATTAAATAATAATTAGGTTAACAGTAATTAAATTTGGGCGGGTGAGGAAAGCAGAGCCTTGTCCATTTCGACCATACATCCTCTGGATTTGGTGCAAAAAGGTTAACGTTGATTGTCACGTGGTTCCGCTAATGTAAACTATGAATGTTTCCTTTTCCAATATGAAGCCCCAAATGTGTTCAAATTGTTGATTTTCTCATAAAAAATAGTAGAACATAAAGCATAAGTGACACATCCCTTCATTGTGTCCTCATAGGAATGGTAGAAAAAATAGGTGCGCTGTAATTAGTGTCAGCTCTCTACGAACTGTACTATAATCAAGGTCAACTTGGAGCTTAAAAATTTGGAGTACTTATTGTGCAAGTTTACTATATTGCCATTTTCTTCGATCCCTATAGAGAAATAGTTGATTCTCTGTTTTGCGAGGGGTGATCTCTAGATATTGGAGTGGATTGCTTCCATAGGAGATTTTTTTTGTAGAAGAGCATGATGTTATGATCCACTATTTTTTTTTCCTGAAAGGTTATAGGGCACTCTAAAGTTGTATAGACTCTACTGAAATTGTGTAAGGATATGTAATTTTGAAGAGACATTTTAGATGATACCACTTTCTCTAGATCTAGTACATGTAAAAGATTAATAGAAAGATCTAGAAAGGAAGTCTCTAGAATTCTCATGTAAGTATTGAATTTGTAATAGTTCTAAAATCTTCCGTACTTGTAGAAAGACTTAAGGTCCTCAACTATAAATAGGAGAGCACCCCCATTTGCTCCTATCATCCAATAGTTGTAAAACATTCTCCACTTATATAAATAAATACTATCTTCTTACACATAAAATTCTCACTTATTCTTTTAAGTTTTATTTGTGTTCCTATCCTTATTCTTTAGGTCTGATTTTTCCTAAATATTTGAAAAGGCTGACTTCGTAGGCACTAAGAGAATTTTTCAAGCTAAGTATAAGGAACCAAAAAACTAATAATAAATAAATAATAATGCATATTATTAATAACAATAAAATCATCAGTACTCATGCATTGAGTAGGGAAATGGATGGCAATTAATTTTTTAGCTAATTATCTTTTCATATTTCCCTAGGTTAGATTCATTCGGTTTAAAAAGAAGAAAATGAAAAAAAGTAATTGAAAAGTTTAGTTTAACCTTTCATCTAGCTAACAGGGTAACATATTGATTTTTTTTACTGAATTAACTGTTTTAAAATTTTCCTAAGGTAATTATCTTTTCACATCTAAAACCTCAACATATTCTCCCTTTTAACTACTATCACTTATTTCCTATAGATGGGTGGTGTGATAGTGCCTCTCTTGTATCCTCTCACTGTATTACTGCAACCTTCCACATGTAGATACATATTACCTATGTCCCGTGTAGCTATGTACATTATAAACAGATCCCTGTAGAGACTATCTGTTTAGTTGGAAGTTTCCAACACCCTGGTGATCTCTTTTACCTATCATCATTATATTAAATAATGATATGGCATGAATCATATAATTAACATATTATTAATTTAAATTCATGCACAATAAATTTATAATTCATGTGAAATCCTAATACACAAATTAATTAAACTTTATACGGAATTAAGAATATATAATACTATATATATAAATTATATATAGCGTACCTCCAGCCATTGATTAAATTATCAACACGGGAAATTGTAGAAATAAAATTGCAACGATAATTTATCAGTTCTACTCCCTATTTCTCAAACCCGATGGTGTGTGCTTCCTTTGCGAGAAACGGGAATAGGGACATTCCTTTACTTATCTTCTTCTCTTTGATTTGCAACAGAAATTACACTTGAATTCTTGAAGAAGAAACCGTCCTATTTTCTCTCTTCATGTACATGTATGTGTGTTAGAAAAGAAAATGGAAAATAAAAATCCCAAGGATAATGCATATCATCTGACCACAAAATGCACCACATCCTTTTATTTGCTGTACGTCAATTATGTTGGTTAGTGTAACCAACTTTTGGCTCTTTTCCCTATTCAAATTCAAATTCAAAAGATAATGAGTAATTAATTACTAATAAATTTTATTACTCAATAATCCATTATCATGTGCATGACACATGTTTCTATACACACATAAATAAATCTAATTCTACCATCAAGAATTAGATAGAGAGGTATATGTTAGGCTTAATTACTAACATATTACCATATATTATAAACTTTATGGCCAAACTTTTTATCTAATTAATATGGACCACACTTTAGTGTTAATATATATAAAATACTCTATCCTTAAAAATAATAATAATAACACTTTTATTAAAACAAAATATATTAACACATTATTGTATTTGTGTGGGGATGCTTAACATGTACTTCTTTATCTCCAGCTATAAACATATGCATATATATTTAGTAGTACACAGGGATGGCCTACACTCTACTGCCTGTATACTATGGCTCAATGAGGAGTGTATTTATAATATAAAATAGCGTGTGTATGTGCTAGCCTGTCCTAAACCTAAGCTCTAGTTATGATATAATGGTCTAATAATCTCTTTAGACCTATTTTAATCTCTCATCCATGCATATTACCAGTAGTTTCTATTAGACGTAAGGTTCCTTTCTTGTCCGTATATGATAGTCGAGAATGTGCATGATAATTACATTTTTTTTACTAGTCAACCCTATTAAAATTTATAGTAAGTATATATGAGCCTTAGATTCAATCTTTCTATATATGCAGATAGATACATATGGACATGTCACATGGGGTATGACTAGTAAGATTTTTGTAAAGTTTATATATGAATAATGGTTTTGGGGGTGCTAAAATCGAGTAAAGGTTTTATATTTTATTAACCTTAACAAACCTTAAGCATATGTTTAAGATTATATCTTTAGCTTATTTTGACTATTCATTTTTAGGTTAGATAATACCTAAATTAAATTTATATTAAGTGTTAAGTTAAAATGGTAATGTATATTTTGAAGTCGGAGTTAGTAGGGTAAATACATACAATTTCTTATTTGTACTCTTTCTATTATGATAATATTTTATTGGTATTGTAGGATTTTTCAACTAGTGATTGTGTCGCTTTGAATTAATATCAATTTGGATCACTATTTTAGATAAATAACTAGCCTATTGACACTATCACACACACATACATACATACATATCATCCGTAATAATTTTCTTACTATTTTTATTGGTTCATAAAATACTATTTTATAAGTAACTTAGCCATTAACCATTCTGTTTTATAAACCTATTATTTTATAATTGGCTTTTACTCTATTTTTTATCAAATAATATTTGACAAAGTGATTTATGGCTAAAATACAATTAATTGATCTTTATTTTTAACTAAATTGGAATCAAATATTTTATTGATTGTATTTGATTATTTTAATTATCATTGTTGTATAATTGTTTATATTATATTCTCATTAGTATAACCCTTTGTTTGTTTTGTTATTGTGCCCCAAAGGGAGGGGTAAGTATGTACTTATTGACCAATTTAGTAGTATGTGATTGCTAAATAATACTATTAATAGTGGACTGCTTAGGATTTCCAATTGACCCTCATCAAAAGGTAAGGAAACTGTTGATTAGTTGTCGCTATTGTTCATTAGTTGCGGGCGCTTAGGAGCCATTATTACTCCATTTGCTGATTGTTTTGATTTCATTGATTTATTATTGAATTAATTGTTGGTCCTACTTTCCTTTATTATTTTGTGAGTAATTAACTTATCTACATTTTGTATTGTCTACTCATCATATTTATGATTATTCCATGAATATCTGAACTTCATGTTTTTGTGGTTATTCTATATATTGATTTATATTATTTTCTAAAATTAACTTGGTCCTTATTTTGGCCGACAACCTTGATACTTGTTGAGTTGTAGTTTACTCTTCCCTTCCAACTTTTCAGGTGAGTTGTATGAGGTATGATTTGAAGGTTTAGAATTAAGTATATTGTCATTTGGCTAGCCTAATGTATTTACAAAGAATTTATAATAATGATGTAACGCTTGCCAAGTCAGCTTTATATTAAAAAGAACCTTATTCATATTCTTGTTGGTTCATCTTTTCTAGGCAATAATAAAATTGGAAGTGTCATTATCTTAAGTTTTTTTTTTATATTTATATTCTTGTTGGTTCATCTTTTCTAGGCAATAATAAAATTGGAAGTGTCATTATCTTAAGGTTTTTTTTTTCTTCTGTTTAGCCTTGCTGGCTACACGAGTCTTCCAGTTTGGTTGGCGACATGTAACACCTCTCTACCAGGCTAGGCCGGTGTTTGGGGGTGTTACGCTAAGTGCCGTATAGGAAAAGTTTAAGGGAAAAGTGTTATCCTGTGACATTGAGCTCAGGTAATTTGTGAAAGGAGGTAGGATTTGGATGGATCGATGTTATGTATAAGAGGGCAAAGTGTAGCACACCCCCCGATAAGTGTCATTTTGCAAGGTTTTTTATTTTTGGGATGTTTAGTTTATCATTCCATAATCCCTATTCCACAAATTCCTATAATCTCTCGATGAGATCTGGGGGGTCAAGGGATCCAGGTAGGCCTTATGCACTTTGCTGAGTGTTTCTTAGCTTTTCAAGGTGTCACCCCCTGGTCTTTTCCAATCTGGGAAAGGAGAATATTGCTGGACTAAAATAATTAAAAAAAAGGTTGAATCTTTGTACCTAATGGAAACTATTTATGATTGGTGATCTATTATGTGATTCCACAATTTCTATTTCCTTATCTGCTACATGGAACTGTAAAACAAGTTCTATAATACTTTTGATTACATGTCAACATATTAAAGATCCGATAGGAAGCTAAGGATTCAGTTAGTAATCTAATAGTGGGCTTTGAAATAGGTGGTGTATATGTTGATCATGAAATTTGATCATAGTTGTGCATAGCAATAACTTTGTTATACTCACCAAGTGTTGACTGCATTCTCTTAGTGGCAGAATGATGGCACAACAGTCTCATGAATCACATTACTACAACAAATAAAAAACTCCAGCGACTGCTATTGATCATTGATTTCTTGTTTGACAGCTGATATCCGTGTTCAAGAGTTTTTTTAAGACACCTTATTTCAAGAATGGCATCCATCCATCCTGTGATATTTGGAGCGTGTAAGGCTACTGATAAGCTGTCGGACTTCCGTGACCTCCTGTATTTAAGTAATGGTAGTTGCATTCTAGGTTTATTCAACTTGATTAGTTGTAGTCGTGAGTGTGCTCATATCACGCCAAAATGCAATCAAGGACCATGCAGTTTAATGGATTGAGAAGCATTTTGCCGTCCTCTTCACGGAAACGCGCTTTGGCAACGATTTTGCTTTAGATGGAGAGTCAAGGTCCAAGTCAGACGTGCAGATATACTTGGGAATTTCTGGCAATGCTCCTCGTCAAAACCTGAAAATTCAGCAAGTCATGCATTGAAGAAAAAATGAGTCGTAAATTGCAAAGCTAGCTGTGTGTACACTCGATAGGGAGGAACTTTGCCTGATTTTCGCACTTGATTCCGTTGATTTGCTTAATGGCTGGCCTATAGTGTGGCGTTCTCTAATCATGCCTCCTTCAATTATAACTGCTGAATTCACGTGTACGCTCCCGTAGTTCTGTGAAAGTATATACACAGTGCTCGAAATAATTATCTGTATTGACATGCGCATGTTCTTGGGATATTGGTTCAAATATTGTGACGTTTGCTTGCTCGAGTGCAGTAACATTTTTTTTTTAATCCATAAGAATTCGGGATTGTATAGGCGACTAAAATTGTCATAAAAATGTTGTAATAATGGACAAAATATAAGTGATATTTAGAAGCTCACTTTTAATTATAATGTCAAATTTCATCGGTGATGATTTTGTTTTGTTTCGTTGTTGCTGTTGTTTGTACTCTTTGATATCTTTGTTTCTGCTGCTTGATAACGATGCGAAAGATGTTGCTCAGAATTTTCTTCATTGAGGCTATGTTTTCCTTGCATTATTTTTAGATTAGATAAAATGAGCATAAATTAAATTTGATCAAAATTGATTAGATTTAATGATAGTAATTATTGGTGTTGTTGTTGTTATTATAAATAATACTAATAATATTTATATTAATCAAAATAATTTTTTTTTTACTTTTATAATTTTAATTGTTATAATAAATATTATCATGAGCATTGTATTAATAACATTAATAATTATTATTACACAAAATGATTTATTAATTCATATAATAGTTATTATGTTTATAAATTTTAAAAAATTGTATTATCATGTTTATATATATGAAAATAATAATAATGATTTAAAGTCATTATTACCATCAATCAATAATAATAAGAATAATAATTAAAAATATAATTATACTAAGTTTTATAACAATTGTTATAATTGCATATTGTTATTGTTAATTTTATTATTATCATCAAAGTTAAAACTATATTAGTAGTAATAATAAGTTATTTTATGTTTAATTTTCATCAAATTAAATCAACACTAATCAAATTAAATCGTATAAAATAAAATAAACTAGAAAAGATCAGAGAATCAATGAAATTAAGGCCTCAATATTATTGTTTGTTGTCTACAAGCTAGATGTCCACTCCCTTTGAGAAATTACATAGTAAACAAACAAGGATTTCAAGAGCGACATCCCTTCAGCAATCCTGCGTGAGTTTTATCTCTCCAATCCGCAAGCACACTCTAGAGTGTAGGTGTGGTGGAAGCAAAGCAATCCATCCTTCTTTCTTTCTTTAGGCTCTTTCTATTGGATGGATGGTATATCAGCGGTGCATGGGGACCCTGTGTGTGGAGCTTTTTTAGATACAATAGTCCTGTCAGCTGTCACGACTATGTACTGCTTTGGCACGAGGTAATAAAGATAAAAAAATTATTTTTATATTTTATTTATTTTATATAATTTATTTAAAATAATATATTTTTATTTTAATAAATATCCATTTAATTCAAAATAAATATTTTATTAATTATTAAATAATTAATATAAAAATTATAAAATAAGAGAAATTTTTTTTTTCACGCCCTATATTGTAAATTGATTTTGTACAGGCATAATTAAAATTATTTTGTGTATGACTAGCTTGTATCTGTTAGGACTGGTAGTGACCTTGCAATTGTAATGTATGTCTTGTTTACACGTAATGTCGGTTTCATTCTTGAAAAGTAGTTGCTCCTTGATCTCCTCGACAAGTACTGGTGACGCGGTATACACGGTAGTTTTGAGACTCATCACCGGGTCTGTGAATGAATTCTCATAAAAGTGGACAGAGATTGGTTGGTTGTCTATTTGCTACGATTTGTCTTTGAGAGATAGTGAAATAATATGTATACGTGGTCAGTAATTTTACCCTTGTCTTTGGTGCCGTATGGTTTCACTACTGCTGAATGCATCCTATGGTCCAAAAGCTTTGTCACGTAAGGGGCTGTAGTAGGACTCAATTCTTCAATGAATAGAGACTTGGTAATCTGTACTGCATGCTAGTATTTTGATCGAGTCAATGTGTTGGTAGGCCTAGCCAGCCAGCTCACTTCTTTTACAAGTCCTAAAGCAAGACCGAAAAGTCTCGCTTTATTAATGCTGAACAATGTCAAGTCATATATCTTTTATACATATTCTTCTTCCAGATATAAGAATGCTTAATTAACGTCTGTTAAAAACCTAGATCTCAATTGCCTTCTCATATTCACTTAGTGCTCAATTCATATGTCTTTCATTCTTTGCCTCTAGCTATCTTATATAATTCCAGATATACTAAACAGACTTGAAAAGTAATGGCTCCAACTACTTCTCATTTCTGCTTTTCCTTCATATTCTTATTGCTACCCCTGTATGTTGTTGCTCAAACTAGTGGTAATATAACGGTTGGAGCTTCTCTTACAGCTAACAACGATAACTCCACATGGCTCTCACCTTCTGGTGATTTTGCCTTCGGATTTCGGTCCCTTGATAGTGATACCTTTCTGCTGTGCATATGGTATGCGAAGATACCGGATCAAACCATAGTTTGGTATGCAGCTGATGATGGCTCGACCGCACCAAGAGGATCGACAGTGGCCTTGGTTGCTCAAAGAGGCCTAGTCCTTAGTGATCCAAATGGCAAGCAGTTATGGGTCTCTACGATGGCCTCGGGCATCACGAAATATGGTTTCTTGAGTGATTTTGGCAACTTGGTTCTCAAAAGCAAAGAAAATGAAACGCTGTGGCAGAGCTTTGCTCATCCCAGAGATACCTTGTTGCCTAACCAGACTATCGAAGAAGGATGGAACGTGACTTCTCGATTCTCTGGCAGCAAATTTACGAGGGGGAGGTTTCAGCTACACTTACTTGGTGGAAGTCTCATCCTGAATACTAGGAACATGTTTACCAACTCTTCATATGACAGTACGGTCTATTATAACAGCAGCAGCAGTATTGGATCTGAAAATATAACTGCAGGCTCAAGTTACAACTTGACATACGCCGAGTCAGGTCACATGTACATACTTGGAAGCGATGATTTTAAGCTTGAGCTCACACCAGATAATATAGTCCCAGCCACAAGTTATTACCACAGAGCAACCCTCAATTTTGATGGGGTGTTAACCTGGTATTATTACCCCAGGATGTCCAACGGCTCAGGCAACACCAGCTGGTCAGTCACTCAGAGCCAACCTGAAGATATATGTACTTCAATACGAGGAGAGTACGACAGTGGAGCTTGTGGCTTCAACAGCATTTGCAGCCTTAGCAATGATCGCAGGCCAATATGTCATTGCCCGCCTTATTACTCCCTGGTAGATGCTAATGATATTTATGGTAGCTGTAAGCCGGACTTCAACCCAGTTTGTGGTGAAGGCCGAAGATCTAAACTTGTAGAGCTAGGTCAAACAGATTGGCCGATCTCAGATTATGACAGGCTTGATTCTGTTGAAGTAGAGCAGTGCAGGAAAGCTTGCACGGAAGATTGTTTCTGTGTAGTCGCCATTTTTAGAGATAATACGTGTTGGAAGAAGAAGCTTCCACTCTCTAATGGAAGAAATGACAACACAGAGAGAAGTAGGGCTTTCTTGAAAGTGACGGATGTTGGTGATGACTCCCCTCCAAGTTCTCTTTACCCGATCCAAAATATGAAGACTAACCGTAAAAGCTTGGGCAATGTACTCTCAGCTTTGTTTGGTACTTCCGTATTTCTCAATCTTTTACTGTTAGTTGTCATATGCTTGGGGGGTTTCTACGCATACCACAGGCAACCCAAACAAGATTGTGGGTTCCCAAAACAAGCGACAGCAGAATATAATGTTCATTGCTTCAGTTACGGAGAGCTTGAGGAGGCGACAGATGGATTTAGTCAAGAGCTTGGAAGGGGGGCTTTTGGCATAGTTTATAAAGGTGTGATCGGAAATAGCCGTACTTGTACCCAAACTTCTGTTGCCGTGAAGAAGTTAGACAGGTTGGATGGAGAGAGGGAATTCAGAACCGAGGTCAACGTGATCGGCCAGACGCATCACAAGAACCTAGTTCGGCTGATTGGGTTCTGTGATGATGTCCAACATCGGTTACTCGTCTATGAGTTCATGAGCAATGGCTCTCTCTCTGATTTTCTCTTTGGTGAGTTCAAACCAAGCTGGACTCAGAGGATCAAGATTGCACAAGGAATTGCCGCAGGACTGTTGTACCTACATGAAGAGTGCAAAACCCAGATCATTCATTGTGATATAAAGCCTCAGAACATACTTCTAGATGAATATCACAACCCGCGGATTTCTGACTTCGGGCTGGCCAAGCTTCTGATGCTTGATCAAACCCATACTCACACGGCGATCAGAGGAACAAAAGGGTACGTTGCCTTTGAATGGTTCAGGAACAAGCCCGTGACTGCAAAAGTCGATGTGTTCAGCTTCGGGGTTTTATTGTTGGAGATCATTTGCTGCAGGAAAAGCGTAATGTTGGACATGAATAGTGGTGATGAAAGAGCTATCCTAACGGACTGGGCATTCTACTGCTATCAATCTAGAGCTCTGGATGCCCTTGTGAATAATGACTTGGAAGCGCTGGAGGACGGACAAAGATTAGAGAGGTTTGTAGCAGTTGCACTTTGGTGTGTACAAGAAGAACCGAATTTAAGACCTACAATGAGGAAGGTTACGCAGATGCTTGAAGGCCTTGTTCTGGTTTCTGCCCCTCCACCTCCAGATTCGTCTTCGATTAATATTGATGTTTCTTGATGCATCTCTTCTTACATTAGGCTCTCATAAACGCCTTTTAGGATTTTTATGCTCCTACCATTTGAATAAATTGTCGTCGTACACAATTAGTTTCGTTTTCTAGTGTTGGTAGTAGTATTGAGTACGGTTGTCCGCGCTTTAAATATTTGATATTTTATATATTTAATTATCAGATATTTATAATTTTAAATATTTAAATATAATATTTAATATTTAATTTAAAATTTTGGATATTTAAAATATTCTATATTAAAATATAATCACTATTATTTAAATAAAATTTGAAATATAAAAATTATTAAATACAAATATATATGATATTATTCGATTTACTAAACAAATATCTGATACATTCAATAAATATCCGACTTGTTTAATAAATATTTGATGTTAAAACTAAAATTAAAGTTGGTATATCATAAGACTTAATCGAATTCTATTAGATCTAAAAAGTAATTATATTAAAAATATAATTTCAATTAAATTGAAGTTTGGCCCAAATATTAAATCAAGTAAGTAAAACTTATACACACACACACATCTAAAATTATTTATATATAAAATAAAAATTTTAAAAAATGTATGAATATTTTTTGTCGGATGAGATATTATTTTTATTTTTTGAATCGAATATCTAGTTTGTTTGACTTTTAGTTAAACGGATTGGATATTTTATTTGAAAAAAAATCGAATTGATTATTTACTTTTTTAAATCAGATCGCTTCGGATAATGGATCAGATATGCATAAATCTGATAACATAAACAACCCTAGTTTCGTAAGTAGGTAAGTCAGCTTGTCAACTATTTTAATTTAAAAAAAATAAATTAGATCGGTCCAAATCATATAAACAAAAACTAGACTACTAGATCATATTCTTAATGCCACTATAAGTAATAAGTAATATAAACTTAATATTTTGTAAAAATGTAAAAGGAAAGATGGCATTATTAAGCCTCGAAAGAAAAAACTTCTGTTAATTTCCAAATGGAATAAGCCAGGGGAGTGCTTAGGGGTGCAACCGCAACAGGTTTTTTATTTTCAGTGGCCGCAAATTTACTATATTTCTAGGGATGTAAACGGGGTGGGTTCGGGTCGGGTATTACCATACCCGTATCCGTACCCGATAAGAAAATCCGTACCTGAATCCGTACCCGTACCCGAACGGATATCCGTTGACATATCCGTATCTGTATCCGTTGGATATCCATTACCCTGCGGATTATCCGTTTACCCGTTAATGAATATTGTCCAACGGATAAATCCATTACCCGACGGATAAACCCATTTATAGTTAAGCCAAAAGACAATTTTAACCTTAATTTATACTATATTTATTTTAAAATTAAGGGTAAAAGGGTAATTATATATCGGGTAAACGGGTACGGATATGGATACGGGTATGGTTATGGGTACGGGTATGGATATCCCATATCCGTATCCGTACCCGAACCCGACGGATATTTTTTTTCTATCCTCCATATCCATATCCATATCCGTTTAAGTATCCGTCGGGTTTCGAGTAATACCCGCCCCATTTACATCCCTATATATTTCAAACATATAAAATGTATTTAACATTTGCATGTACTTACGGAGTTCATGTTTCTCTAGTGTTGATGAATTCGAAGCAAACATTGAATTATTGAAGTTTCTCTAGTGCTGGTTGATTCAGATAAATACCCATATGGAAGTTTCTAACTTAGTAAATGTGGATTTTGTTCTTCATGCCTAATCAGTTGTAATTAGTAACACAAATTTAAAATAGTTGCAACACTAAGCACTCCCCTAAGATAGGTCATGATTGTTTTGTACGGAAATTAACTTAATTTTTTTTCAAGGTATTTATAATGCCACCATTCCTTTTACATTTTTACAAAATATTATGTTTATATTACTAATTACTTATAGTGGGATTAAGGATATGTTCTATTAGTCTAGTTTTTGTTGATATGATGTGGACCGATCTAATTCAATTTGAAAAATATAACGTGTCATTATTATTATTTTACTATTTTTTAAGTGAAAATAGATATTTCATTAATGGGGGAAAATGTTTCAACTCATATTGTAAACCTTATCCAAACTATATAAGATACGGTCACAATCCACCTTCTCAAAAGAAGGTAAGTATCAAGCGGATACAATATAGGTTGTCTTTCTAACTAAAGCTTTCCAATTCAACTCTGAATGTTAGAAATCATGGGCATTCTACTCTAGTAGTATGAGCCATAGCCTCCAACATTCTTGGCTAACTTCAGCATGAGTATTCTTCACAAGTGTTTCATCACCTCACACTCAAGAATCTAGTATAGAATGGATTCATTGTGAGCATAGAAACAACATGACACATTCTCTAAGTGTAAAACTTATTGAGAGTATCTTTGGTAGGTAATCTACTGTGAGTTGCTAACTAGAGCACCAACTTATTCTTAGGACTAGCACTATGCAACCAAACTGACCACCAACAATAGACTTGGGCCACTTTACATTTGAGCTTATTATAAATAGTGCACATCTAGTATGAATTCGGAGGGCACATAGAGGTGAAAACCAATCTTATGCTTAAGCGAAATAGATTAATCATTGTCCAAGAAGTGGTGATAACCTATCATCCCAAAGTGTACCCCTTTAAGATAATAGCTATGAATCCACTGGATCCATAGGACATTTTTATCCTCAGCAATGTGTCATAGGTGCTTGGATACTACAGCCACATTCTAGTCTTTAACATCAATTAACCAAATTCTTCCCTTCCTTTTTAGTTGGCAAATCGTAGACTAAGTGACCGAGGCTCTTTTACTTGTGTTAGACTCATCGGACCATTAAAAGGCTTGGCAAAAATTGACTAACTTGAGAAGCAACTTCTTAGGAAGGATAAAAAAAAACTAGGTCTAATATATTTGAATCTCATAAATAATTAACCTTAGCAATTGAATATGCCTAATATATGATAGTAATATTGTGGACGTTAGTGATTTTTTTGATTAAACCCATCATCTGATAAAGCATAGTCTAGTAGAAGATATGGGGATTATTAAGGTATCAAAAGGGCGTTCTACCCTTAGGGAAACCCAAGAGCTTTAGAATGTACAATTAAACATGCTTAGGGATCTATCCAAAATAAATGGTACTTCTGACAGGGATAATGTGTAAAGTAGAGGTGGCACTAAAGCTATGAAATAAGGCCTTAAGAAGGGAGATTGGTTTCAAGTCACATCCACAAAATAACAATAAATCATTAGTGAAGGATAAGTTAATAATATGATACTTCTTCCTTTTATGACGCCCTCTAAAACCCTCCATGTTCCATATTTGATGAAGCATTTGATTAAGGTATTCAGAAGTATTGACAAAAAAGGAGTGGGAGAGGGAAAATTTTAACCTACCATAATTCGGGGTGATTAATATCTTAACCTTTTCCCTAATTCATTAATATTTTTCTAACCTTAAAATCCTTTCCTTTCCTTTTCCTTTTTCTTTTTCTACTTTTATTTCCTTTTCTTTTTCCCTGGTTCTCCTTCTCCACTCCACTTTCCCTTCCTCGACTAAGTTTGTCCAGTTTCGTTAATCAAACCAAATTCCCTAACTATAACCAAAATTTCACTCCATCATCATTACCTTTCTTCATTCGTGTATTTTTCACATAAAAATCCCACCCTATTCCCTGTGTTCTACCCTAACCTCACTTCTCAAATACTCACACCATCCTTCCTTGTGCAACATGGTATATAACTCCTCTCATAGCTAGTCATTTATTATAGCCACAAAAACTATTTCTTTCTAATCTGTAGTTTATCAGCCTCTCCACCACCACCTAGCACGTTGCAGTCATAGTCATCGTTGTCATTTGCTGCAAACTCACTCAACCAAACACCACGTAGAAATCTCCACCCTTTGTTTGTTATTTATTTGTTGCAGCCACCATCACCATTTTTAACTTAGTAGCTGAGCCCAATGCCTTTTAATGAGTTGTGTTACTTTCCCTCTCTCTTGCCTAATTTCCCCTCCCCCCCTTTGGTCTTAGTTAGGCTTGATGAGAAAGTTGAACTAGGTGAATGAGTTGAACTCGCCAAGCGAGTTAGCATTATCAAGCGAGGTTTTTATTTTTATTTTTATTAATCCTCGGTCAATTATTTTCCCCTGACTCTCTACTGAACTTGCTCACTCTCCCTTGGTTTTAGCATGTCATTGTTCCCTTACCAAGCATGAGAATTCATTCTTGTTCTTCTCAACTAACCCCCTCGGTTTTATCTCCTATCCATTTCCCTCTTGCATTTTTTTGCTTGCCTTCCTACTCTCCTAATCATGTGTTTTCTATTAGCTTTAGGTGTTTCCCCATAGGCCTTACAGGAAGAGGCTTAGGGCCTTTTGCTTGCTTAGAGACTAGTGGTTTATTAGGTAAATATACATGCCATTAGTTAAGGGGTATGTTGCTATGTTCTTAATATATGTAATGTTTGTTAATATACTTCCTTGATGTGAAATTATGTTGGCATTATTTAATTATCTTATAGGATCATAATATGAGAGTATGATTGTTCTGTGAATTATGAGCTTATGTGATATTATTTATCATGTACCTTGTGTACTATGCTAAAGTTTTCATGACATTGACGAGATAACTAACAACATACTAAGTCACATGTGATATTAAAGTAAAAGATTTCTAAGTCAGGACCAGTTGTATATTCCACCGGATGTGAATAGAGATAAGGAGTGTTATGTCCCAGGGTTGTGCTATTCTATTTCACTAGATGAGATAACATCCTAAAATTTACTAGTGAAAAATTTAGTTATAGCAGAAGCATAATAAACAAATAGTGGATATTACCAACGTACTTGACATTAGTTTGGCCTATTATGCCATCTTTACAAAGAATATAAGGATTAACACCTTTAATAATGCTTTGTCTAGTATATTATCTATAGTAATAATAATTATTATTTATATTAATATAAAAAATAATAATTATTATATATTAAATAATAATTAGATTAACACTAATTAAATTTGGGCGGGTGAGGAAAGTAGAGTCTGTTCCATTTCAACCATACATCCTATGGATTTGGTGTGAAAAGGTTAACATTGATTGGCATGTGGTTCTGCTAATATAAACTATGAATGTGTCATTTTCCAATATGAAACCCAAGATGTGTTCAAATTGTTGATTTTCTCATCAGAAATAGTATAACATAAAGCATAAGTGACACATCCCTTCATTGTGTCCTCATAGGAATGGTAGAAAAAATAGGTGCACTGTATTTAGTGTTAGCTCTCTACGAACTGTACTATGATCAAGGTCAACTTGGAGCTTAAAAATTTGGAGTACTTATTGTGCAAGTTTACTATATTGCCATTTTCTTCAATCCCTATAGAGAAATGCTTGATTCTCTGTTTTGCAAGGGGTTTTCCCTAGATATTGGAGTGGATTGCTTCCATAGGAGAATCTCTTTATAGAAGAGCATGATGTTATGATCCACTATATTTTTTCCTGAAAGGTTATAGGATACTCTAAAGTTGTATAGACTCTACTGAAATTGTGTAAGGATGTGTAATGTTCTAGAGACATTTTAGATGATACCAATTTCTCTAGATCTAGTACATGTAAAAGAGTAATAGAAAGATGTAGAAAAGAAGTCTCTAGAATTCTCATGTAAGTATTGAATTTGTAGTAGTTCTAAAATCTTCCGTATTTGTAGAAAGACTTAAGGTCCTCTACTATAAATAGGAGAGCATCCCCATTGCTCCTATCATCCAATAGTTGTAAAATATTCTCCACTTATATAAATAAATACTATCTTCTAACACACAAAATTCCCACGTATTCTTTTAAGTTTTATTTGTGTTCCTATCCTTATTCTTTAGGTCTGGTTTTGCCTAAATATTTGAAAATGCTGAATTCGTAAGCACTAAGAGAATTTTTCAAGCTAAGTATAAGGAACCAAAAAACTAATAATAAATAAATAATAATACATATTAATAATAACAATATAACCATCAATACTCATGCATTAAGTAGGGAAATGGATGGCAATGAATTTTTGAGCTAATTATCTTGTCATATTTCCCTAGGTTAGATTCATTCATTTTAAAAAGAAGAAAAGGAAAAAAAGTAATTGAAAAGTTTACTTTAACCATTCATCTAGCTAACAGGGTAACATATTGCTTTCTTTTACTAAATTAACTCTTTTAAAATTTTCCTAAGGTAATTATCTTTTCACATTTGAAACCTCAACATATTCTCCCTTTTAACTATTATCACTTATTTCCTATAGATGGGTGGTGTGGTAGTGCCTCTCTTGTATCCTCTCACTGTATTACTGCAACCTTGCACATGTAGATACAGATTACCAATGTCCCATGTAGCTATGTACATTATAAACAAATCCCTGTAGAGACTATCTGTTCAGTTAGAAGTTTCCAACACCCTGGTGATCTCTTTTACCTGTAATCATTATTGTATTTGTGTGGGGATGCTTAACATGTACTTCTTTATCTCCAACTCTATCTCCAACTATAAACATATGCATATATATTTAGTAGTACACAGGGATGGCCTACACTCTACTACCTATAGACTATGGCTCAATGAGGAGTGTATTTATAATATAAAATAGCGTGTGCATTTGCTATCCTATTCTAAACCTAAGCTCTAGTTATGATATAATGGTCTAATCATCACTTTAGACCTATTTTAGTCTCTCATCCATGCATATTACCACTAGTTTCTATTAGACGTAAGGTTCCTTTCTTGTTCGTATATGATAGTTGTGCATGTGCATGATAATTAAATTTTTTTTACTACTCAACTCTATTAAAATTTATAGTAAGTATATATGAGCCTTAGATTCAATCTTTCTGTACATGTAGATAAATACATATAGATATGGGGTATAACTAGTAAGACGTTTGTAAACTTTATATATGAATAATGGTTTTGGGGTACTAAAATCGAGTAAAGGTTTTATATTTTATTAAGCTTAACAAACCTTAAGCATATGTTTAAGATTATATCTTTAGCTTAGATTGAATATTCATTTTTAGGTTAGATAATAACCAAATTAAATGTATATTAAGTGTTAATTTAAAATGGTAATGTATATTTTGAAGTTAAGGCTAGTAGATTAAATACATATAATTTCTTATTTGTACTCTTTCTATTATGATAATATTTTATTGATATTGTAGGATTTTATAACTAGTGATTGTGCCGTTATAAATTAATATCGATTTGGATCACTGTTTTGGATAAATAACTAGCTTATTGACACTATCACACACATACATACATTATATATATATTGTCCATAATAATTTTCTTACTATTTTTATTGGTTCATAAAATACTATTCTATAAGTAACTTAGCAGTTAACCATTATGTTTTATAAACCTATTATTTTGTAATATCTGACAAAGTGATTTATGGCTAAAATACAATTGATTGATCTTTATTTTTAACTAAATTGGGATTAAATATTTTATAGATTGTGTTTGATTATTTTAATCATCATTTTCATATAATTGTTTATATTATATTCTTATTAGCATAATCCTTTTTTGTTTTGTTATTGTGCCCTAAAGGGAGGGGTAAGTCCTTATTGACCGTTTTAGTAGTATGTGATTGCTAAATGATACTATTAATAGTGGGCTACATAGGATTTCCAATTGGCTCTCATCAAAAGATAGGGAAACTATTGATAACTTGTCATTATTGTTTATTAGTTGCGGACGCTTAGGAGCCATTATTACTTTATTTACTGATTTTTTTTTCATTAATTGATTATTGAATTAATTGTTGGCCCTAATTACCTTTATTAGTTTGTGAGTAATTAACTTATCTATATTTTGCATTGTCTACTCATCATATTTATGATTATTCCATGAATATTTGAACTTCATGTTTTTGTGGTTATTCTATATATTGATTTATATTATTTTCTAAAATTGACTTCGTCCTTATTTTGGCTGGTAGGCTTGATACTTACTAAGTTATAGTTTACTCTCCCCATCCAACTTTTCAAGCGAGTTGTATGAGTCATGGTTCGAAGGTTTAGAATTAAGTATTTTAGCATCTAGCTAGCCTAATGTATTTACAAAGAATTTATAATAATGATGTAACACTTGCTAAATTAGATTTGTATTAAAGAGAACCTTATTTATGTTCTTGTTGGTTCATCTTTTCTAGGCAATAATAAACTTAGAACTGTTATTATCTTAGTTTTTTTTGTTTACCCTTTCTAGCGACATGAGTCCTCTAGTTTAGTTGGCGATATGAAACACTTCTCTATTAGGCTAAGTTCATGTTTGGGGGTGTTACACTAATTGTCGTATAGGAAAAGTTTACAGGAAAAGTGTTATCTTGTGACATTGAGCTTAGGTAATTTTGAAAGGAGGTAGGATTTGGATGAATTGATGTTTTGTATAAGGGGGCTAAGTGTGGCACTCCCTATAAGTTTCAATTTTCAAGTTTTTTTTTTATTTTTTTTTGGGATATTTAGTTTATCATTCCATAATCCCTATTCCACAAATTCCTATAATCCCTCAATGAGATCTAGGGGGTCAAGGGATCCGGGTAGGACTTATACACTTTGCTGAGTGTTTCTTAGCTTTTCAAGGTGTCACCCCTGGTCTTTTCCAATTTGGGAAAGGAGAATATTGATGTACTTAAATAATTAATAAAGATTGAATCTTTGTACCTAATGAAAACTATTTATGATTGGTGATCTATTACGTGATTCCACAATTTTGATTTCTTATCTGCTACATGGAATTATAAAACAATTTCTATAATACTTTTTTTGGTAAGTAATAAGAAATTTCATTAATTACCAAAGACGGATAAGTACATCAAAGAAAATTATTTATAAAGCAAGAACTAAACAAATCTATCTATGGAATCCAACAAGCAATCCATTTGACCATTTTTTTGAAGGAGGATATTTTAGTGAAGATTTGAAGAATGATATCATGAGCCACATTTTTAATCAAGGGAATTTTAGCTTGGAAAATAGATAAATTCACAGCATACCAAATCTCATATATAACTCTTGCAATCATCATACACATGGTATCTTGTTCACCCTTTCTGAAATGTCTCCTATGAATAGTCCAGCGTTGGAATTGGTTCCAAGAATTGAGAGGGGGAGTAATGCCAACCCAATTACACATAATTCTCCATACCTCCTGAGAAAAAGGACAACACATAAAGAGGTGATTGACATCTTCAAACTCACTTGCACAAAGTCCACAATATGTTTCATTTGTGACATCCCATTTACCTAATCTTTCTCTTATAAGTATGGCCTGTCTACATACCATTCAACAAATAAATTTGTGTCTAAGAGGGCCAAGGTGTTTCCAAACTTGATTATGCCATGATTTGCCATCTCCTTACAGTCAAATAATATCATACACACTGTGAGTCGTATGTATCTCATCAGTGAAAGCACTGTTTTGATGGAATATATGAAGGAGAGAATCCCTAAGCTGCATAATACGTTTGAAAATCGAGGATTGATTTGAATGACACTACAGGTTATTTAAGAGAGCCTCTTTTATGTAATAGCCATGTTGCAATACCTCGTATTTTAAAATTCAATTTTATCAAGCTTAATTATTTTATTGGTGTAATTTAATATAAACATTTTATTATTTTAATTTCGATTCGTTTTATAGATTTATTGACAATTTTTATTTCATATTTGAATTTAATTAATCGTTGTCGTTATGGATGATTATAGATAAATTCGTTCACAACCATGATTTTATTATATTCATATGATTTTTATTTTCGGTTAATCCGTTCTTTCTCATATTTTAATTTTTAATATTTTATATTCTTTTTTTATTATAACTTCTTCGTGTGATTACGACTTTATTTTGGAGTTATATTTCGTTAGCAATATATATGTTATTTAAATTATAAAATTTTCATTCAAAATAGTCAAATTTATTTTATTAATTTTATTCGTAGAAAATATTTCCGACTTTAAATTTATTCGTTTTTGAATTTTTTAAGATCTTTGAAAAGTTTTAAATTAAAAAGATTTTCGGAACTTATTTATAAATTTCTTTTTGAAATTAATTTTCTTTCATTTTACTCTTCTATTTGCGGAAGATCTATTTCGGAAATTATTTAAATTAGTCTAGACTTATTAGAATTTAATTTAAATATTTAATTATATGCTTTTGAATATTATTTTGAGGTCTTATAATGTATTTTGATAAATAAAATAAATTTTTATGTTCATTGGTAAATTCTTCCAAAAATACTTCCAAAATTCTTAATATAGCTCTTATATCGATTTTAAGCCTTCGGAACCTTACGAAATAATTTCTTGTTAAATACATTTTAGATAAAATTTTCTAAAAATATTTTTGGATGTTTGTATTCATTTATATGTGTGTATTTGTAAAAAAAAAAGAAAAAAAAAAGAAAAAAGAAGGAAATCTTGAATCCTGCCCCTACCTCCTCTTCATTTCTTTTCTCTTCTCTTTCCCTTTCCCGACCTGCTCCCTGTTCACACCCAAAATCCAGACCTCATCTCCTCCTCCTTTGTTGACCATCAGCAACGACAAACAACAGCCATATCCGCCGCACAACAACCCTTGCAAATGCCGCAAAAGTGCAGCAACAATGTAGCAGTAGATGGAAGCAGAAACGACAAACGGGAGTGACAACACCACTGGACGGTCACTGCCAATGTCTCCCAACCACCAACGAGTTGTCCTTACCCTCCGGTGAAGCTTCTTTGGCCTTCTCTTGTCTCGATTTGTTGGTTTTATTTGGTATACAATTCTGAAAACCCTAAGTTTCGATTTGATTAATTGAATGTAAATTAGCTTATGAAAAGCTAAATTGATTGTTTGATTATGTATATGTATGTTGTATGATTGATTTAGAGTGGTTAATTGTAGTGTATTTGGTTATGTGAAATGCCCCTAAAATTCCTAGATTTAAAAATTATATTTAAATGAGGTTTTATTAGGAATTATTCAAATAAATTATTTTTATTAAAATAAAAGGATATTTAATTAGGGAAATTAAGAAGAAATTCATAAGTATTTTTATTAGAAAAGGATTTGGGTATTTTAGCTAATTAAGTATTTTATTTTGAAAATTAATAAAATAAATTATTTCATTTAAAATAAGAAGGAGAAACTATTTTCAAATTAATATTAATTTTATAAATAATTTAATTATAGAAAATTAGGGTGTTTTGCTAGTTAAAAAGGAATTTGTGGAAAATCTTTTAAAAATCCTAATTTAGCCTAAAAAGGGATTTAAAGATTATTTTAGATTATTATTTTTAAATATCCTAAATATTTTAATTAATTTAATTGGCCCTAAATTAATTATTCTTCTCTTTTCCTTTTTCCCTTTTTCCTTTTTCTTTTTCTTTTTTCTCCTTGCCGAACTGGGCATATCCATTACCCCGTTTTGACTTCCACCGGGCAACCTCGCCCCCGTTGACCCTAACCCTACTTTACTCACTCCCTATCCGACCCACAGAACCCTATCCTCCCTTCTAACCCTATAAATATCCCCCATAGTAACCTGTATCGAGCTCTTGATCCCCCCAACCCAGAATCCCAACCTTGCCACCGTCGCCCCATCAGACGCCATTATCTCCTTCCCCGGACAACTTCAACACCTCCTCTTGCTACCAATCTCTTCCCTGAAATTCCATCTAGATAACAAAGTCCTTCAAATCCTTCGATTCTTCTTGAATGAGCTGCCATAACCACGCAAAGTTTGCTGCTCATCTTGCCAGAAAATTTCACCCCGAGACGTTGAACCACCTTCCACCACCACATGCGCCACTTATGACACCTTCCAATCCCACCATTAAATCCTAATAATTATCCTCTATAGCCCAATATAATTAGTTTAATTTTTCTTCCTCTCCATTACCCATTTTCCTAATTTTTGACCCTCTTAGACCACTTTTTCGGCCACCTCCGGGAACCAATGCCGGTGCCACCAATACCCTCCAACTCAAGGTGAAACCCTAAACCTTTTAAATACTTAATTTTAATTTATTGATAATTATTATGCTTTTATTCTAATTTTTAATGCTAATTCAAATTTTATTATTATTATTATTATTATTATTATTATTATTATTTTATCAATTGTAATCTAATGGTTAAATCTTCTTTACAGGTTTGGAAGTATTGTTGATTTAGAAAAACTATTATTCTCGAATTTTAGTTATTTAATAGAATTAGTACATGTTTACTATTATTATTTATTTATTATTATTATTATTATTATTAGTTTAATTAATTATTTAATAGTGTAATTATTTCAGGAGGTGTAGAAACCTAAATTTTTAATTAAGCCTCGCAGATTTTGCCTTTTTTTTTACTATTATTAGCATTTTTAACATTATTACTAATATATTATCATTTTTAGCACTATTTCCTTTTATATTATAAGTATATATATTATTACTACTACTGCTACTAAATTTTTTATTGTTATTATTATTATTACTACCAATAAATTTGATTATTTATTTTATTATTAGTATTATCTTGGAAAAGGGGCCAAAGCATTTATTTCACCTTATTTTTGAATAATGTCCTTTTTATTGTTATTATTATTGTTACTATTACTATTCTTATTTATATTCTTATTGATATTATTTTAGTATCATTATTATTATTAGGGTAAATTATTTAACCCTATATTTGTAATACCCGTATTTTTAAAATCTAGATTTATTAAGTTTAATGATTTTATTAACGTAATTTGATGTACACAATTAATTACTTTAGCTTCGAATTGTCTTATGGATTTATCGACAATTCAAATTCATATTTAAATTTAATTAAATTTCTTATGATAGTTAAATTTATTGTAATGATTTTATCAATAGAAAATAATTCCAAATCTAAATTATTCATTTCAATCATTAATATTTTTAGGAAGTTTTAAATTTAGAATACATATTTAGGAATTTCTTTCCAAAATTAGCTTTATTCTGTTGTATGCCTTTTGACTTATAGAAAATAATTTCAGAAATGACTAAATTGGGCTTGGGTGTTAGAGTTCAACTTGAATTTTTTATTATATGCTTTAAATAAATTTATAAACTCTTATGATATATTTCCATAAATAATACATTTTTTTATGTTCATCGGTTATTCCTTCCGAGAGTGTTCCAAAATTCTTATATAACTCTTTTATTAATTTTGAGCCTTCGGATCTTTTCGAAATAGATTTTTGATAAATAAATTTTTCTTTGATTAAATTCTTTCAATATTTATATTTAATATTTAGAATTTAAATTGAACTTATACCTAGGTACAACAACCCATAGTTTGTCTCTAAGGGGGTGTTACAAGTTGGTATCAAAGCTTTTGGTTTTTGAGAATCGGGTTTCGGTTAGAGATTCGATTCTCATGATCCTAAATGTTTTAACTGAAAATGTATTTACCTTGTTTCAAGTAAATTTTAAAATCTGGATTAGCTTGTGAGGATAGTGTGATGGGGTAGCGTAAGTGACCTTGTGTTTGTTGCTGTGATTATGGTCTTGTAATTAGTTTGTCCTTAAAGGGGTAGTTTTTTTCTTATAACTGTTGTCTTTATATGGTGTCCCTATTTTCGCGGATTTAAATTTTCTTTAGTAAGTTTATTCCTAAGGGGGTAGTTTATATAGTTATTAGCATTAGTTGGTTTTCTATCCACTTAGAACATTTTTCCCTAACCCTAGGCGCTCCCGGAGATTTCGGGGGTGAAGTCTGTTTTTAAGGGGGTAGTGATGAAATGCCCTGAAAATTTCTAATTTTATAAACTACATTTAAAGGATATTTATTATAAGAATTATTTAAATAAATTATTTTTAAATTGAACTAATTAGGAAAAATAAAGAAGACATTTATAAGTCTTTTTATTTGGGTATTTTAGCTAATTAAGCATTTTATTTTGAAAATAATTAAGCAAATTGTTTTAATTAAAATAAGAAGGAGAAAATATTTTCAAATTAATATTGATTTTATAAATAATTTAATTATAGAAAATTAGGGTGTTTTGCTAATTAAAAAGGAATTTGTGGAAAATCTTTTTAAAATCCTAATATAGCCTAAAAAGGGATTTTAAATATTATTTTATTTAAATATTAATATTTTTAATTATCCCAAATATTCTAATTAATTTAATTATCCCAAATAATTATTTTTCCTTTTTCCTTTTTCCTTTTTCCTTCTTTTCTTCTTCTTTTCTTTTTCTTTTTCTCCTCTCCGAACTGGGCCAGCCCAGCGGCCGAGTTCCTCTTTTTCTTCCTTTCCTTAGGCCCAGCCCGCGCCCGTCGCCCTTCGCCCGTCCCCCTCTACGCCGCGTTTTGAGTCCACTTCCACCGAAACCCGTCATTTCATTTAACGCACCTCCCCCATCGCGCCGACCGGCCCGGTCTGCCCTTTTTCTTTCTTTTCTTTCCTCGCGAACCGCCTGGCCCAGCCCCTTTCTTCTTCCCCTTCACGCCTGCCAGCCCCGACGTCGACCAGCACCTACACCGCCGCTCGCCCCTGGTTTTTCGCCGCCGTTTACGGTCATTTTGACCGGCCGTTTTTATCCCTATCTCTTCCCCCTGAATCGCCGTCCCTCTTGAATAACCTAACTCTCCATTTCTCACGTGATTTTCCCCTCTCTCTCTCCTGCGCACACCCATGCCCGATTTGCTGCCGCCGGCCAAACGCCGCCTCTGGCGACCTGAACCCTACCTTCCCTATCTACTATCCGGCCCAAAGAACCCTACCCTATCTTATTTTCCATATAAATACCCTCGTAAGCAGCTCTGTATCGAGCTCTTGAGCCCCCAACCCAGAATCCGACTTTGCCACCATCTCTCCTTTAGAGGTCTCGTCCTCCGCTTCCGGCCAACTTCGTCGCCCGTTCTGGCCACCCATGTCTTCCTTGCACCTCCCTCTAGCTAACAAAACCATTCACCACCCTCGATTCTTCCTGCATATAATTTTCCAGCTGTGCGAAGTCCTCTTCCCGATCAACCCTGTTTTCTGCGCCGCCACCCTTCGCGCCGTCGTTAGCCACCTCCTCCGCCGCTAAGGCTGCCTCTTTCACCTCCAAAAATGTTATGCAGACCCTCATATACCTTCCCCATGCCTTTATTTTCCTTTTTCTCCCTCTCCTCCTCTCTCTTTCTAATTCTCCTCCATTCGGCCACCACCGCCGTTGCCGTGCGCCGCCACCTTTGGCTGCGCCACCACCTCTATTCTGTCCCTATCCTTCCGGGGAACTCAAAACACCCCAGATCCCATTTTAATTCTTCCTATCTTGTTCCCAGCATGCAACTTTCCCTTCTTTCCTCTCTTTTTCCGGCCAACGCCGCCACCTTCGGGAACCACCGCCGGTGCCACCAATACCCTCCAACTCAAGGTGAAACCCTAAACCTTTTAAATACTTACTTTTAATTTATTGATAATTAATATACTTTTATTCTAATTTTTAATGCTAATTCAAATTTAATTATTATTATTATAATTATTATTATCATTGTTATCAACTGCAATCTAATGGTTAAATCTTCTTTACAGGTTTGGAAGTATTATTGATTTAGAAAAACTATTATTCTCGAATTTTAGTTATTTGATAGAATTAGTGCATGTTTACTATTATTTTTTATAATATAATTAATAATATTATTATTAGTGTAATTAATTATTTAATAGTGTAATTATTTCAGGAGGTGTAGAAACCTAAATTTTTAATTAAGCCTCACAGATTTTACCTTTTTACTATTGATTAGCATTTTTAACATTATTACTAATATATTATCATTTTTAGCACTATTTCCTTTTATATTATAAGTATATATATTATTACTACTACTGCTACTAAATTTGTTATTGTTATTATTATTATTACTACTAATGAATTTGATTATTTATTTTATTATTAGTATTATCTTGGAAAAGGGGCCGAAGCATTTATTTCACCTTGTTTTTGAATAATGTCCTTTTTATTATTATTATTATTGTTACTATTACTACTCTTATTTATATTCTTATTGATATTATTTTAGTATCATTATTATTATTAGAGTAAAGTATTTAACCCTATATTACCAGCTTTTATAATATTTCTGTTATTTCTATATCTTTAGCAAAGTTAGAATTTTGTTAATATTATTTTTATTAGTATGTTGTTATTTAGTCAAAGCCTTAAGGAGGCGTAGGAGCGTGTTCCAAGACCGGCGTCGTTTTAGGTAAGGGATGCTAAGGCCGTTTGTGTGCTTATATGCATTATGTGTTTCATATGCTATGTATTCTATGCTTATGATTATTAATTATGTCGTATATGGTATGGCGTGGAGTTGAAGTATGTTTTGTATGGCATTTGTATTATTTACGTATGATGATATGTATTGTGACCCCGTAAGACATGCATGATAGAATGTTGATATGGTTTGTGTGGGAGAATGGATGAAAAAGGAGGATAGGGAACGAAGTTGATTAAGGGAAGTGAGTTGACCAAATATTATGGTTTATAAGGAATAATCTAGTTTATGATGTTAATTGGGAGAATCTAATTTATGATGTTATATGGGAGAATTGCATTTATGGTTTGTTTAGGAATCTAAATTATGATGTTATTTGGGAGAAGGTAATTTATGATATAATATGGGAGACTTTAATTTATGATTGATTGGGAGAATTAAATTATGGATTGTTTGGGAGAATTTAGTTTATGATGTTATTTGGGAGAATGTAATTTATAATATTATATGGGAGAATTTAATCTATGATTGATTGGGAGAATTAAATTATGATTTGTTTGGGAGAATTTAGTTTATGATGTTATTTGGGAGAATGTAATTTATAATATCATATGGGGGAATCTAATTTATGATTTGCTTGGGGGAAATTCAATTTATAGTTTTCCTTGGGAGATCTAATTTATGATTTTATGTGGATGAATCTTTATAGTTTGAATTTAGGGTTTGGCATGGAAGAATCTTTATGGTTAAACGTAGGGTTGGTATAGATGAGTCTTTATGGTTTGAATTTAAAGTTTGACATGGATGAATCTTTATGGTTCAGGATTTGGTATGGATGAATATTTGGGATTTACATGTTGAATCTAGGGTTGGTATGGATGGATCCTTAGTTTTGTTTGGGTTGAATTTATGGTTTACATGGTGGCATTGATGGTTGAATGGTGGTATTAGGGTTGCATGGTTGAATTTAGGGTTTCACATGGAATTTTAGGGTTTGCATGAAAACGGTTCGAAGGTTTGCATGGGGAGATTAATGTCTGCATGGGTATTAAATTTACGTATGGAAAGTTAATTTGGGATGTAAGGAATGTAATGTAAAAATAGCACGTGGAGCAAATTAAGGGTATGGAGGAGACTAAATTATGGTTTGTGGTGGTTAATTGAAGTCTATGGTGGCTGATTAGGATTTTGGTGTTATCATTAAGTGTAATTATGAAAAGTGTAATTGTGATGTGTGGTGATTTATGCATGTCTAGGGTGAAAGCCTTTGAATAATATAGTTAATATATTAATCACGTAAAGTGAAAGATGTTGAGCCGGGCCCAGACCGATCCACTGGCATAATAGTGGCAGGCAATATTTCCCTCGCGACCGATCCACCGGCTATAATAGTGGCAGGGCATGTACCCTCGCGACCGATCCACCGGCAATAATAGTGGGGGATCCCGAGCTCAACAAAATCAAACTTACAGTTGCTAAGACATGGGAAAGATACTAATTACTTACAGTGGAACACCATACGAGAAGGGGCTAGACCGATCCACCGGCATATAATAGTGGCAGGGTATGTTACCCTCGCGACCGATCCACCGGCTAAAATAGTGGCAGGGTATGTTACCCTTGCGACCGATCCACCGGCTAAGATAGTGGGGTTCCCGTACTCGTATGGACTTGATAAAAAGTATGGTGTGAAATGAATTCTGATAAGAGATTAATGAAATGATTAATCCAGTCTACTATTGGGCCTTTTTACTTTCACCTGGTTGATCATATGCATTTATGACTGTGTTCTTCTATTTTTCTGCATGGCTTATGTTTTTATGTGTTGGCCTTAGCGATCAAGTCTCCTTACTCAATACTAGACCCGTACTGATACTACCTTGGTTGATGGGTCATGTGATGATCCACCGATGGTGGGGAGCAGACCTCTTGTGCAGGTTAAGATCAGAGACTGTTTGGGGTGGCAGGCCTGACTTGAGTGAGTAGGCAATCCGGAATTTGACCCATCGGGTTTTACGTTGTTTAAATGTATTTCTATTTGGAAGTTACAAGTGTTAATAAACGTTTATGCGTACTTTGATTTTACTGTATCATCTTTTGAATTCCTTCATGAATTGTTAATTTGAATTTAATGTAAATATTTTCTTTAGCCTTAGCACTTGGTACTGGAACGGTCGGAGAGAACCGGTCTGGTACTAAGTGTGGGGGTAACATTCCCATAATTCACAGGTTTTAAGTATTTCTATTTTAATTGCTTCTGCTTTTCAAAAAAAAAAAAGGTAGTGAATTTTGGGGTGTTACAATATTACCAGCTTTTATAATATTTCTGTTATTTCTATATCTTTAGCAAAGTTAGAATTTGTTTAATGTTATTTTTTTAGTATGTTGTTATTTGGTCAAAGCCTTAAGGAGGCGTAGGAGCGTGATCCAAGACCGGTGTCATTTTAGGTAAGGAGTGATAAGGCCTTTATGTGCTTATGTCTATTATGTGTTTTCCAGGTTATGTATCTATTGCTTATTCTTATTAAATATTTTATATGTGGTATGACGTGGAGTTGAAGTATGCTTTGTCTAGCATTTGTATTAATTATGTATGAGAATATGTGTTGTGACACCGTAAGACATGCATGAGGGAATGTTGATGTGGTTTGTGTGGGAGAATGGATGAAAAAGGAGGATAAGGAAAGAAGTTGACTAAGGGAAGTGAGTTGACCTAATATTATGCTTTATAAGGAATAATCTAGTTTATGATATTGTATGGGAGAAATTAATTTATGATTGATTGGAAGAACTAAATTATGGGTTGTTTGGGAGAATTTAGTTTATGATGTTATTTGGGAGAATGTAACTTATAATATTATATGGGAGAATTGAAGTTATGATTTGATTGGGAGAGTTAATTTATAATTTGTTGGGAGAATCTAATTCATGATGTTATTTGGGAAAATGTAATTTATGATATTATATGGAGGAATCTAATTTATGATTTACTTAGGGGAATTCAAGTCATAGTTTTCCTTGGGAGATTCTAATTTATGATTTTATGTGGAATAATCTTTATGGTTTAATTGTAGGGTTGGTATATATGAATCTTTATGGTTGAATGTAGGGTTGGTATAGATGAGTCTTTATGGTTTGAATTTAAAGTTTGACATGGATGAATCTTTATGGTTTAGGATTTGGTATGGATGAATATTTGGGATTTACATGTTGAATCTAGGGTTTGGTATGGATGAATCCTTAGTTTTGTTAGGGTTGAATTTATGGGTTGTATGGTGGTATTATAGTTGTATGGTGGTATTAGGGTTTACATGGTGTCATTGATGGTTGAATGGTGGTAGTAGGGTTTGCATGATTGAATTTAGGATTTGGTATGGATGAATATTTGGATTTACATGGTGGCATTGATGGTTGAATGGTGGTATTAGGGTTGCATGGTTGAATTTAGGATTTCACGTGGAATTTTAGGGTTTGCATGAAAACGGTTCAAAGGTTTGCATGGGGAGATTAATGTTTGCATGGAAGCGAAATTTACGTGTGAAAAGCTGATTTGGGATGTAAGGGAGGAAGTAGAAGAGTTATTTGGGTGTTTGAATATTTTTGGTGAAAAATAATGCATAGGACGTTATAAGGGTATGGAGGAGACTGAATTATTATTGTTGTGGTTAATTGAGGTATATGGTGGCTGATTAGGGTTTTTGGGGTTATCACGTGTATTTGGTAATTAAAGTGTAATTATGAAACTTTGTGATTTGTGATGTGTGGTCATTCATGCATGTTGGTGAAGGCCTTTGAATAAGACACTAAGATACTAATCATTTAAAGTGGAAGATTATTGAGCCGGGTCCAGCCGATACACCGGTTAGGAATAGTAGTTAGGGTTTAACCCTATGTGTGACCGATCCACCGGTAATAATAGTGGTGAGGACTTTGTCCCGCAAGTGTCCGGCCCGCCGGAAATAATAGTGGGGTGACTCGAGCTCAATAACAATAAATCATAGTTTCCAAAACATTTAAAATGTACTAATTACTTACAGTGGAACACCATGTGAGCAGGAACCAGCCGATCCACCGGTAAGGAATAGTGGTGAGGACTTTGTCCTGCAAGTGACCGATCCACCGGCGAATAATAGTGGTGTGGACTTTGTCCCGCAAGTGACCGTCCCACCGGCAATAATAGTGGGGTGTTCCTGTACTCGCATGGATTTGATAAAAAGCATGGTGTGTATCGACTTTTGATAAAGGATTAATCAAGTAATTAATTCAGATTATATACGGGCCTTTGTACTTTTACCTGGTTGATCATATGCAATTATGATTGTGTACTCCTATTTTTCTGCACGGCTTGGGTTTTTATGTATTGGCCTTAGCGATCATTTCACCTTACTTAGTACTGGACCCGTACTGATACTACCTTGGTTGATGGGTCCTGTGATGATCCACCGATGGTGGGGAGCAGACCGCTTGTGCAGGTTTAAGATCAGAGACTGTTTGGGGTGGCAGGCCTGACTTGAGTGAGTAGGCAATCCGGAATTTGACCCATCGGGTTTTATGTTGTTTCATTTATTTCTAATTGGAAGTTACAAGTGTTAATAAATGTTTATGCGTACTCTGATTTTATTGTATGATCTTTCGAATTCTTTTATGAGTTGTTAAATTCAATTTAATGTAAATCTTTTCTTTAGCCTTAGCACTTGGTACTAGAACGGTCGGAGAGAACCGGTCTGGTACTAGGTGTGGCGGTAACATTCCCATAATTCACAGGTTTTAAGTATTTCTATTATAAATGCTTCCGCTTTCAAAAAAAAATAGTAAATTTTGGGGTGTTACAAGTTGGTATCAGAGCTTTTGGTTTTTCAGAATCAGGTTTCGGTTAGAGATTCGGTTCTCACGATCCTAAATATTTTAACTGAAAATGTATTTACCTTTTTTTTAAGTGAATTTTAAAATCAGGATTAGCTTGTGAGGATCATACAATTGGGTAGCGTAAGTGACCATGTGTTTTGCTGCTGTGATTATGGTCTTGTAATTAGTTTGTCCTTAAGGGGGTAGTAACCCCACTAGGTTTATCCTAGTTCTACAAGTTTAGTGGATTGATAACCTTAAGGCGTACCTTGCTAAGTCCAAATTTACTTGGTTTAGTTTTCGTAAACATCGCTTTAATTTCTTTGGAGTTACTTTTAACCTATTTATTGCAATCAATATTTTATGCAATCATTTGTTAAGTTAGCGCTACTTAAATTTTTCCTGAACTTCGGGGACGAAGTTCCTTTTTAAGAGGGTAATGATGTAATACCCTGGATTTTTAAAAATCCAAATTTATTAAGTTAAAGATTTTATTAACGTAATTTGATGTAAATAATTAATTATTTTAATTTTGATTTGTCTTATGGATTTATCGACGATTCAATTCATAATTAAATTTAATTAATCGTTGTTGTTGGGAAGAATGAACACCTGGGATCAGAAGTTCTGAATTTCAACTAATATAGATTTGATAAGTTGTATTCTACTAGAATGAATAAGGTGCTTGTTAGTCCAACAGAGGATTCTGGTAGAAAGAGAGTTGATCAGGGGCTGAATCTGGGAGATACCAAATCAAGTTCAATCCAGGGGTACTCCTAGGTACCTGAAGGAGAAAGATCCTAACTCACACTTTAGGATGTGTGGGATTTGGGTCTTCATAGCTAAAGATACTCCTGCCATATATATTGAGCTCTTAGAGGGTTAAGATTTCATCCCAGAATAGAGGATACAATCGTCCAACTTTTGATTAATAAGGGATGCTGAGTAAATATCTCCTTTGGTAAAAAGAAGTAAATCATCAGCAAAACATAGATTAATGATTTTTAGTTTGCTACAATCATGATGCCCCAAGAATTTACTATCATTCGACATCAAATGCAAATCCCTATGAAAGTATTCCATAGCAATAACACAGAAATAGGGAGATAGAGGATCATCCTGCCTAAGCCACCTTTTAAATTTGAAAGGATAGGTGAGGGAGTCATTCACATAAAATGAAACCCTAATAGAGGATACACATTTCATAATCATTTCGGTGAAGTGATAAGGAAAGTTGAAAGCCAAGAGAGTATGCTTTAAGAAGATCCATTCCAAGGAATCATAAGCTTTTTGGATATCTACTTTAACCATCATTCTAGGAGAAACAAACTTACATTGGTAGTGCTTAATAAGTTCAGTAGCCACAAGCACATTATCCCCAAGAGTTCTACCTTTGATAAAGGATGATTGAGAATCACCAATAATATGTGGCACAACCTTCTAAAGTCTGTTAGCCAAGACTTTGGAAATTTTTTCATAAAATACATTGCAACAGGCTATAGGTCTGAAATCCTTGATCCTTTAGGCACCACACTTTTTAGGAATAAGGGTAATAGCTATATTATTAATTTGCCTAATAAGCTTCTTAGAATACTAGAATTCAGGAAAAGCAGCGACAATATCATTCCCAATAATAGGCCAGGTTTGTTTGAAGAAGAAAGGGTTGTACCCATCTGAACCTAGGGCACTCAAGTTTCCCATAGAAAAAATGGCAGCCTTTACCTCTTCAGCAATAAGAAGAGAAAAAAAGAAATTATCTTTGATCAGTGGATACTAAATATCACTGTTTATAAGCAATTGCGTTAATGGGTTTGAGTTCAGCAGAATAGGAACCAAGAAAAATTTTAAAGAATTTTACTATCTTAGTCTTTATATCTTGATCCTGCATAAGGACTTGGTCCTAATCATTAATGAGCTGAGAGATCCTATTTTGAGCTCTCCTCCACTAAAGACTAGCATATAAAGTTTTATTGTTATGATCTCCTAGTTTGACAAAGTGAATATGAGCTTTTTGTTGGAGAAAACTCTCTTCCTTCCTAGCTTTCTTCTCTAATTCCAATTTGGCAATTTTTTCATTGTTAATGCAGGATTGATCAAAAGGATGTTGAGATAAGAATTTGTTTGTATCCATCCAGTGTTGATATGCTTGAGTCAACTTTTGAGTAACATTACCACAGTTATTGGGCTTGAATATTTTGAGCTTATGCTTTATTAATTTGAGTTTCCTCATACACTTTAAGGATTGATTCCCCCGCATTTTTAACTACTAGACACCTCTGACCAAATCGAAGAAGCCCTCCTTTTCAACCTAGAAATTAAAAAATTTAAAAGGTTTTGTGCCATTAGTCTGGATAGTCTTCAAGGAAACAAGGAAATCGTGGTGATCAGAAACAAGATGTCAGATGGTATTAATAGCTATATCAGGGAAAAGGTCCAGCCAATCACTATTACCAGCCCCCTGTTCAGCTTGCTGTAGATTCTAGAAGTAAGATCTTGTATGTTAGTCTAGGTAAAATAAGACCTAAAAGAAGGAAAATCACTCAACCCACAATCTTGCATGTAGTGGGAGAACTCAAAAGCATCTTGGGGATCAATATCGCCACAAATCTTTTCCTAGGAAGAAGCAACAACATTAAAGTCTCCAATAGTAATCTAGGGAAAAGATTGAGTAGTAAAATTTCTCATCCATTCCTATATATTTCTTCTTAGAATCCTTGTGTTATAAGAATACACCATAGTGATGGAAAATTAGTGTTGAGATTTGACACAGGTGGCCAAGCAATGGATAGCCCGAGCTTTTTTTTTGCTACCTGAATATTATATATATAATCATCCCAAAATAAAAAAATTCTACCATTAGAATGGTTTTCATAGTTGTTCACCCTATTCCAATGTGAACCAAATTTCTGAATAATAGAATCAGCTTTACCTTGCTTTACCCTAGTCTCTAAAAGGCCCAAAAAATAAATTTTGTGCAACAACATAATGTTTTTCACAACCTTATGTTTGTGGGTTTTGTTAAACCCTCTAATATTCCAAATGGATAAGGTCATGATGAAAAGGAATCCCATCCCCTCCACCCCTATCCACATTGTCTGCTATCAATTTTGTTTGAAGAGAACATAGCCCAGGAGTGCAAGATTCAGAAAGTTCTATTTGAGGAGAATAGCCTTCATGCCAATAAAGCTCCTTCCCCTTTAGTAGATCCATCCTTCCCTTATAAATAGTAAGAGAAAATGCGGCACCTTGTGAAAGATCATAATTCAATGATTGATCCTAGTTAACAATAAGCTTAGAGGCAAGGTTAGGTTGGATATCCTTCTGCTCAGAATTAGGAACCATATGATGATTAACTACATGAGAAGGAGTTGTTTTAGGTTTATAATATTGGGAATTAGTGATCCTTTGCCCCATCTTACCACAACATTTTCTTGATTCATGTCCAATTACATCATATAGAGAGAAAAATTTAGGTTTCCACTCATAGGAAACATTCTGTTTCAAATCCTTACCACCAGGTAAAGCAATAGAAATTTGATCAGAAAGAGGCATACTAATGTCTATTTCAATCAACACCCTCAAGAAAGATATTCTTCCTCTCTGAGCTATGACTGTATCAGCACAAATGGTGAGACCCAAGAGACTAGCCATTCTGCTTAGACTATCATCAAACCATAAATACAAAGGTGAGCTAGGGAATAAAACCCACAAAGGCATGGTATACCATTCCTTAGCTGACATGGAGACTTCAGGAGTCCACTTTCTTCACAACATAGGCCTAACACCAAAACTCCAATAGGGAATTAAGGATTTGATACATGTCTTCTTAGGATGCAAACTTGTATAAAAAAACTAATCATGAGTAAAAACCTTAGGTAGAACAGGAAGAAACTTCCACCACTCCTTCACAAATTGAGACATTTGGTAATGGCTTGGTTGAATTCCAACCACCATCCCAACCAAATCATTATCCCATCATTTAGCCTCCTTCAAATTTTCATTCTCTTGGATCATGGCTTTTTGGGTTCCATCTATGACTAAAGGAGGTATGGATTTCAATGTCATACCCTGTTTAGGCCTTCTATTATTGATCAGAATATCTTTCCATGACCGATTCTCTGAATAGATGTTATTATGATCATGGTTATCATGCGATATAGGTGGGTCCTCTAGATTTAGTTCGGATCATTTTAATGGAAGAGTCACAATTAGAGAAATCACGTTAGGGTTTTGAACCGGCGAAGGGGTTCGAGATTTGACCACATACGACACAGGTTCTCCTAATTTATCAATAATAACCAAACCATCCCTTACAGGAGTCACAACTTTTGAACTAGACACATTATTTGAAGTGAGGGGTGCCTTGTTCTTGGTAGCTTTCTTCTTCGCCATGAGAAATGAATGACTAAGGGGGAAAACAAGCAGGAAGAGTCAAGCACATGGGGCACGTTCTTCCATCAACTTTGGCCTCATTAGATCTTTCACTTTTCTATAATACTTTTGATTACATGTCAACATATTAAAGATTGGATAGGAAGCTAAGGATTCAGTTAATAATCTAATAGTGGGATTTGAAATAGGTGGTGTATATGTTGATCATGAAATTTGATCATAGTTGTGGATAGCAATAACTTTGTTATACTCACCAAGTGTTGACTGCATTCTCTTAGTGGTAGAATGATGACACAACAGTCTCATAAATCACATTAGTACAACAAATAAAAAGCTCCAGCGACTTCTATTGATCATTGATTTCTTGTTTGGCATCTGATATCCGTGTTCGAGAATTTTTTTAAGACACCTTATTTCAAGAATGGCATCCATCCATTCTATGATTGAAGTGTGTAAGGCTCTTGATAAGCCGTTGGACTTTTGTGACCTCTTGTTTTTAAGTAATGGTAGTTGCATTCTAGGTTTATTCAGCTTAATTAGTTGTAGGTGTGAGTGTGCTCATATCACGCAAAAATGCAATCAAGGACCATACAATAGAATGGATTGAGAAGCATTTTGCTGGCTTTTTTAAGGAAATGCACTTTGGCAACCATTTTGCTTTAGATGGAGAGTCAAGGTCCAAGTCAGACATGTGCAGATATACTGGGGAATTTCTCACAATGCTTCTTGTCAAAACCTGAAAATTCAGCAAGTCATGCATTGAAGAAAAAAAATGAGTCGTAAATTGCAAAGCTAGCTGTGTGTACACTCGACAGGGAGGAACTTTGTCTGATTTTCGAACTTGGTTCCGTTGATTTGCTTAATGGCTGGCCTATAGTGTGGTGTTCTCTAATCATTCCTCCTTCAAGTTACCATCCAGCGCAAACTATACCATGGATTTAACTGCTGAAGGGTAGCTATTGTATTCTGCATGGATTTGTTGCTGAATTCACGCGCACGCTTCCGTAGTTCTATGACAGTATATACAAAGTGTTGGAAATAATTATCTGTATGTGACATGTGCATGTTCTTAGGATATTGGTTCAAATATTATCATAAGAAGTCGGGATTGTATAGGTGGCTAACACTGTCATAAAAATGTTATAATAATGGAAAAAATAATAATAATTTAAATCTGAAATTTTTGATATTTAGAAGCTCTATTTTAATTATTATGTCAAATTTCATTGGTAATAATTATTTTTGTTTTTGTTGTTTGTACTCTTTGATATCTTTGTTTCTGCTGCTTGATAACGATGCGAAAGATGTTGCTTAGACTTTTCTTCATTAGGGCTATGTTTTCCTTACATTATTTTTAGATTAGATAAAAAGAGCATCAATTAACTTTGATCAAAATTGATTAGATTTAACAATAGTAATTATTGGCGGTGGTGGTATAAATAACAATAATATTTATATTAATAAAAAAATTATATATATATAATTTTTTTTTTATAATTTTACTTGTTATAATAAATATTATCATTTTATTGTTGTTGTTATAAGTATTGTATTATTAACATTAATATTTATTATTACACAAAATGATTTAATAATTCACATAATAATTATTATGTGCATAAATATAATAATATTAATATTATCATAAATTTAAAAAAATGTATAATAATAGTAATGATTATTTTTCATTATCATATTTATAAATATGAAAATAATAATAATTATAATAAATTAGAATAGTATTTAAAATCATTATTACCATGAATCAATAATAATAATAATAATAATAATTAAAACTATAATTATACTAATTTGTATTACAATTGTTATAATTACATATTATCATTGTTAATTTTATTATTAATTATCATCAAAGTTAACATTATAATAGTAGTAATAATAAGTTATTTTATGCTTAATTTTCATCAAATTAAATCAACACTAATCAATTTAAATGGTATAAAATAAAATAAACTAGATAAGATCAGAGAATCAATGAAAATAAGGCCTCAGTAATATTGTTGTCCACAAGCAAGATGCCCACTCCCTTTGAGAAATTACGCTTATACAAGGATTTCAAGAGCGGCATTCCTGCGTGAGTTTTATCTCTCCAATCCGCAAGCACACTTTAGAGTGTAGGTGCGGTGGAAACAACCCATCCTTCTTTCTTTCCTTGGGCTCTTTCTATTGGATGGTATATGTGCACGGGGACCCTCTGAGTGTGGAACTTTTCTAGCCACAGTAGTCATGCCAGCAATCACGACGTTGTATAAGCGTAATTACGATAATTCCCTGACTTGCATGTATCTGTCGCTCCTTGATCACCTCGACGATTAGTACTTGTAACGCGGCATACACGTTAGTATTGAGACCGGGTCTGTGAATGAATTCTCATAAAAGTGGACAGAGATTGGTTGGTTTTCTATTTGCTACGATTTGTCTTCGAGAGAGAGTGAAATAATATGTATATGTGGTCAGTAATTTTACCCTTGTCCGTGGGGCCGCATGCTTTCACTGCTGCTGAACGCGTCATATGGTCCAAAAGCTTTGTCACGTAATATGAAATAATATGCAGAGAACATTAGTTTGAAGGTGACTTCAGAAAAATTAATATAATTTAAAAACATTTGATTTCAAATATGAAATAATATATATATTAGATATTATTAAAAATAATTTAAATATCAAATAAATTATTTAAATTTAAATAGTTTGAATTAGTTTACCTTTAAAATAAATCTCCCTAATATATGTGGTCATTAATTTTACCCTCGTCTCTTCACTGCCGCTAAATGCATCGTATGGTCCAAAAGCCGTGTCACTTAAGGGGCTGTAGTAGGACTCAAGTCTTCCATGAATAGAGACTCGGTAATCTGTACTGCATGCTAGTATTTTGATCGAGTCAAGGAGTTGGGAGGCCTAGCCAGCCAGCTCACTTCTTTTTTACCAAGTCCTAAAGCAAGACCGAAAAGTCTCGCTTTATTAACGCCGAACAATGTCAAGTCATATATATCTTTTATACATATTCTTCTTCCAGATACAAGAATGCTTAAGTAACGTCTGCTAAAAACCTAGATCTCAATTGCCTTCTCACATTCACTTAGTGCTCAATTCATACGTCTTTCATTCTTTGCCCCTAGCTATCTATATAATTCCAGAAATACTAGGCAGACTTGAAAAGTGATGGCTCCAACCGCCTCTCATTTCTGCTTTTCCTTCTCATTCTTATTGCTACCCCTGTACGTTGTTGGTCAAACTAGAGGTAATATAATAGTTGGGGCTTCTCTTACAGCTAACAACTGTAGGATAATTAATTTCAATATTCGCAGCAATTAACACAATAATTAAATCCAAATCGAGATTAACGTTGTGCCGTGAAATAATCACTGTCCTGAAGTGATTTTCAACCGGACAATGACGCAGATCCCTTCAATGTCGAATCACCCCCAATGTTAACACAACCTCATAGAAGCTATTGTCGAGTATGATTAACCAAAAAATTAATTATCATTAAATAGCCAAAAAACCGAGTAAGGCATAAGTGGAACGTCTTCCACTAATCAGCCCACAAAAACGAAACGGTTGAATAGGTAAAACCGCAACCGACGAAGACCAAGTAAACCAAATAAAAACGGTAAACGAAAAAATCGGGTCGGATCGGATCAAAGACTACACCACACCACACCCAGCCCAGCCCGACCCGGACCGTGTGTGTTGTATTTTAGATCCAGCCCACAACCCACAAAACAACCCCAAGCTCATTATTCAAACAACCAAAATGTGAGGGGATATAAAAAGTGAACAATATTCTTATTCACTACCAATGTGGGACAATGAAAAACACCCACATAGTTGTCATTGCACCAACAATCCCCCACCAATGGCAAACAGAAGAAAAAACCCGATTGATCTGGACAAGGAAGGAGTAACACTGAAGTATCAATATCACAAGGATTGAATTGATACGTAGTGAAATGAGGCAACAATCGTATCTGAGGAGTGCACGAGTCTTGAACTACTCAGACTTCGATTGAGACCGTCACATCACATGTTTTTACCTTAAATTTGCAAATTCCGCGATAGTAACACAAGCGCTTTTAATGGCCATGCGCACACCTTGGGTACTCATGAGTGCTCTAGAAAGATAGCCTTAATCTTTCATAGAAGGCGGCCCACCTTCACACTCACCTAGGTGAATCCATCAAGTGCGTCTCACAAGCACCACCAAATCTGGTTATGGATCCATTAAGAGCATAATCATGCTCAACCTTTTAAAAGTCTAGCAGTAAGTTCATCAGATCCGTCTCAAAAGGACCACCCAAAATATAGGGCTATGAACTCATCAAAGTAGAAAGCTGAACCTTTCCACAACGCACTACAATGCGCCATAGGAATGAGAATGTAGTGCAGAGGAGTGATCATAAGATTTCATTTGATCACATATGGTATTTACCATACCTTCCTTAACTCAAAGGCTTAAGCCCCATTCCCCTCGACGATTCAAGGATAGCTCTCCTTGTTAGACCCTTTGTTAGAGGATCTGCTAGATTCCTTTCGGATCTAACAAACTCTAAAGAGATCACACCATTCCTCAACAGTTGTCTCACACAACTATGTTTAACACGAATGTGTCTTCTCTTACCATTATAAACAGTGTTCTTGGTAACACATATAGCTGCCTGTGAATCACAATGTAAGGAAACCGATACACTGGGTTTCCTCCACAAAGGCACATCGTCCAACAAGTTCCTTAACCATTCTACCTCTTGACCAGCTAATTCAAGGGCAATAAATTCTGACTCCATGGTGGAGCGAGCTATGCAAGTCTACTTAGAAGACTTCCAAGATATAGCTCCTCCTCCCAAGGTAAACACATAACCACAGGTAGAACTTACTTCATCATTATCAGAAATCCAATTTGCATCCATAAATCTCTCTAGAACAGCAGGAAATTTACAGAAATGCAAACCCCAATCCTTAGTACCTTTAAGGTGTCTAAGTAATCCAATAATCATTACCTGGGTTGTGAGTATATCTACTCAATATACTCACAGCATATGCTATGTCAGGTCTAGTACAATTCATCAGGAACATCACGCTACCTATGATTTTAGCATATTTAGCTTGAGAAACACCATAACTTAGGTTCTTTTTCAAATGTATACTAGGATCATAGGGTGTTTTCACAGGCACTTCATCTTGACATTCAAATTTTTCTAGAATCTTATCAACATAGTGAGTTTGTTTCAAGCAAAAGCCATTCTCAGTTTTTCTCATTTTAATGCCAAGAATTACATCAGCTTCTCCTAAATCTTTCATTTCGAAATGAGAAGACAAAAAAATTTTGGTCTCATCGACCACAGACATATTTGTGCCAAGAATCAACATGTCATCCACATATAAGCATATTATCACGCATTCATGTCCAATCAATTTAGAATATACACAAGAGTCAGATGCATTTGCTATATAACCATTGCTGACTAAAGTCTGGTCAAACTTTTCATACCATTGTTTAGGAGCTTGTTTAAGGCCATACAATGACTTTCTCAATCTACAAACTTTAGTTTCCTGACCTTCAACCTCATAGCCCTCGGGCTGGTCCACATAGATCTCCTCTTTCAGGTCACCATTCAGAAATGTTGCTTTCACATCCATTTGATGGACTATAAGTCCATGGATAGCAACCAAAGCGACCAAGGATCGGATAGTGGCAATCTTAGTTACAGGAGAGTAAGTATTGAAAAAGTCAATGTCTTTCTTTTGCTTGTAGCCTACAGCTACTAATCTAGCCTTAAACTTATCAATGGTCCCGTCAATTCTTAATTTCTTTCTGATGACCCATTTGCATCTTATTGGTTTACAACCTTTAGGCAAATCAACCAAATCCCAAGTGTGATTGGACATAATCGATTCTAACTCATTTTTAATTGCTTCTTTCCAAAAACTAGCATCCACAGAAGTTACTTCTTCCTTATAGGATTTAGGATCCTCCTCAATTAGATATGTAGACACAAAGTCAACATTAATCATATCAATGCCATCATTTTCAACAAGAAAAGAAATAATAAAATCAGGTCCAAAGCTAGTTTCTAGTCTTCGTCTTCTACTCCTCCTAGGCTCAAGAATATTATCATTTTCAATACCAAGAGATGGTGAAGAAGACAAAGGCACCGAAGAAGCATAAGAAGAGCTAGCAAGTTCACATGCATTCTTTTTCAAAGGAAACACATTCTCAAAAAATTCTGCATTTCTAGATTCACAAATAGAATAATCATTCAAACACAGAAATCTATATGCAGCACTATTTTGAGCATACCCAATGAATGTACAGTCAAATGTCTTTGTTCCCATGTTGGTTCTTTTAAATTCTGGTAAACCAACCTTAGCTAGACATCCCCACACTTTTAAAATTTTCAGATTAGGTTCAAAACCTTTCCATAGTTCATAGGGAGTCTTGTCTAGTTTCTTATGGGGAACCCGATTTAAAACATAGCATGCAGATAGGACAGCCTCCCCCCACATTTGGTCAGACATACCAGAACTCAAAAGGATAGCATTCATCATTTCTTTTAGAGTTCTATTCTTTCTTTCTGCTACACCATTTTGTTGGGGAGAATAAGGGGCACTAGTTTCATGTATTATACCATGATTATCACAAAAATCCTTTAAAAAACTAGTTCCATATTCACCACCCCTATCAGACCTAAGCCTCTTAATCTTTTGGTCCAATTGGTTTTCCACTTCTTCCTTATACTTTAAGAACATACCTTCAGTCTCATCTTTAGACCTAATGAGGAAAACTCTAGTAAATCTCGAATAATCAACAATGAATGTCACATAATTCCGTTTTCCTCCTCTACTCTCGGTGTTCTTAAAATCAGCTAAATCAGTATGAATTAATTCAAGCAATTCCGTTGTTGTCGCTGTGATCGGTTTAAAGGGCTTTTTAGCATACTTGGCTTCCACACAAACGGGACACTTCTCATAATCATTAGTGTCCAACACATTAATTAAATTCATTCGTTTCAGTTTGTCTATGGAAGCCACATTCACGTGCCCTAGCCTACCATCCCACACAGATACGGACTCAGCAATATAAGCATAAGTAGAACCAATTTCATTAATAGGAGCAGAAATAACATTTAGAACAAAAAGTCCATCAGACAAATACCCCTTACCCACAAATTCCCCTTTTCTGGTCAACACGACCTTATCAGCCTCAAAAACTAGTTTCAAACCAGCCCTATTAAGTAAGCTACCAGAAACTAAGTTCCTACGGAGGGAGGGGACATACAACACATCATTCAACATTAAAGACTTTCCAGAGGTAAGTTTCAGAAGAACCTTTCCATTTCCTAGAACTCCATGTAACACCCCCAAATTTCACTCCGGAAATTTTTTTTTGAAAGATTAAAGCGGAAGCTAGGAGCGAATTTGGGAAATGTTACCGCCACATCTAACACAAGATAAATGTCAACCATCTATATCATGTTAGATGCAAGGCTAAAACCTATCAAACAATTAAATCTGAATAGTAAACACTTATTAGAATACAAGAAAATTAAAGTCAATTACAAAACCCTTACAAATCTGACCAAAGGTGAATGCGATTAAACAAAATAAATCCCGAAGGATAATTATTCGCACCGCCTACTCACTCAGGTCAAGCCTTCCACCCCAAAACAGTATCCGATCTTAACCTGCACAAGAGGTCTACTCCCCACCATCGGTGGATCATCACAGGACCCATTCAACCAATGTAGTATCAGTACGGGTCCAATACTGAGTAAGTCTCGCTACCCTACTTTATGAAAGGGACGTAAACTATAACATCAAGTATGTATTAAATTATAGTACAATACGTTAATACAAAATCATTCATACTCACAACCCACAGAATAAATCCTGCCATACACCCGCAGTAACATATAAGCATGGTATCACCGAAATATAAAGTGGCTCATTATACACATAAGCAGCATATGGTAATACATATAATAAAAGTTGGCCACGGTCCAATTAGACTTATTCTTTAATCTCATTAATTTTCTCTCATTCAACACATATTCTTTAATGATCCATGTAAGCACGGGGACCCCACTATTATAGCCGGTGGGCCGGAAATCAACACTCAGGGCATAACTCCTTTGACCACTATTATAGCCCGTGGACCAGAATCAACACCCAAGGCAGAACGCCTCTGGCCACTATTCTAACCGGTGGACCGGACTGGCCCCGAACTTACATGGTGTTTCGCTGTAAGTACTTAGTATTTTTCTCGTGGATTACTTCATTCAGATTCATTCAACACGTTCTTTACTAGACCATGTGAGCGCGGGAGCCCCACTATTATAGCTGGTGGACCGGAAATAAACACACAGGGCAGAACGCCTCTAACCACTATTATAGCCGGTGGACCAGAATCAACACCCAGGGCGGGACGCCTCTGGCCACTATTCTAACCGGTGGATCGGACTGGCCCCGACTCACATGGTGTTCCACTGTAAGTATTTAGTATTTTCCCTGTGAATTAACTTATTCATTTGGGTCTGTCGAGCCCGAATCCCCCCACTATTATAGTCGGTGGACCGGAAATAAACACCCAGGGCAGAACGCCTCTGGCCACTATTATAGCCGGTGGACCGGAAATCAACACCTAGGGCAAAACGCCTCTGGCCACTATTCTAACAGGTGGACCGGACTGGGTCGGGCTCATCAGTCTTTCGCTTTACGTAATTAATGTCTTATTTATGTCTTATTGAATCACATCACACCATTGACATGCATATCCTAGAGGGCCGTATCATAACACATCATAAATATTGTACATAAACATTTCACCTCAAATCTGAAGATATACGCGTACTATCACATACTAATAGGAACATAAGCACATGTCTTGCTTCCAAGCTACATTACTCACGGAACAGGTAAGATCACGACATTTAACACACGACACATAATTCATATAAAACATCCATGGCACGTAGGATACATGTCCCACATCCAATCTTATCTATATCCTCACTCGGTTTATGTTACCGAGCTGTCTCCTATGCTTATATTAGGCCACTAAACACCCTTTGGTCATTACCATACTTTTCACATTTCTCGCACTAAAAACCCAAACATTACCCTCAAACTCGACTCTCCCACATAATTCACTCTTCCTCATAAATTCTTATTATTTTCCTTTTCTTTTTCCACCTTCTTAAGTTAGGGTTTCCTTCCCAAACCCTAGTTGGTCCCTATGTACCCTTAATTTATCCCACGTACTATTTCTCACCCCAAGCCTCCAAACTCCCAACAAACTTTCAATTACCTTCCCTATGCCCCAGAGTAACTTTCCATACGTAAGGTTCGCCCCCATGAGGACCTTAACCACCCCATGCAAACCCTAACACTTCCACCATGCCAACTCTATCATTCTTATGCAAACCCTAGTTTCCTTTAGACAACTTTACTTCTTCCAGTCTCCCATTTATTTAATTCCTCCTTTTCCCATCCATTTATTAATCATAAATTGCCTAGGTCATTCTTCCCTACGTTAGCCAACGTACTTCCCTTTGGTTATCCTATTCGCTTATGTTTCTCTTTCAAGCCCCCACTCCACAACTCCTCATCAACTCCTAGCATGCATGTCACATCACACCACTCTATCCTTGCACCATACCATATTAGTACATATAAACAAGAGTACGGGGATGTACCTCGGTTCCAAGCTGCGCTACATGAATACACAGATAATATATACAGACTAAAGCACACCACCGCATAAGGCATACAAGGCAGGTAAAACATACGATACACACAGATGGCCTTAGCCTCGTCCTTACTAACCACCCACAGGTAGAGGTAAGTAGAGACTTACCTAGATCCGAAGCTAGCTAAGCGACTTGAGAGGGAGAGAGATCTCTAGCTTGTGGATCCACGAGAAAGCTTTCCTAGATCCGATAGAAATCGAAAGCTAAATTAGAAACTATCCTATCAATCAATAATTTCAATTATTATAATTTACTCGATACAAAGAGACAAACTATTTTTCTTGGAAAACGTGTCCAAAACTTAGGACCTAAAAGCATTAAGATTAAATATAAATCAAAAAGATTAATACAAATACACTTAAGACATTTCAAATTAATTTGGAAAGCCCGAGAAGAATAATCGTTCATAGGTTAATTTATCGAAAACAACATATTTATTAGATTTTATAACTAAATAGGCAATCCAACCGTTTACATAGAACCAAATTCAAACCGATTAGGTTAAAACAGAATTTAAATGGTTTAAAACCCAAAGATAGAATCCGATTAGATAAATACACGTAGCAAAGATCAATTTTTTAAAATCATCCCCGAAAATTAGGGTTTTTAATACTTAAACCACAAATCGGACAAATCACTTTGAGTACCTCAAATTGATAGTTTTAGAACACAATTAAACTAATTTTAGATAAATCTAGACAATCAAATTCAACAAAACGATCTTCCGATAAATCAATTCCAGGTGATCAATTTTCAAAATTAGGGTTTTAAAGGCCATTATACAAACTCCGATAATTCAAATAAATCGATTCCAATTAATGGCATTAAAATACAATTATGATCATTTCAACTACTTTTATAAATTTAATTTTAGCAAAACAACTATACAAATAACCAAATTTCATAATTTCACTTAAAATCTAGGGTTTAAGCCCGAAAATACGATTCGTTAAAATTCTATAAATTTAATCAAATTGAATGTTTAGAAATGTAATTAAACACATTTTATAACATATCAAATAATCAATTGCTCAAAACTAATAAAAGAAATACACAATTTAGCCCACTTAGGGTTTTTGAGCCCGAAACGCAAATCCTATTAATTCTTACCAAAGCATATCCATTAACGGTTCGGAAATGTAATTAAACATATTCTAATGTAATTTATATAGTCAATTGAATAAAATAACCCGATTACCCAAACCAATTTTAACCCGCGGGAATTTTGACCTAAAAATCCAATTATGGTCAATTACGCACAATTTTCCCAAATCAACACTTCTAATATAAAATTAAATATATTTTAAACAATATTTTAAAATCAATTGAGTGAAACGGCTCAATTATATGACCCAATTTCATTACATCCAAAATTTGACCTAGGAATCAAATTCCGATAAAACCTGCATAAATTTCTCAAATTAACGGTTCCAAAATGAAATTGGATACATTTTAGAATATATTGTATAATCAATTTATCCGAAATTGCAAAAACGGGCGAATCCAAAAAATTTGGGCATAACTCGGCTAAAAATCTAATTTTTCCAAAATTCCAACACAACCACACAATTAACCTATCCAAATCACTCTTACAGCATATACATACATAAAGAAACAATAAATTTAGCTTTTCATAAGCTAATTCATACCCAATTAATCAAAACAAGGTTAGGGGTTTTTCGGAAATTATACCAAACGAAAAACTGAGAAATCGGGGCAAGGAAGGCTGGGGAAGCTTCGTCAGAGGCTAAGGACTACTCGTCGGTGATCGCCCGAGCTCTCCGGTGACCGGGCGGTAGCGCAAGTGGTGCGGCTCGTTGCTGCTGTGCTCTGCCGCCACTGCTGCTCCTGTGCGCTGCTGGGCGTGGCTTCGACTGCTGCTGTTGCGTCGACGGTGCTGGTCGGCAGTTGGTGGTGACGAGGGCAGGCGGGGTTGGAGGTCGGCCGGTGGTTGGCGAGGAGGAGCTGGGGAGATGGAGAGGGAGGCTGGGTCGGCTAGGGCTTCAGGCTGTAACACATGACGCACAGGAGAGGGGTCGAGGTAGGGAAGAGAGAAAGAAAAAGAAGGGGGGCGCCGATTGGTTTTTTTTATACAAATACCCATAAAATAAAATACTAAAGTTTTAAAATTATTACTGAAAGATTTTATTTAAAATTTATTAACAAAAAAATTATTTCGAAATGATCTGATTGCTTAAAATTAGTAAAAAGGCTATATAAAGAAGTTTGAAAGTATTTTCGGAAGTATTTAACAACGATCATAAAAATTTATATTATTTACAGAAATGTATTATAAGACCTCGAAAAATTATTTAAAAGTATATAATAAAATGTTTAAGTCAAATTCTAATAACTCAAGACTAATTTTAATAATTTCCGAAATCGGTTTTCTGTAAACCAAAACACATAAAACAAAAGATAATTAATTCCAGAAAGAATTTCATAAATAAACTCCAAAAATCTTTTTAATTTAAAACTTTCCAAAAATATTAAAGATTACCGAAGATGAATAAATTTAAAGTCAGAAATATTTTCCACGGATAAAATTATTGAAATAAATTTAATTATTTAAATAGAAATTCTATAATTTAAATAATATATTTCGTTAACGAGATACAGCTTCAAAGCAAAGTCGTAATCATATGACGAAGATATAATCAAAAACGAATTAAAAATATTGAAAACCAAAATACGAGAAAGAACGGGAATATATATTTTTATCCGAAGATCGAAATTATAAGAATATAATAAAATCATTTTCGTGAACGAATTTGTCTAGAATGGTTCGCAACGACAATGATTAATTACATTCAATTATGAATTCAAAATCATCGATAAATCTGTAAAACAAATCGAAATTAAAATAATTAATTATTTACATTAAATTACGCTAATAAAATCATTAAACTTAATAAATCTGGATTTTGAAAATACGGGGTATTACACTCTAGCAGTTGCAGAGTTTCCCATAAAGACATGCTCTCCATCTGTAGCATCCTGGAACTGGTGGAATAGTTCTCTGTTCGCGCATAGGTGTTTTGAAGCTCCGGTGTCTAGGATCCAATATGTCTTGTTCTCAACCAGGTTTGCTTCCACAACCACAACAACAATCACTTCCTCTGTCTCAGCAACATTAGCTTGTGGAGCAGGAGGACCACCACCTTGTTGATTCTGAGTTTGCGGGCCCTTTCTCTTAAAGCATTGATAAGCCTTGTGACCCGACTTACCACACACATAACAAGTCAGCTGTTTCATCTGAATTCTAGTGTCACCCTTCTTGAAGTTAGGTTGACCTTTTGCTTGATCCTTTTTTCTGAGTCCTTTTGCCTTTCCCCTTAAACTTGTCAGCTCCAGCAGAAGACTCCACTATATTAGCGCTCATGGAACCTGAGGCATAACGTACTCGGTTGTCCTTCAAGCAGTTTGCCTCTTCTGTCCTCATATGACTAATTAACTCTGGCAAGGTCAAATCCCTCTTCTTATGTTTTAGATGGTTTCTGAAATCGCTCCAAGATGGGGGGAACTTTTCTATTAGCATGTTTGCTTGAAAAGTTTCACAGATCTTCATACCTTCACCCAATACTTTAGCAACTAGCAGCTCATAGTCATGAACTTGGTTCATAATCTGCTTGTCATCAACCATTTGAAATCGCAAAATATTTCCAACAACATATTTCTTTCTACCTGCTTCATCTGAACCATACTTGTTCTTCAGAGTGTCCCACATATCCTTCGAAGACTCGACACCGAAGAACATATCAAAAAGCTTGTTGTTCATATGCTGTAGAATATGACCACGAACGGTTTTGTTGTCCCGTTCGTATTTTTCTATCATAGCTTCATCACTTTTCTTTGCAGCAGGAATGACCGGGGAAGCTTTTGGAGTAGCAAGAGCATCATTTGTATCAATCTGAGTCGGTGGATCAGTGAATAGAACATAATCAACCTCCAAAGCCTCAAACAAAATTGTCATCCTTTGAGACCATCGATGGTAGTTAGTACCATCAAGTGGCTCAAATTTTGACATGTCGGGGATGACTCTTGGTACACTTCAAGCCATTACACATTTAGGAAAACTAGCACGACAAGATTATTGAACTGAAGCTACTATAACCCTAGTAGCAAGATTCGATTATCCAAAATCGAAACCGAAACCAAACAAGATCTTATTTGCAACGAAAGAACACCAAACTCGAGAGGCCAAAATTACTTCGAATAGGGCACTTTTAATCCAACAATAATTCGAATATAATAACTTTAATCTAGCAAATAAATTCCAGCAATAATTCGAGCAAAGAATCTGAATAATAGGTTCGAATAGAACCCCTTTTAATCTAGCAAATAATCAACCAATTCCTCTTATAAATCGAGCAGAATATAGGCACAAAAATGAAGGTCGAAGCACTTATATTATTCGACCTATATAATCCGGCAAGAACCGAATAATACCAACACCTTCTCGTAGCAGCAAAAACGAACAGAGGCCAAATAATTTGTGGAATTAAATCAACCAATTCGAGCAGCACTAGTTCGAACAAAATTAATCAATTCATGCACCACAATCAACTCTAGCAGCACAAGGTCGGGAATTAATTGCTATGAGAACGAATTAAATGAATGAATAAGATCTAAAAAATCACTTCAGAATGTTGGAAAATTAATTTCAATAATCGCAGCAATTAACACAATAATTAAATCCAAACCGAGATTAACATTGTGCCGTGAAATAATCACTGCCTGATATATGAGATTTATATGTTATTTTGCTAAGTAAGAATGTCATTTATTCCTCATTATTTTTATAACATGTAATCTTTTCTCGAGTTTTTATCTTTTGGATAGATTTTGCAGGAAAAGATAAAAATGAAGAAATTCAAAGGATAAATCGATGGAAAGAGAAAAGGCAACAAAGAACACATCAAGAGATATGGAATCAATGGACGAAAATAATAGAAATGAATAATATATATCAAAGGGAAGATTGTGTTGAAATTTCATGAAGAAATAATGAAGGAATAAGAAACACGGCCCCCCGTGTTTCCTAAACACGGACCGTGTTTTTCTATTAGCACACAAATTTCAGTACTTAAAATTCAGCATTTGGCCGAGAGTTCAAGGAAAAACACGGGGGTCCATTGTTTTCTAACACGGACCGTGTTTTTCTCAAATTCTGTAACCGTTCGCGCAACGTTTCCCCGATATATTTCTAAAGTTTGAACATTTGAAAGGATGGTTCGGGAGGAGTTCGAGAATGGGATTTTCTCTTTCTCTCTATACTCTCTAGATACCACATGTAATTTTTAATTCCAATTCTCTTTATCTCCATTGTATTCAATTGAATAATCAACAATCTGCAATTCAATTCAATAAATTCTTCTCCATTCCTCTTTTAATTGCAAGTTTTGATTTTTGATTGAATGCAATTCAATTCTCTTTGTTGCATTATTATTTTTCTTATGTTTGGTGTTTCATTGTTAATTTATTTATAAGCTTTGATGTTAATTATAGATTATTGCATTTAATTGTGTGTTATTGCAATTATGTAGATAGTATAAGGTAGGAGGATTTGATGATGGAATTAGGGTTTCAGATATGATAACATAATTTGAAATCATGACTCTAAATGAAGTTTAATTGAATTGATGGGCAGAATTGAATGATCTCGCATCATAGATTAAGAATTTAAACTAATTAGACTGATCACCTATCTAGTTTAGATCTTAATCTACGCTAGGATAACGGAATTAATACGTAATTATTAATTAACGTTTCCAGAGTAGCAAAAGATTAATTATTAATCTTGTCCATTAATTTGTACGATTGCATGATCCGAGCTTGTGTGATTATGGTCGTAGTTTACTGCCTTCCATTCGTAATGCTGCCATTAATTGAATCTAGTGTTCTTAACCTAGGTTATTAATTGGTTAAGTGATAAATTGAGAGCTTATTCAATTTATTAGAATTAAGAGAAGGCAAAGAGATAAATTATTATGAGTTTCTACAGGTCAATGTTAAATCATTTAGAATCTTTCGTTTCTCCATGATTATTTGATATCCTAATTCCATAATCAATACCTTCATGTCCTTATTAGTTAATTAGTGAGTACAATGTTCTATTATTTATCCATAGTTTAGATATTGATGATAGAATTATATGTTATTGCATAACTGGGGTTTTAACATTGATTACAGAATTATTGATTATATTCCGTTCCTTGTGGGTTCGACTCCTTCTTGCCATATACTACGTATTTAGGAATTAGGATTTATTTATTATATTTGTTGTGCATACGACAGTGCATCACTGCCCTGAAGTGATTTTTGACCGGAAAATGGCGCAGATCCCTTCAATGTCGAATCACCCCCAAGGTTAACGCAACCTCCTTCGATCTCGTGCGCTCGGGATTGAAGGATGGAATTGCAAATAACAATGACCAGATCGGGATTTTGGAAACAAACGAGCGTAGCTAGGGTTAGGGTTTACAATGGCTGTCGGTTGCATTTTTCTCTTCAAAAATAAAAGCTATTGTCGAGTATGATTAACCAAAAAATTAATTATCATTAAATAGCCAAAAAACCAAGCAAGGCATAAGTGGAACGTCTTCCACTAATCAGCCCACAAAAACGAAACGGTTGAATAGGTAAAACTCGGATCAAAGACCACACCACACCACACCAACGCCCAGCCCAGCCCAGCGCGGACCTGACGAGCGGGCGGCGGCGTGCGCGCACGTGTGTGTGGTATGTTAGATCCAGCCCACAACCCACAAAACAACCCCAAGCTCATTATTCAAACAACCAAAAGGTGAGGGGATATAAAAAGTGAACAATATTCTTATTCACTACCAATGTGGGACAATGAAAATCACCCACATAGTTGCCATTGCACCAACAACAATGATAACTCCACATGGCTCTCACCTTCCGGTGATTTTACCTTCAGATTTCGGTCTATTGATAGTGATACCTTTTTGCCGTGCATATGGTATGCAAAGATACCAGATCAAACCATAGTTTTATATGCAGCTGATGATGGCGCGACCGCACCAAGAGGATCAAAAGTGGCCTTGGTTGCTCAAAGAGGCCTAGTCCTTAGTGATCCAAATGGCGAGCAGTTATGGGTCTCTCTGATGGCCTCGGGCATCACAAAATATCATTTCTTGAGTGATTTTGGAAACTTGGTTCTCAAAAGCAAAGAAAATGAAATTCTATGGCAGAGCTTTGATCATCCCAGAGATACCTTGTTGCATAGCCAGACTATCGAAGAAGGATGGAACATGACTTCTCGATTCTCTGGGAGCAAATTTACGAGGGGGAGGTTTCAGCTACACTTACTTGGTGGAAGTCTCATCCTGAATACTAGGAACATGTTTACCAACTCTTCATATGACAGTACGGTCTATTATAACAGTAGCAGTAGTATTGGATCTGAAAATATAACTACAGGCTCAAGTTACAACTTGACATACGCCGAGTCAGGTCACATGTTCATACTTGGAAGCGATGATTTTAAGCTTGAGCTCACACCAAATAATATAGTCCCAACCACAAGTTATTACCACAGAGCAACCCTCAATTTTGATGGGGGTGTTAACCTAATATTATTACCCCAGGATGTCCAACGACTCAGGCAACACTAGCTGGTCAGTCAATCAGAGCTAACCAGAAGATATACGTGTTTCAATACGAGGAGACTACGACAGTGGAGCTTGTGGCTTCAACAGCATTTGCAGCCTCAACAATGATCGCAGGCCAATATGCCCACCTAATTACTCCCTGGTAGGTGCTAATGATATTTATGGTAGCTGTAAGCCATACTTCAACCCATCTTGTGGTGAAGGCGGAGGATATAAACTTGTAGAGCTAGATCAAACAGATTGGCCGATCTCAAATTATGACAGGCTTGATTCTGGTGATGTAGAGTAGTGCAGGAAATCTTGCACCGAAGATTGTTTCTGTACAGTGGCCATTTTTAGAGATGATACGTGTTGGTAGAAGAAGCTTCCACTCTCTAATGGAAGAAAGGACAACACAGAGAGAAGTAGGGCTTTCTTGAAAGTGACGGATGTTGTGGATGACTCCCCTCAAGGTCCTCTTTCCCCGATCTAAATTATGAAGACTAATCGTAAAAGCTTGGTTAATGTACTCTCAGCTTTGTTTGGTACTTCCGTATTTCTCAATCTTATATTGCTCGTTGTAATATGCTTGGGAGGATTCTACACATACCACAGGCAACCCAAACAAGATTGTGGGTTCGCAAAACAAGCGACAACAGAATATAATGTTCATTGCTTCAGTTACGGAGAGCTTGAGGAGGCAATAGATGGATTTATCCAAGAGCATGGAAGGGGGCTTTTGGCATAGTGTGTTGGGTGTATAGTGTAGAAATATAATAAAATACTAGAAATAATTTATTCGAGCCCACCAAATTCATGATGTGTCCTTAAGACGATTTTGCTCCCTCACACGGTGTTCAAGGTTATGAACAATCGTCTCCCAGGGTAGAACGGATTTTTGTTTCTATTAGATACAGCACTTTAATCTAATAGGATTTCAGCAAATGCAACGTTATGCTTGTATTCAACTAGGAATATAGGAATCGAAAAAGTAGAGAGAGATAAGAGAGAGAACTACTGGAATTTCTGAAAAATCTAAATTTCCGAATTAATGTTTCCGGTTGATGGTAGGGGCTATTTATAGAGTTAATAAAGTTCCTTTGAAAAGGCACCAAGTCAACAATCATGACTTTTCAAATTAATTCAAATGAAAAGACACCAAGTCAACAATCACGACTTTTCAAATTAATTCAAATGAAAAGACACCAAGTCAACAATCACCATCTTATATATATATATATTACAATCTATTTAACAATCCCCCACTAGATTGTAATATATCACAAGCATGAACAAATTATGCTTAAATTAGTGTCCCTCACATTACCCTACCAAAAAGTAATAATATCTTTTCGTGGAATTCGTCCATTCCATAATTACTCTAATTGAGCACAAGTGAAGAAAACTGCATCTGGATAAGTAGTTTGAGACTGTGAACTTTCCATAGTGAATTTCTATCGGGTTTACTGGCCAATCAGTGGATAAGTCTGCCTTGAACAGTCAGCCGTCTAGTGTAAACTGAGACAATAAAAAACACATAGCTTCCTTCAAGCATAGTTGGTTCTCATGTTTGTGTTCGTTTCAGCCATGAACACCTCCTTGTTCTGTGAGTGTGTTAGAGAATTCAGCCTTCGAAATTCTCACAGAAGCGGCCCCTTCCTACTCACATAGGTGATCTCCTAATTATTATGTCCTTTAGATATTTTACTTAAACATGTTAACTTATATGGATCATTAGAATCATAGCTTAACCTTATCCTTTCTTTACACAGTTTCATCATAGGAATGGGTAGATAAAAATTAGATTCCTTAGTGCAACACCGAGTCATACATAGTTTAGTTTTCCCATTGAACCTAGGTCTTGAGATCTCCAGTCAACTAGGTTGGGTTGCCACCATGACGACTCTATATATCCATAGGCTTTAGGCCCATTCCCCTTGATGAACTTTCTACTTGCTTTCTAGTTAATGCCTTAGTAAGCGGATCCGCAATATTATCCTTTGACCTCACATAATCAATTGAGATAATTCCACTAGAAAGAAACCTTCTAATGGTATTATGTCTACGACGAATATGTCTAGACTTGCCATTATACATCTTACTCCGTGCCCTACCAATTGCAGACTAGCTATCACAATGGATACGTATGGGTAGCACAGGTTTTTCCCAACATGGGATATCTTCTAGGAAGTCTCTAAGCCATTTAGCTTCTTCCCCGACTTTATCTAAAGCAATAAATTCATACTCCATTGTTGACCTCGCAATACATGTTTGTTTAGGTGATTTCCAAGATATTGCACCACTTCCAAGAGTGAACACATATACACTAGTAGACTTAAAGTTCCTGGAATCCGATATCCATTTCGCATCAATGTAGCCTTCTACCACTGTTAGATATCTCTTATAGTGTAATCCAAATTTCTTGGTGTGCTTTATATATTCTAGAATTCGAATGATCGCTTTCCAATGTTCCTTATTAGGGTTACTGGTATAACGACTAATCATGTTAACTGCATTAGCAATATCCGGTTGCGTGCAGTTCATAAGAAACATGATACTGCCTATTATATGTGAATATTCTATTTGTGAAAAACTAGCACCCGTATTTTTCATCAAATGAGTATTCACCTCCAATGGTGTCTTAGCTGGGTTAATATTGTACTCCTTGAATCGATCGAGTATTTTTTCAACATAATGAGATTGAGATAATATTAATCCATCAGATGTTCTAGAAATCTTAATTCCTAATATAACATCTACAAGACCCATGTCTTTCATATCAAAACTTCGGGTGAGCATCCATTTGGTAGCGTTAATAATATCATTATTATTACCCATTATGAGCATATCATCTACGTATAGACACACTATAACGTAGCCTTTATGAGTATCTTTGACATAAACACATTTGTCACTCATTTATTCTGAATCCATTTGACAACATTACATTGTCAAATTTCTCATGCCATTGCTTAGGTGCCTGTTTTAATCCATAGAGAGATTTACTAAGCCGACAAACCTTTTTCTCTTGACCGGGAGCAATGAACCCCTCGGGTTGTTCCATATATATCTATTCCTCTAATTCACCATTCAAGAATGCTGTTTTTACATCCATTTGATTTACTTCAAGACCCTTTACAGCTTCTATTGCCAATAGCATAAGTATAGACGTAATTCTTGTAACTGGTGAATATGTGTCGAAAAAATCAACATCTTCCTTTTGCTTGTATCCTTTAACTACAAGCCTTGCCTTGTATTTGTCAATTGAACCATCGGCCTTTAATTTCTTCTTAAAGATCCACTTACATCCTAGGGGTTTATTCCCAGGAGGCAAGTCCACTACTTCCCACGTGTGATTTTGCATGATGGATTCAATTTCACTATGTATTGCTTCTTTCCAATAAGTAGATTCAAGAGAGGATATAACTTCTTTAAATGTTTGAGGCTCATTTTCTAAAAAATATGTTAGATAATTAGGTCCAAATGATTTAGAGATCCTAGTTCTCTTACTTCATCTAAGTTCATCTGAATTCACTTCTTTATTCCCATCACCAATAGACTCTTTTAGCCTCTTCAGTGAATCTGGTTCATTATTTATTTTGTAGGGAAAAATATTTTCAAAGAATATAGCATCCCTTGATTCTATAATAGTGTTGGCATCAATATCAAGAACCTTTGATTTGTGGACAAGGATACGATATGCACTACTGTTTATTGCATAACCAATGAATACACAATCAATGGTTTTCAGTCCTAACTTAGTCCTCTTAGGTTTGGAAATTGCTACTTTTGTTAAGAACCCCCACACCTTTAAGTATTTATAGTTAGGCTTGTGACCTTTCCATAACTCATATGGAATATTGTGGGGTTTCTTATGAGGCATCTTATTGAGAATATAATTTGCAGTTAACAAGGCTTCCCCCCACAAGTTCTGTGGTAAACCAGAACTAATCAACATGGCATTCATCATATCCTTCAAAGTTCTATTCTTGCGTTCTGCAATTCCATTAGATTGAGGCGTATAAGGAGCAGTAGTTTGGTGAATAATACCATTTTATAAACAAACTTGTTCAAAAGGGTATTCGTATTCACCTCCTCTATCTCTTGTTATAGCCTTAATCTTTCTACCAAGTTGATTCTCAACTTCTGCTTTGAAGTGTTTAAACATATCAATTGCTTCAACCTTGCTTCATAGCAAATACACATAGCAATAACGGGTGCTATCATATATGAAAGTAATAAAATACTTTTAACCACCTCTTGTTTGCACGAATTTTAAATCACACACATCAGTGTGAATTAAACTAGAGGTTCGGTGTTCCTTTCAATAGAATGAAAGGGTTTCCTTTCCATCTTGGCCTCAACACATATTTCACATTTATGATTAGGATTAAACTCACATTTAGGCAAACACTCTAAATTAATTAACCTTCGAATGGTATCATAATTAACATGTCCTAATCGTTCGTGCCAAATATTAAACGACTCAGGCATATAAGAAGAAGAAACACTCTTATTATTATTAACTTTGGGTACAATAGTCATTACATTCATCTTAAAGAGCCCATAACTAAGATAGCCCTTTCCTACAAACATATCATTCTTAATAATTATAAATTGATCGGATACAAAGATCAACTTAAAACCATTCCTACTTAGTAGGGATCCTGAAATTAAATTCTTCCGGATATCTGGTACATGAACCAAATCATTCAAAGTAAGGTTTTTTTCGCTTGTCAACTTCAGTATCACCTTTCCACGACCGATGACCTTAGAAGATGAAGCATTTCCCATGAAGATTTATTCTTCATCATCTTCTATAGGTTGATACTCAGAAAACATCCACTTGTTACTACAAATGTGATGAGTGGCTCCGGTGTCTACCCACCATTCCTTAGCATTGCATATAAGGTTGCATTGTGACACTACTGCGGATAGATTGATACCATCAAGATCTTCAGATAAGTTTTCTATCTTTGTGACATTCTCTTAAGCATTGCTTTTCTTAGACTTTTTCGGATTGCGACAATCCTTTGCATGGTGCCCTTCCTTGCCACATTCATAACACTTTCCCTTGAATTTCTTGGAGACATTAGATCCTGTATTATAACTATCTCCATTGTGCACTACCATGGAAAAGGGTTTTAATAACGGTTTTCAACCATTATTGAATCCCCCGTTATTAAATATTTTATAAAGGTTTATAACCGTCATGAAAAATACACAAAAACCGGCGAATATGTGCGTAAACTTCATATTTAATAACGGTTTTTACTTAAAAACTGTTGTTAAAATGGAGCTTTTAATAACGGTTTCTCAGTAAACTATTGTTAAAAATAAGGTTTCAATAACGGTTTATATGAAAAAACCGTTGTTGAAAACCATGTATTGGTAACGGTTAATACAAAAACCGTTGTTAAAACATGATCGAATTACTGTTTCGGTCATTGATTATGTGTTTATTAAACCCTCTAATACGTATTAAATGTGCATAAATATGAGATTATAAGGAGTTTTAATAACAGTTCTTAAACAAAACCGTTATTAAAACTATATGTTTTTTTTTAAAAAATTTCTCTTTTGTTCCTGCCCACATACACAGTTGTATGTTCAAAGATTTACCAAATCTGCAATGTAAAACAACATCAATTCATACCAAATCTGTAATCACACCATAATTTCAATCAATCTATAATTGTTATGCATGTCTCAATACACCAACTATACTTAGGAATAAAAATTAGTGGGCATACCACAACTTGGTAGCTCTACACCCCAAAGTAAAGAGTTCACAGATCTAGGCTGGAAGACCAAAAGATGTAGACGAAATACAAACCTGAAAATGCATGTAGAATATATAGATCGCTACCTAATACCGTTATTAAAACCGTTACAAGAACCATGAGATCGACCACATACGCTCGTTTTCGTAATACCTAATCCAAGACCCCTGTGTCTTCCAGGGTGTTCTACAATTCCTATAGACTGTGATACAATGTTATATTGGTCTACCCCCTCCTCACCATCTGACGCTTGAAGTTCGTCCTGTAATGTATATAATATATGTAAAATTAGCTTACATGAACAAGCATAATATAATATTTTTCTAAAAGAAAAGTAAGCAGGGTTTCAAATATCTACAAACTTACAATTTTTGTCGCTACAACATCTACATCTTCATTAATATATCCATCTTTTTTTGCTCTAGCCTTCTTCCATAATGTACCAATATTAATGGACGAGGTACATGGGTCTAACTCTTGGGCTATGAGCTATAAATCAAAAAATATTCTTATAATGTACCAATATTATAAAATTCTTTAGTATGCTGTAAATAGATAAATCAAAAAATACATACCAACTCCTCTTCAATGCCTGCATACCCTTTGCGAGCCATATTATGCCGGTATTTATTCTGCTTCGCAATCTCTTTATTTTTGGCACTTTTTCCTATGTGAAAAGCCAAAACATAGTGAGATAGTTATTTCAATATTATGCACAATACTGGGATCGATAAAAAAAATTAATTGTTATCTAACAAATACCTTAAAATCACCCGTAAGATGATATGTAATAAATTGGTTCCAACTTTCTTGATCGATGAAACCGTATCGTTTGTGTGGATTCTGCTGTAGAGAACCCTCCCTCTTTCTGTACATTTTCCAACGAGCTAAATATGACCTAAATGTTCTTAGACACTCCCCACAATGTCTAAGAAGCCATTTCTTCCTACTCTCTGGCACATTAAATACTCTCTACATTGTAAGACATACAAATGTATACCGATATTAATGTATTAAAATTAATAACATTTTACATACATAAATGATTACATAAAATAGTATATTTACCGTGATTTCCTACTAAATATGCTCCTTATGACCCGTTGTGTAAAATAGTATATTTACCGTGATTTCAATCCATAAAGAAGTCATATGCTCTTCAATGTACAGCTGAACATCATCACTGTTGTGTAATACATATAGATGTGCTGCACGGAACATGTTAGGGTCTACACGCCCAAACTATTTGCCTCTAATACCCCGTCCTTCAAATTTTCCTGCATGTCGAGACTTAGGAGTACCAAGAGCTTCAGCATTTGACAAGTACTTTGTGCAAAACTCAATTGCCTCTTCCACCAGGTAACTCTCAACAATACATCCTTCTGGCTAATATCGATTTTTCACATAACCTTTTATCAACTTCATAAACCATTAAAAGGGGTACATCCAATGCCCATGAACATGTCCTAACATCTTTATCTCATAAACTAAATGAACAGTTAGATGTACCATAATGTCAAAGAATAATAAAGTAGCGATTATTCTCGAGAGAATATTGTCCTGTAGTTCTACTACATTGCCTAGGAGTCTTCAAATTTTCCCAGATACATTGAATTTAGAAACGGAATAAAGGGCTAGACTGACCCTTCATTTTCCAATAAAAAAAAAGGAAAAAGAAAAGACTACATTAATCGAAGGAAGTTTTCTATTAGTGGCTGGCAGGACTTACAGCCGTATATTGTGACTGACCGAAGATTACTATTATACAAATGCCACATTTCATTCATCGTCAATCTCAAAAAGGCGGAACTAATGGAGAGTTCGAGTCAAAATCCGCAGATTTGTATCTGAATACGAGGAAGTGCCCGATGGCGATGGAATTGTGTGCGACGAAATCTTCCCATCCGTTTTGAAACCAGACTCTGCCTTCTTCCTTAACTAGTTTTACTAGCCATTTTGCTCCGTTTGGGACGTTGAGGTATGCATGAGTGGGGAGACCCTTGACATGGTTCTTCATGAATTTTTCTGGAAGTGCCTATGATCACAAATGCAAGGCAAAGATTCCACCGTTCAGTTTCCAAAAGTTTACTATAGGCTCCTTTCGGTATGTTTTTGGAAAGTTTCAAGTAAAAGGAAAAAAATAAATTTGGCTAAAAATGACATCTTTTTTATTATTTTAAATTATGGGTTACTTAAAAAGATGGTATGGAATAAATTTTAAGCAATAAAAACGTTATTTTGATTTTTGTTAGAAAATTTTGGAAGAAATCATCCGTTTTTCCCATTTTCTCATTCAAACTTTCCAAGGATCAACTTGAGCGTAAAGTTCTATGGGCAGATAATTAAAATTCAGTGACGTTCAAATAAAATATTACATAGATAACAAATGAATTAAGGTGTGGGAAAAAATAAAAAAAATGCTTACCAGGGTTTTTAGTTGTTTAGGATGAAACATTATCTTGAAAAAGTGTGGCCGCCTTGACGCTGTAATATCGGTGTTCTTCCGTCTCGAACTCTCCATTAGTTCCGCCTTTTCGAGACCGACGGTGAATGAAATGTGGCGTTTATATAATAGTAATCTTGGGTCGGTCACAATATACGGCTGTAAGTCCTGCCGGCCTCCAATAGAAAATTTCATTTGATTAATGCAGTCTTTTCTTTTTCCTTTTTTTTATTGGAAAATGAAGGGTCAGTCTAGCCCTTTATTCCGTTTCTAAATTCAATGTATCTGGGAAATTTTGAAGACTCCTGGGCAATGTAGTAGAACTACAGGACAATATTCTCTCAAGAATAATCAGTGTGGTAGACAAACCACTACAAAAAAGTAGACGTAGCTGATGCCCATGGCTCTATCTGAGGAAGGGTCAACAGAAGGTGATAAGATCTGAAATGGAAGGGGTGATAGGATGAGCCACTCACGTACAAATGACATAGCTCGTCATATAACCATATCACATGAGTCCGTACATCTGTATGTGGTGCCATATGAAAATAGAGTGGAGGGTATGTCATCTCACTACCTACAAATGAGAACCACAAAATCTTATCATCAAGGTTATTCTCGAAAGGATCTAAATTATAGAATATGTAAACTGATCTTCAACTAGCTCGATAAATCATAAATATATTATACCAGATCATAACCAAATATGTAAACCTAACAACATCAAACTATTTAAAATAAGGACATAATCTTTAGTTATATATTTAACAAACTGGCTACACATCAAACTATCATCAAATCATTCAAGCTACGCATAGTAAAATCAAGTAGATATTAATAATATAATATATATATATATATATATATATATATATATATATAGTACAACCTAATAAATCCTATATGATTATTATTATTATTATTATTATACACAATTATTCATCTCTATTTAATTTTTATCACAACATCGATGCCCAACCAACCTCCTCAAATTTTCCCCATGCACAATACCCTTATCCTTAGGATTTTTCCCTATAGCTCTAGTTTATATTTAGTATAATAAATGATAAACCCTAACCCTCCCCCTAACCCTAACCCAAACAATAATTAACCCTAATAAATTATAATAAAAAATAACACTAAACCTCATAAGATAATAATCCTAAACCTATAGCTAACCCTAACCCCAACCCTAACCCTAACCACAATTATTTTAGATTATATATACACATCTTATATATAAATATATTATAAATATATATACATATAATAGAAGACATATAAACACACATTTTATGGAATATAAATATACGTCTTACAAAATATATATTAAAAAAAGCATATAAATACACATGATCTGCATAATAACGTGAGTGCTAAAAAAATATATACACCTTAATTTTATACTTAGAACGTACATATCTTATGATAATAATATATATTTTAGGCTTGTAGATTCTCTTAAAATAATAATACATATTTTTGTAAAATAGATTATAAATACATTTATATATATATATATATATAAATTAAGGTCTCGGCCGGCCACAATCAAAAAAGGCCACAGCAAAATTTTTCACCAACACATGAAACAACAGATTTTCGAGCAACACATCAAACACAACCTCTTCGGTGCAACATGCATGCATTTATATATATATATATATATATATATATATATATATATATATATATATATATATATATATATATACGTAAAGGGATCAACGGCGTACAAGTTGAGAACGGCAACTACGAAGGTACAAATGCTGGCTACGTTCGCAAGAATGGTAGAGGGGCGGTGGAGAGATGGCGGTGTGATGGTTTCCCTTAATTCAAAGGAGCCAGAGCGGTGGTGCAAGGGTTCGCAAGAGAAAGAGAGTACGAGAGGGAAGCGGCAAAGTCTGAAATTTTTGGCACGAAAAAAAAGAGAACTAAATAAAATGAACTTTGAATAACCGTTCCTATAAGATCCGTTATTAAAACATGATTTAATAACTGTTCTTACAGGAACCGTTATTAAAACCTTGCCAATTTTGAGAACGGTTTTTGTTTGAACCGTTATTAAATCATGTTTTAATAACGGTTTTACGTCAACCGTTATTAAAATTCCTATGCAAAATTTTACCTTGCACTTTTAATAATGGTTATTACCTAAAACCGTTATTAAAACTTCCCGCACATTAATTTTCACGCATTTGACGACAGTTTTCAAACCACCGTTATTAATGTCCCGTTATTATTTCCTGTTTCCATAGTAGTGGTGCTTCCTTTTCTTGCTCTTCTTTGATCCGTTTTCCACCACATTGGCTCTTGATGCCATTAGATTTTAGCCTCCGGACTTGTGGTTGTCTTCCTCAATTCTTAGACGGACTATGAGATCCTCAAGTTTCATTTCCTTATGCGTATGCTTGAGGTAGTTCTTAAAATATTTCCAATATGGTGGTAATTTTTCAATTACCACTGCTACCTGAAAGGACTCACTCAGGGACATACCCTCGGCATGAATTTCATGAATAATAACCTGAATCTCTTCCACTTGGGATATTACCAAATTTTTTTCCACCATTTTATAATTGAGAAAATGACCAATAATAAATTTCTTTATTCTGGTGTCCACTATTTTATACTTGGTATCTAAAGAATCCCACAATTCCTTTGCTATTTTAGTACTAGAATACACATTATATAATGTGTCATCCAAACCATTTAGAATATACTTCTTGCAAAGAAAGTCGTAATGATTCCATGCATCTATTGAAGCCACTTTGACTACATCAGTCTCTTTTTCATCAACCTTTGGAGGACTCTCATTGAGATACTTTGCCAAATTTAATGTAGTCAGATAGAAAAGCATCTTTTATTGCCAACGCTTAAAATCCGACCCATTGAACTTTGGTAGCTTTTCACCAATACCCATAGGATTTGTGGAACTTGCAACAATGTTTGCAGATGAAGCCATTTCTGTTACAAAAATAGAAGTTCGACAAATAACAAAGGAGTAGAAGAAAACTAGTAGAATTATTTATCAAATAAATACCACGTTCTATACTATAACAAATAAAGGAAATGTAAAATAAATAAATAAATAAAAAATCGTCTTAAGATTGTTGGGTGTATAGTATAGAATTATAATAAAATACGAGAAATAATTTATCCGAGCCCACCGAATTCACGATGTGTCCTTAAGACGATTTTGCTCCCTCACACAGTGCTCAAGGTTGTGAACAATCGTCTTCCAGGATAGAACGGATTTTCGTTCCTATCAGATGCAACACTTTAATCTAATAGGATTCCAGCGAACGCAACGTTATGCTTGTATTCAACTAGGAATATAGGAATCAAAAAATTAGAGAGATAAGAGAGAGAACTATTGGAATTTCTGAAAAATATGAATTTATGAATTAATGTTTTTGGTTGATGGTGGGGGCTATTTATAGAGTTAATAAAGTTCCTTTGAAAAGGCACCAAGTCAACAATCATAGCTTTTCAAATTAATTCAAATGAAAAGACACCAAGTCAACAATCATGACTTTTCAAATTAGTTCAAATGAAAAGACACCAAGTCAACAATCATGACTTTTCAAATTAATTCAAATGAAAAGACACCAAGTAACAATCATGACTTTTCAAATTAATTCAAATGAAAAGACACCAAGTCAACAATCACCCTATTATATATATATATATATATATATATATATATATATATATATATATATATATATATATTACAATCTATTTAACATAGTGTATAAAGGTGCGATAGGAAATAGCCATACTTGTACCCAAACTTCTGTTGCCGTGAAGAAGTTAGATAGGTTGGATGGAGAAAGGGAATTCAAAACTAAGGTCAATGTGATTGGCCAGACGCATCACAAGAACCTAGTTCGTCTGATTGAGTTCTATGATGAAGGCTAACATCACTTACTCGTCTATGAGTTCATGAGTAACGACTCTCTCTCTCTCTGATTTTATCTTTGGTGAGTTCAAACCAAGATGGACTCAGAGGATCAAGATTGCACAAGGGATTGCCGCATGACTGTTGTACTTGCATGAAGAGTGCAAAACCGAGATCATTCATTATGATATAAAGCCTCATAACATACTTCTAGATGAATATCACAACCCGCAGATTTCTGACTTCGGGCTGGCCAAGCTTCTGATGCTTGATCAAACCCATACTCACACGGCAATCAGAGGAACAAAAGGGTATGTTGCCTTTGAATGGTTTAGGAACAAGCCTGTGACTGTAGAAGTCCACATGTTCAGATTCGGGGTTTTATTGTTGGAGATCATTTGATACAGGAAAAGCGTAATGTTGGACATGAATAGTGGTGATGAAAGAGCTATCCTAACGAACTGGGCATTCTACTGCTATCAATCTAGAGCTCTGGATGCCCTTGTGAATAATGACTTGGAAGTGTTGGAGGACAGACAAAGATCGGAGAGGTTTGTAGTAGTTGCACTTTGGTGTGTACAAGAAGAACCGAATTTAAGACCTACAATGAGGAAGGTTATGCAGATGCTTGAAGGACTTGTTTTGGTTTCTGCCCCTCCACCTCTAGATTCGTCTTCGATTAATATTGATGTTTCTTGACTCATCTCTTCTTTCATTACGCTCTCATAAACACATCTCTTGTTTATGGTTTAAATATCTAATATTTTATATATTTGATTGTATGTTTGAAATTTGGGATATCTAAAAAATAATATTTGATATTTAATTTAAAACTTTGGATATCCGAAAGATCGAATATTAAAATATAACCAATACTATTTGAAGAAAATTTTAAATGTAAAAAACCACCATATCACAAATATATTTAATATTATCCGATCTATTGATAAAATATCCAATCCGTTTAACAAATATCCGACTTACTTAATAAATATTCAATGTTAAAATTAAAATTAAAGCTGCTATATCCCAAGATTTAATTGGATCCTATTAGATCTAAAATGGAATTATATTAAAAATATAATTTCAACTAAATTAAAGTTTGGTCCAAATACTAAATTAAGTAAGTAAAAATTATATATTTACACAAATCTAAATTTATTTATATATAATTGTATATAAAATAAAAAATTATAAAAATGTATAAATATATCTTTTTCGGATCGGATATCTAGTTTGTTTGATTTTTCATTGACCGGATCAGATATTTGATTTAAAAAAAATATATTTGTCATTTTTTTATTTAGATCAGATGGATTTGGTTATCGGATAAAATTAGCAGATATCAGATAACATAAACAACCCTAGTCTCCTACGTAGATAGGTTGGCTTGTCAACTATTTTAATTTTTTTCAAATTAAATTAGATAAATCCAAATCACATAAACAAAAGCTAGACTTCTAGATCATATCCTTAATGTGCTGCTAGACTTCTAGATCATATCCTTAATGCTGCTAGACTTCTAGATCATATCCTTAACATTTTGTAAAAATGTAAAAGGAAAGATAGAATTATTAAGCCTTGAAAAAAAAGAAAAAAAAACTTAAGTTAATTTCCATATGGAATAAGCTAGGGGAGTGTTTAGTGATGCAACCACAACAGGTTTTTGATTTTCTAGGACCACAAATTTACTATATTTCAAACATATAAAATTTATTTAACATTTTCATGTACTTATGGGGTTCATGTTTCTCTAGTGTGGATGAATTCAAAGCAAAAAATGAATTATTGAGGTTTCTCTAGTGTTGGCTGATTCAGATAAATACCCTTAAGGAAGTTTCTTACTAAATGTGGATTTTGTTATTCATGCCTAATCGGTAGTAAGTAGTAACACAAATTTAAAGTAGTTGCAACGCTAAACACTCCCCTAAGATCGGTCATGCTTATTCTATATGGAAATTAACTTAATTTTTTTTCAAGGCATTTATAATGCCATATTTCCTTTTACATTTTTACAAAATATTAAGCTTATATTACTAATTACTTACAATGGCATTAAGGATATGTTCTATTAGTCTAGTTTTTGCTTATATGATTTTGACCGGTCTAATTTGATTCGAAAAAAATAATGTGTCATTATTATTGTTTTACTATTTTTTTAAAGTCAAAATAGATATTTCATTAATGGGGGAAAATGTTTCAACTCATATTGTATAACTTTTTCAAACTATACAAGACACCATCACAATTCACCTTCTCAAAAGAAGGTAAGTATTGAGCGGATAAAATATAGGTTATCTTTCTAACTAAAGCTTTCTAATCCAAATTTGAATGTGAGAAATCATGGGCATTCTAACAGTTGTAAAGACAAAAAACACATAAATTCCTTAAGACATGGGTTTTCTTTCTGGATCCTCTAGTAGTATGAGCCATAGCCTCTAGCATTCTTGGCCAAGTTCAAATAAGACTTCTAAGGCCCACTTCAGCATGTGCATTCTTTCACAAGTGTTTTGTGACCTCACACTCAAAAATCTAGTATATAATGGATTCATTGTGAGCATAGAAACAATACGACACATTCTATAAAGTGAAAACATTATTGAGAGCATCTTTGGTAGGTAATCTACTATGAATTGGAACGGATAGATCAACTTATGGATGAGAACGTTGAACTAAAGGAGAGGCTTATAATTATTTATGCGGATTGTGCTTGGTGTAAGGAGGAAATCTTGATTAGTTCCATAAGCTCAAAGGGGTTTATTGCTATGTTGGATACAACCTGACCTTAGAAGCACAAAGGCTCAAGGAATGCTAAGGAGATCAAAAAATTCTTTTATGGCATTGAGAGGTACTTCTCCACTACACATTTACTTGATGATAGCATGAAAATTACCTAGCTACCCTTTACCTTGAGGAAGATGATATGTTGTGGTGGTGTTCCCACCATTGAGGTATTAAGAGGAGTACTTGTGTAATAGACACTTGGGAAGAGTTTAAGGTGGAGCTCAAGAGACACTTCTACCCAGCTAATGCTAAGTTAGATGCCATGAGGGAATTGAGGAATCTCAAGCACACCGGGACCATCAAGGAGTACATCAAGGTTTATAGATTATTGATGTTTAAGATCTCTAACATGCCTAAGAAAGAAAGGTTATTGTATTTTTTGGATGGATTGCAATATTGGACCGATTAAGAGATGAGGAGGAGGAATGTTCAAGACCTCCCCATAGCCTATTGTGATGTACAGTCCTTGATCGTCACACATTAGAGAGGAAGGACAAGGGCTAAAAGGATGGTCCGAACAAAGGTAGGGCGATTAGCCCCAAAAGATCGGTCCCAAGTAACATGATTCCAAGGGTTAGGATAAGGAGATGGAGCATAGAGGTAAGGATTTCTCTAAATATAAGCTTGAATGTTTTATGTATGATGGTAACCATTTATTATGAGGCTACCCTCAAAATAAAGCCTTAAATGCTATGGCTTTTTCCCAAGGAGAAAATGTTGATCTGTAGCACCCTGAGTCGATACGACCATGCGGGGGCTACCTTAGAGTGCTTTTGGATTGATTGATTGGCCCTATAGATCAACATGAGTCCTTTCAGCGTGCTTTGTCCTCACTCACGCACTTCCTGAGAAATTTTTAAAAAAATTATGAAACTTCCCTAGAGGGTCACCCATTCTAAAATTGCTCCACAGCCAGCACACTTAACTGTGGAGTTCTTAGGACAAAATCACCAAAAGGATGATATACCATGTTGATATAAGTAGCAATATCAATCCTTATAGCACTCCGCTCAATTTGGGGTATTACATTCACCCCCACTCAAAGAATGCAACGTCCCCGTTGCACCTCAACCATTAACTGTCTCAATACAGTTTTATCCCAAGAATCATCCAGCTAGGTGACTAACTGGCTCATCTAAGTTCAGCTCATGATCGTGGTTTCGCTTTGATAACATTTGTAACACCCCGAGTCGATACGACCATGTAGGGGCTACCTTGGAGCGTTTTTGGATTGATCGGCTAGGCCTACAGATCAACATGAGTCCTTTTAGCGTGCTTTGTCCTCATTCACACACTTCCTGAGAAATTTTTAGAAAAGTTTTGAAACTTCCCAAGAGGGTCACCCATCCTAAAATTGTTCCACAGCCAGCACACTTAACTGTGGAGTTCTTAGGACAAAATCACCAAAAGGATGATATACCATGTTGATATAAGTAGCCATATCAATTCTTATAGCACTCTGTTCAATTTGGGGTATTATATGATCAGAGTGAGACTCACATGGGGTCTCTAACTTTACTTGGCTCCATCAACTCTAAGCCATAGGAGCAAGCTAAGGGGTTGATATACACAAATGTACTGGTGAAAGGTGTCACAAGCAAGGCCTTAGTGGACACCGGAGCATCACATAACTTCCTTATCCCTAAGGAAGATCAAATGATGGGTCTTAAGGTCAACAAGGAGGTAGGAATATTCAAGGTATGGAAATCGAATGCTAAGCCCATTTTTAGGGTAGCATATGAAGTTTCGATCACCTTTGGCTCATGGTAACAAAGGGTGAACTTTAGGATGACTGAGATGGATGATTATGACATGGTGTTAAGTATGGAGTTCATGAACATGGCAACTCCGGTTACATTCCTATGGGATAACACAATACACATCATGAAAGGGAAGTAGAGTCACGTTGTGCCCTTAGCACGAGGCAAGGAAGAGTCTCCTTCTCTCTTAGCTATGCAATTTTCAAAGGTGTTTAAAAATAGTGAACTATGTTACTTAGTATCTGTTGTTGAGGAGGATTCCTCACAACCCATAGAAGTGCCTGAGGAGATAACAGGTCCTTTATGAGTTGATATACATGACGCTAGTAGAGTTGTCTAAGAGGTTTCCACATAAAAGGGAGGTGGATCATGCTATTGAGTTAGATCCTGAGTAAAGTGTAACACCCCAAATTTTACTACTAAATAATTTCATTTTATAGTAGAAGCATATAAACAAAATATAGGGTATTATCGTTGTAATTGATATAAGTCTTGTTTACCAAACCATCATTACATCAATCACAAGGCTAACACAATTCATAATAAAATAAGGTAATTAGAAATGAAAAAAGATTTTATAAATATAAATACAAGTTTGGAGATTTACTCTGGATTCAAATACTAGAATAGAAACTAAGGAATACCATAGATCAAATAGTCTAAAAAGGTATCTGGATAAATACATCAACCAAATAACATAACTTTTTGCCCAACACCTAGTATAGAAAAAGGTTACTCATCTCCACATAGTGCATCAAAAGTAGTAAATTCATATATCTGGTCCTCAAAGGCCATCAAAAAAGCATCAGGGTCCCCCGCTCATGGGCATGAGTGGCACCCTTGAAAAAGGTGGTTAGTACACCATGTACTGAGCAATCTAACAATACTATCGAATCGGGGATATAGATTAAAACATGCATTCACAATAGATGATAAGTACACATATAATTTATGAAGAGTCTCATAAGGTAAAATACTGATCTAAGCTTATTTATTAGATTTGATCATTTTCATTCTTTTATATACATTGAGTTCAGGGACCCTACTATTCGTAAATCGATGGAACAGTTTGAAATACCTTCTTAGGAACAACACACTTGAGCTACTATTATCATCTAGTGGAATGGATATGAAAAATATCACCTTCTTGGGGTAAAATGATCCCAAGCCACTATTATCATTAGATGGAATGGATATAAAAATATTACCTTGATCCTAACTCACATACTCTTCCACTTTAAATCATTAGTATCTTGTCAATTAGGTTACTCAATTCATATTCTTATTCGCAATGAACATGGGTGTCACTATTCTTAATTTGGTGGAATGGACTAAAATACCTTCTCAAGGACAACACTTATGAGCTACAAATGGACTGAAACACCTTCTTAAGGACAACAATCCTGAGTTACTATTATCATTCGATGAAACGGATCTAAAAACATCAACTTCTTGGGGCAAAACACTCTCAAGCCACTATTATCATTTAGTGGAATGGATATACAACATCACTATTGTAATACTCCAAAATTTACTACTAAAATTTTTATTTTAAGTGGAAGCGTATACTAAATAGTTGGGTATTACCTCCGTAATTGACATAAGTCTGGCTTACCCTACTATCATTATATCAATTAGAAGGTAAAACGATTAGAAAATTTAAAACATAATAGTAATAAATGAGATAACTTTTAATGACATCAAATAAGCATTTGGAGGTTAACTCTGATTATAATATTAAAATACAACAAAAGGTATCCCATAGAAATAAGAGTCCAAAAAGATATTAGGGTAAAACTATCATTAGAATAACATGACTCTATGCCTAAAACCCTGGTACAAAGAAATTACTCCTCCATATATATAGCATCAAAGGCTACAAATTCATCAACCTGATCCTCATCAACCTACACATATACATCTAGGTTTTCTACTCATTATATTGAGTAGCACCCATGAAACGGATGATCAATACGCTACATACTAATTAAGATAACGATATATTCAAGTAGGGTTACTAGAATTCTCATAAGAAAATTATACATACGTAACTCAAAGAATGTAAAATAATTACTAATTCCAAGTCTTTCATTAGATATACCATATTCCAATATTTTATTTACATTGAGCTTAGGAACCTCACTATTCTTAAATTGATGGAATGGTTTAAAACCCCTCTTGGGGACAACACATTCGAGTGACTATTATTATTTGATGGAATAGACTCAACACCTTGGTCTTGACTCAAATATTATTCCACTTTAAATGATTAGTATCTTTCAATTTATACTTTATCTCTTAATTATATTTTCATTCATGTTGAGTATAGGGCCCCACTATTATTAATCTAGTGGAATAGACTAATGAACCTCTTAGGGACAACACACCTGAGCCACTATTTTTATCCAGTGGAACAGACCCATATAAATATCTTGACCCGACTCGCGTGATATTTTACTTTAGATGATTAATAACTTATTGGAGTTGATTATATATTATCATGCTAAACTCATATATATGTGCAAAACATACGACTAAACAACATAAGTATAACCAAATAATTATCCTTAAATGATCATAATAGCCTTAGGCTATTCAAGACAATTGTATTCTCTCAAAGGCCTTATGAAACCTAATACTAATACATATAAATTTCCAATCATTATACGAAGTACATATCCTTATTTTTCCATATATGTTCTATATCCAACATTATACTTAAATACATACTTACATAATTTTATTACTCTTAAGAATATTATTTCATAGCATTTCCATAAATATATTACTCAATACAACATACTCAACATAAAAGAACATGTAAAAATATAAGCATCATATAAATCCCTAACTACAACATGTAACCTTACTAACAAAGACACAAAGCTCTATACATGTAAATCCTAGACTTCCTCCGAGATCATCAGAAAATCACCTATGAAAATAAGATAAAAATACATTTAGGATTCAAGATTAAAATTAAGGAAAAAGTTAAGGTAGTGGAGGGTAAAAATGGAGTTAATTAGAGTCAAATGGAAGCTTGAGTTATATGGAAGTGTAGAGGATTGTGTGGTAGAGCTATAGTTTAATTTTGATGGTGTTTGGACAAGGTTTGGGGGTGAAAATAGGGGTACATGGCTAAAAATGAGAAGTTGTACTGTTGTGCAGCAGGTAATGCAACTCCTAGTTGAGAGAAAATATGATGCATGGCAGGCGGTGCAAAATTTACAAGGTTGTGTAGTAGGGGTACACACTAGGCTAAGAGAAAATATGATGCACGACTAGGTGATCCAAAGGTTTCACGGCTATACAACAAGATATTTTAAGTATTGCACTATTGTGCAGCAGATGGTGTACATACCCTGTACTTTGCAAAACTATGATGAGAGAAGAAATGAAAAGAGGCGGTGGTTAGTGGCGATGACCAATGACAATGAGGGGAAAGGTTGGGGTGACCTTGGTGGTTATTCCACTGGCCAATGGGTGGCAAGTGGTGGAAGAGGTGGTGAACGGTGGTGGAATGGGTGGTGCGAAGGCCAAAAATAGGGAAAGAAGAAGGAAGAAGAATAAGAAAAGAGAAGGAAGAAAGGAGAGGGAAGAGGGAGCTTGGGCAATAGATTTTTGACACAAAAAGGACAGAGTAGAGGTGAAGCAAAGAGAAAAGAAGGAGAGTATGGTGTATATGTGTGTGTGTGTGTGTGTGTGTGTGTGTGTGTGTGTGTGTGTGTGTGTGTGTGTGTGTGTGTCTATGTGGTGCGAATTAGGCTAAGGAAAACAGAAGGGGAGGGAGACTTGCGAAAGTGGTGCAGGGCTACTATAGTGATAGGGGAAGTGATGGTTGAGTGTTGTGATGAAGAATGTAGGTGGTGGCTATGGTTATGAGTGTGGGTTACAAAAGAATGATAAAGAAGAAGAAGAGTGACAGGGAAGGTGGTGGTGGTGCAGATCGGTAGAGATGGAATGAGAAGAAGGAAGTATATATGCATGAAGGATGATGATGATGGTCAGTGGTGGTAGGGGTGATGGTGAGAGGATGCATGTGGGAGGCAGGGTGATGGTGTCATGGTGTAGAGGCAAAGAAATCCTTCACCCCACAAGGAAACAATGGTGTAGGAGAAGAAGGAAAAGAAAAGAAAAGAAAAAGGAAGAAGTGGTTAAGGGTTAGGATTAGATTAGGTAATTTTGGATTAGTCAAGATAGTGAGTATCAGTAGAACTTTTTGTAGGTTTTGATTTTGGTTTACAAATTATGGCTTAACTGAGTTAAGGTTTCGGTTTTGGGATTAAGAAATTAGGTTAAGCAAATTTGTAATGATACAGGATTAGGCTAAGCAAATTTTTTGGGTATAAATGTCATTAAAGATAGTCGATAGTCCTTATTTTGCGAAAATCTTATATCTTCAATATCATTATTTTCTAATCCTCCATTTATCATTATACTTCTTAAAAATACTTATTTTCCACTTATCATAATTTATTTGTCCCATATTACTCTTTCACAAGATTATAATTTTCCACATGGTATAACTTAGTGTAACAAAATCATATCAGCAAATCTTTTGCCCTTATTACTCTCTTTCTAGCATATACTCAATATTATCATGACATATCATTAAAAATGTGCATTTAAAAATATAATAACAATAATATGCTAATAAACATATCCAATCAAGAATTTAATACAAACCCTAAAAATCAAGTAGTATCCTTACCAACAAATATATCAGGCTCTAAGCATGTAAATCCTAAACACCTCCTCCAAGATCCCCAAAATATTACCTACAAAAATAATATAATATATGATTATAATTGAAGATTAAAATTAAGGAAAATTTTATGGTAAAAGAGGGTAAAATTAGAAATAACTGGTGTTAAAAGGAAGCTTGAGTTGCGTGGAAGTGTGGCGGTGCTATGATAGAGTTATAGTGATGTTTGGGGTGAAGATTGTGTGTGTAAAAAGAGAAGAACAATCAAGAAGTAGGGGTTTCATGGGTGTGAGGCAAGTAGAGGACAAGAGTTGGAAATTTTCATGGGTAGGCTGTGTAAAGGAGGCATGGTCGTGTGCCTGCAACTCACACATAGGTAAAGAAGAGCAGGGGATGCATGGGTGTGCTTGAGGATGTGTGCAGTTTGTGTGAGTATGAATGGGAAAACTATGCAACCATGCACACGCATGTGATAAGAGCAAAGGGGTGTTACACAAAAATAAGAAGAAGTAGGAGAAGAAGGAAAGAAGGAGAAGGAGAAGGAGGATGAGGAGGAGTAGAAGAAGGAGAATGAGAAGGAGAAGCACAAGAAGACAAAGAGAGGCTTAAGCAAGGCTGTTAGTTTGATAGAAAATGGGAAAATTTGGAGGAAAGAGGAGGAGAAGGAATAGGAGGAGGAGGAGGAGAAGGAGAGAAGTAGAAGAAGACAAAGATAGGGTTAAGTAAGGTTGTTAGATTGATAAAAAAACATGGGAAAATGTGGAGGAATAGATGGATCGATAGAGAGTAATGATGATGGGCATGTCAGAGACATATGGGGAGAAGAGAAAATTTCAACGAAGTTAAGGTGAGATGATAGGTAAAAGTGATGGTGGTGTGATGCAAGTGATATGGAAAATGCATGCAAGATAGAAGAAGGAGAAGAATGAATCAGCACATAAGAAGGAAGAAAAAGGAAAAAGAAGATACAAAAGAAAAGGGGAAAAGGCTTAAGTTAGGATTTAGATTAAATTTTGATTAGCTAAAATAAGTTAAATTAAGATGTAAATTAATTTGAAATAAATTTAGGTTAATAAAATATAATTTTTTTGGATCAAAGATTAAGATTACATTAAGAATTTTAGGACAAAAAATTTAAGTAAGGTTAAAATAATATTATCTCGAGATTAGAATTGAATTAGAGTATTAATTATATGAAATTGGGTTTAGTAAATATTTAGGATATGACATAAAGCCACCCTCAAGGATTCCCTATTGAATGAGCCTACCAAAGTTGGAGGAATTCAGGAAGTAGTTGAAGGACTTACTTGATGCTAGTTTCATTCGCCCATCAAAAGCTCCCTATGGTGCCTCTATATTATTCCAAAAGAAACAAGATTTATCTTTTAGAATGTGTGTTGATTACCGGATAGTTAAAAATATCATGGTTGAAAATAAGTATCATCTACCCTTGATATATGACTTGCTTGATTAGATAGAGAAGGCAAGATACTTCACCAAGATGGATCTATAATCGGGGTATTAGCAATTGAAAATTAAAGAAGGAGATGAGTCTATGACTGCATGTGTAACAAGGTACGATTCTTGTAAATTCCTTATTATGTCTTTAGGTCTTACTAATTCCCCCACAACCTTTTTCACTATGATGAATAAGATATTTCACCCATACTTGGACAAATTTGTGGTGGTCTATCTAGATGATATAGTGGTCTACAGTGATACCTTGGAAGGCTATGTTGAGCACTTGAGGAAGGTCTTCCAACTTCTAAGGGATAATGAGCTTTATGTGAAGAATGAGAAGTTCTCCTTTGATTTCACTAAGATTAAGTTCTTAGGTTACTATAAAAATAATGGAAGGATTGGGATGGATACAACTAAGGTTTGGGCTATTCAAGAATGGAAAGCCTCAAAAAATATGTCTAAACTTTAAAGCTTCCTTATCCTAGTAAACTATTATTGAAGAATTATCCAATGGCACTTAGGCAGGGCCACACCCACACAAATAGGTTGAAGAAGAAGGTCCCATGGAGTTGGGATGAGGAGTGTGTGAAGGATTTTAAGGACTTGAAGAAGGTTGAGATGGAAGAGACAACCTTGTGCTTACTCAACTACTCCAAGGTATTTGAGGTACACACAGATGCCTCTGACTTTGCTATTGGGGGATTTCTTATGCAATAAAGGCATCCAATTGCTTTTGAGAGTCGCAAGCTAAATGATACGGAGATGTGGTATCCAGTTCACAATAAGGAGATGACCGCCATCATCTATTGCTTGCAAGTATGGAGGCACTACCTTCTTAAAAGTAGGCTTGTGATCAAGATAGAGAATATGGCAACAATATACTTCCAAAACTAGAAGAATTTAAGTCCCAAGCAAGCCTGTTAGAAAGACTTCCTAGCAGAATTTGACTATAAGATGGGGTCAAGCTCAGAAGGGCTAACATGGTGATCGATGCACTAAGCCTCAAAGAAATGCTTACTAGCATGAGCAGTCCTACAGGAGATATCCCATAACGAGTTAAGGAAGGAATGGTGCTTGGAATTTTTGATAAGAGCTTAATGGAGATGGAAAATGAAGGGAAGACTCATAGATTTTGAGAGCAATATGGGGTACTATACACTATAGAAATCTGTCTCTACTAACCTAAATCGGGGAAAATATGGAGGGACCTAATGAAGGAGTTCCACAACTCTAAATGGGTTGAACACCTAGGTATGAGACACACCCTTGCTCTTATTGAGGATGTTTACTATTGGCCATAGATATGTGATGATATTTAAGGATATGTGAGGACTTATCTTGTTTGCCAACAAGACTAGAATGAGCATAGGTGTCCCAAAGGATTGTTGGAGCCTTTACCTATTCTTAAAAGACCTAAGAGAGTGTTTCGATGGACTTCATCTCGGTATTACCAAAATCTAAAAGGTATGGATCAATAACGGTGATGGTCGATAGGCTAAGCAAGTATGGGACATTCATCCCTTCTCCAAGGGATTATACGATAGATTTGTGTGCCTAGTTTTTCTTTAATAATATGGTGAAGTATTGGGGATTGCCTAAGTCTATCATTAGTGATAGGGATCCCCACTTCACTACTATGTTTTAGAGGGAGCTATTTAGAATGATGGGGTCTAAGCTTCACTTCTTTATGAGTTTTCGCCTGTAGAAGGATGGTAAAACTAAAAGGGTGAATGCCTTAGTGTAGATATACCTAAGGCACTTTATGGGTGCCAATCAAAAGGATTTGGTCAAGTTGATTGTTTTGGCTCAACTCTCCTATAACCTTCTATAACACCTTAAATTTTACTATTGTATAATTTTATTTTACAGTAGAAGCATATAACCAAAATATTCGGTGTTACTGTCGTAATTGATGTAATTCTGGCTTACCATAACATCCTCACATAAATCACAAGGCTAAAAACATTAAAATGTGAACCAAGATAAGTATAAAACAAGAGCAATTTTATTAATACAAATATGATATTGGATATTTGTTCTGAGTACAATGAAAAAATACAGTCAAAAGGGATACCATAGATTAAAGAGTCTAAAAAGGTGTCTAGATAAACTATCATCCGGATAACATGAATTTTTCGCCTAATCCTCTAGTACAAGAAAATTACTCCACCCTATACAATGCATCATAGGTAGAAAAATTATCCAGTTAGTCCTTAATGATCTATACAAAATTATTAGGGTAATTTTCTCGTGAGAATGAGTAGAACCCAAGAAAAGGATGGTCAGTATGCTACGAACTAAACAAGGCGATGCTACTATCAAGTCAGGGATACAATTAAATATATGTATTCACTGTAAAAAAAGTACACTTGCAAAAAAACATAAAATATCACAAGGTACATACCGATATGGGTCTCTTTATTAGATATAAAATTTTTTATTCTTTTATTTATATTCAATTTTGAGACCCTACTATTATTAAACCGGTGGAATATTCTAAAGCACCTCTCGGGGACAATACACCTAAGCCACTATTATTGTTCGATGGAATAAATCTAATACCTCTTAGAGAAAAATGATTTTGAGTTACTATTCTTAAACCAATAGAATAGTCTGAAGCAACTCTCAGGGACAACACACCTGAGCTACTATTATCATTTGGTGGTTCAGACATAATTCCTCGGTTCTAACTCACGTACTCTTCCACTTTAAGTTATTACTATCTTATCCATTAAGTTACTTTTAACAAATTATATTATCATTCACATTGAGTGTAGGGCCCCATTATTCTTAATATGGTGGAATAGACTGATGCACATCTCAGGACAAAACACTCCTAAGCTACTATTGTCATCCAATGGAACATACCCATAAATACCTCTGTCTAACTCATATGATCTTTAAATTTAAATGATTGATATCTTATTCATGATTGATTTAAAAATCACATAAAATATTTAAAGTAGGTAAATTACATCATAAATATTTTAAGGTTTTTCTCTAGGGTTAAAACCCTGAATTTTCCCAAAAACTCTAATTTCACATTTTAGTCATAACTCCATGTCCGTTACTCTTTTATCCACCAAACTTAGTACCTTTTTCCCAAATATTATCATTATCAAAATAATCATATTTCAAGGCCTGAATATAAGGCCTTACACATACGATAATAACTCCATCTCAAAAGTCACTATTCTTGAGACTTATAAACCCTAATTTTACAAGTACGTCATAACTTTTCCTGTAGGACTCTAATAATTTTCAGATTCAATAAAACACTAACATTAATAACATATTCAAATTTTGTGGTCTAACTCTACCCTTTCACATATGTGATAATAACCTCCTTGTTTTAGGGTTACTCTTCCCAAATTAGGCCATTTTCATACTTTATTATACTTGGGTCATTCAAAACTATTCAAAACACTTCTTATAAATTCCTTATCACATTTTGGACAATATAATACATTAAAATACCATGATTTTCTTATTAATCTTATATTAACTAAAAAGCCCTTATCGATAAAATAAGCCCTTATTTCATACAAATCTTACATATATTGGGAACATTATTTTCAAATCCTCCATTTATCTATATATATCTTATTATACTCATTTGTCACTCATCAAACCTTAATAAACCTATATTAAAACCATATATTACACTGAGGATTTCTGCACATAATATTATCGTACAATATCGCTAAAAATCCTTAACTTACTTCTTTTTCCATTATACAATACCAAATCTCATATCATGGCATTAATAATCATACATTTAATCACATGATAAAAATAACATGATATAAAAAATCATGTATGATAATTAGCAATAAAAATCCTAGACTATGACAAGTATCTTTACGAAAATGACTCTAGTCTATAAGCATTCTTATCTTATCCCACCTCGTTTGGTACCTCTAGAATGTCACCTAAGAAACCATAAAAAACCATTAGGATTAAACAACATAATTAAGGAAATGGAAGGGTGAAAGAACAGAGGAAAATTGAAACAAAACAAATAATTGATTCGATAGAACTTATACAACCAAGAGATAAGGAACGACAACAAGTGCCGAGCGAAGGGCATGTGGCAATGGTACAAGCTGTTGTTGCTAGATGGTGTGCACCAGTAGAAATGGTCAAAAAAGGGTGTGCATCGGTGAAAAATGGCTAAATTAAAGGGGTGATAATTATTTGGTTTCAAAAAATGGTGATGGTGTGAATTAGTAGGTGTGGCTGAATGGTGGGGGTGGTGTTCGATTGTTGTTGACACAACTAAGGGAAAAAAAGGAGGGGAAGCTATAGTGATTTTGGTAGATGGATAAGGGTAGGAGTGGCTGGTCTAGCTAATATTATAGTTAAGGGAAAGGTAAAGATGACCAAAGGTGGTGGAGGTACTGCGGTTAGGTTTGCTAGTGGTGGGTTTTAGGTGCTATTTTGGTGACATCAAGGAGAAGAAGAAAGGAAACAAGGTGTTGTGTTGGTATAGGTGTTTTGATAGAAAAATGGAAGGAGAAGTAGAGAGGTTCAGTTGCATCTATTTTATATATATACACATGCTCTAGGGGGAGAATGGTGGAGAGGGAGCAGATAGTTGGTAAGGCCATAACAAGCAACACACAAGGTATGGGAGGAGTGGGGTTTTGACATGATATTGGATATAACTTAGCAGAGGTAAGGTTTATAACATAAGGAATTTACATGCAAGAAGAAAGAAATTGGGGGTGGGAAATGGTTTTGAACGAAAGATGGGAAGAAGAAAAAGGGACGGAAGAAAAGGTACATAGGTTTTGGATTTAGATTTAAGTTAAATAATTTAACTTAAGATAATGAGATAAATTAATTATCGACCATTTTGGTTTAGGTCTAGGTTAAAATAATAATAGTAATAGTAATAATAATAATAATAATAATAATAATAATAATAATAATAATAATAATAATAATAATAATAATAACAAGAACAACAACAACAACAACTTAGAATAAAATTTAGGTTTAGGCTAAGATTTAGGAGTAGGGTAAAACAGAAATACTAATTTTTTGATATTAGATTTAGGTTATGATATTAATTACTCATGATTAGGTTTTACTAAAATTTGGGGTATTACGCCTTTAAATGAGTGAGTCCACTGAATATAGTCCTTTTGAGTTGGTTATGGGGAACTAACCCCTCACTTCGCACATGATGGCTAAGGGTTATAAAGGGTGTAATTGTGCATCACCCTTTAGTGTAAGGAAGGCATGAGCAACTTAACATTGCTTGGGCATACTTGGAGAAGGCTTTGAGGAATATAAAAAAAAAGTGGTCAGACAAGGATGGAAGGCTTTTGGAGTTTAAGGAGGGAGACTTGGTAATGGCGATGTTGCTACCATAAGTGTTTAAGGCATATCACTAAGTTCAAAAAGGCTTGGTGAGGGGATATGAAGGGCCTTATCCTATCATGAAGAAGGTGGAAAATATGTCATATCAACTCAAGTTGCCATCCAAGATTAAGGTGTACCCAGTCTTCGACATAAGCTTATTCAAGCCTTATCATGAAGATAGGGAAGATCCTTTAAGAAAGGAGTCCAAGCTCACTCCTCCTGTGAATGTAACTTCCTTCGATTGGGAGGTTGAGAAGATCTTAAAAGATTGAATAGTCAAGAAGTGTGGCATGCCTAACTACAAGGAGTACCTAGTTCAGTGTAAAGGACTACCCGAGAGTCAGGATAACTAAGAGGAGGTAGAAGACTTATGGAAGTTCAAGGATGCAATCAATCAATACTTATCTTCTATCATCATCAAGGATGATAATTGCTTAAGTGGGGAATGTTGTCATCGCTCGCTTTGAGAACTTTTATTTTTCCAAAATATTCTAGAACATTCTATAATAATATAAATATGTGTGGGTAGATTTAGGAAACTTCTACACTTAGATAGAAGTTTCTAGATAGTGATGTATTTAGAACCCTTCTCTTTTGTACACACTTGTATGGAATAATTTATATTAACCTAGTGTGCTCTAGTGGAAAGTTTTAAAGGAATAATGATCTAGCCCACTCTAGAATATTCCTCACGATGGAGGGAGGATGATGGATCAAATATAAATAGGGGATGAGAGGTCTTATTTCCACCATCCACAAGTTGGAAACTCTCAAGAGTTTTCTTAATAATGCTCTCATCCTTTAAACCTCTCTCGTGTGTTTCTTTAGGAGATTTTAAAGTGTTGTGCTAAGCAAGGTTTTCTTGCTCAAGAGTGGGTTCTCTTAAAGTGTAAGAGTGAATTAGTCTTCCAAGGAGTGGAAAAAGGCTAAGTGTCGCCTACAATTAGCTTAGGGAGAAGGACATGGCAATAGGGTTTGGTGTTGAATATTAAGAAAATAATGATTTCAAAAGACCCAAGTATTTGTACTGCAAAGGTTTTGGTTCTTTGATTAAATTAGTGCATTATCATAAAACCCCAAATCACCCGTCAAAGGTTGTTATTTATACACCAATCAATGATAATGCATATTGCAATCACTTGTTCAGACAACATATGGTTTGAAGTCAAATACATTGACGTGAATTGTAATTGCTGATCACAAAATTCACGATCCAAAATAAGCTATTAATTACTTTTTCTTTAGTTTATATATAATAATATATATAAAAGAAGAAATTATGTAGCAATTTTTTCCCACCCAGTGCAAAAGCTGTGGGATCTGCTATGTGTTAAATTATCGTTTTTTGTCAAGAAGATACATGAATAGCTATAAATCTAATGGTCAAATCTAATTTATTTTTCCTTCCAATATACTGGTACTTTAATTTGACACATGTAATATTTTTATTCATTATCTTAAAAAACTTTAGATAAGCTTAAAATTCAATGGTCAGATTTTATTTATTTTCCCCGCCCTTGCATCTGTAGTGTGATTTGCCACATTTCTTATTATGAATCATTCTCAAATCTAATGTTTGAAGCGCCTATATATATCATATATTATAACATCCCACAATAACGTACTTCATCCTATTCAAATTTGCATATTACTCAGCAAATTTTTTTATTCTTAGGTGTTAGAAAGGTTCTTTATTTTTAAGCAATCAAGCACAGGTATATCTATTTTGCAGCTATTTTGATTATTATCATCTATACATATTAATAACAATATTAAATATGACACATGTTTTTTTTAATCACAAATTATAATACAATTGAAAAAACATTATTATCCTTTTTTATCATATTTATGCTTGTATTTCTCAAATTTGCTAGATTTTTTGAAATATTTGCATAACTAATTTAAATTGTATGAAAAAATCATTTCTCCTGCAATTTTCAATTATCTTCCTTCTCTATAGTGAAATATACATTCATATATTCAAATTATTTGCTCAGAAATTGTAGTTATATAGAAATGGTGATGTGCACAAATATGAACTAAATACATTTTGAAAGAGTAATTGGCGTGTGGAGCTTTGACTCACAAGGCTTTACGATAATCCTTCTTATGGATAGAAATATAAATCTTATAGTCTAGAATGTGTATTTTATGATTCTAGAGTAAGTTTAGTGAGATGTGTTTTGTTATTTGCTTCCATTTATTAATTGTAGTATATCAATATATCTGCTAATTTATGTTCTTTGAATAAAATGTGATACTAGAATTCGTGCTTCTATCAGAAAATCGCATATTCGACAATATAAAGCAAAAATCTTTGAAGGACACCTATACCATATCAGAAATTTCATAGTGGCAGAAAACCTAATGAAAATAAAAACAACTTCTTTCATATATGTCATCTACTTTAATACATTCACACAGTGTAATTTGTCAAAAACTATAGAAGTATTCCCCAAACAACTATTCAATTTCATAACATTTGAGGAATTAGCCATAATCGCACAAAAAAGTCTTATAGGTACTAATAATCTCAATTTAAATTATAAACACATTAATATTTTGTAATTAACATACTATCAATTAATTATATAGCAGGCATTATTGGAAGAGTTTGCACAGAACATGTACTGAGAGAGAAGGAAGTTTTCGGGAAGGTTACAAAATAAATATATTTTGTTTTGGAGAATGAAAAGTAAGCCATGTGTATTGATAAACAGTTATATTTATACCTTTCCAATAATCATCTACATAAACAAATTACTTATACACATTTTTTTTAGTCAAAAGAGAGTAGAGTGCACATTGTGGGGAGATGATGCTACAGAATGAAGCAAATATATTGAAAACACAAATATAGGCCAACTTCTTATTGTTCTCCAATTTTGTTGAATTAAGAAATTTAATGGTAAAATTTTGATATTAGTTTTGTAGCATCAAAATCTTTTTCAGTTTAACAACCTAAATTTTTAAATATTGCTAACTAGGTTAGAATATCAAACACTTAGATTGTGATAAAATTAATTCTTAACACTACTATGGAGGAGATAAATAACTTTGAAAGAAGGTAAATATTATAAAACATTCATACCATGTAATTACTTTACCAGCAATAAAATATGGAAATTCAAGACTAATTCATTTATATAGATTACCCAAAGATGAATCTTCTCAAATCACAATTTTTGAAGAGAGGAAACCACTATCTTCACAAAGGAGCTAGCAAGTGAATGATCAATTTTCAAAACAGTTGAGCAACTTCAAGCGAATGAGGTGAAATTAATTTAATTTAATACAGTTCATGGTTCATTTATTTGAATATCAATTATTGAATTTTATTTTAGGTGAGAAAGTTTTGGATCAATTTTTGTGTTGTAGGAATAGAAACAGTAGGTAAATGATTTTATGCGGTGTGCAAAAATGTCGAAAGAAGCTGAAAGTTTTTTTGTCATACTTAATACTATGAGAAGTGTAAGAAAAATGATAAAGGAAGTCTAAGATATAGGTTGTAGATTAGAGCTGTTGATGGAACATGTAACATCCCACTACTTCTATGGGATAGGGAATGTACTTAGGTTATAGGAAAGTCAGCATAGGAGCTTAGAGAAAGTAATACAGAGGTAATTTACAATTTGCAATCACATTAATATAACCATTTGTGCTTATGTAAATTTTTTTATTCACATTTTAACAACTTAGGAACATGTTTAATGTACGAAGCTACCATCAGATATGGAAAAACTCATAGACCTAAAGGCACTTTTCTTAGTACAATTGAGGGAAAATCAATTGGAGGCATATTCAGTTATTAAGCTAAGTGTGGATGAAGCTTTGGTTTGCAAATTTTATGGACCTAATTCCTTTGACATCCAGGTTTATCTAAAGCATTATAATTTTTATTCCTTTTTTAATAAAGAAATTATTATATAATCAATCACTTTAAATCACAATCTAAATTAATTCAAGATTTGGATGTTCTTTCAAAATTAGAAAATGTAGTTGAGGAGTAGGTAATATTCACACATAAAATAAATTATTTATGGAAATTAAAGATTTATGTTCTAACATGATCTTACATTCTTTGTATAGGTAGAATCTCAAACAGATGAAGTCCACATGTCAAATCAGATTGCAAGTAATTATAAGAGTATAATTGTAGAGTTGGGGGAAAAGGTGTATCAATGGAGACCTTTCTACTACTGCTCCTAAATAGAAGAGATCTAGGGTTAATGTAAAATTAGAAAAACTTTAGGTTAGTTAACATACAAAGTGTTGAGGTGACATTTAATGTCTTATGCTTTCAAAATTAGTGTTTAAAATTATTATTTTCTCTTCATTCACTTAATTATGATTTGGTTGAGAAAACAAGCATTAAGTAGTTTAGTATTGTTGTCGTTATGTAGTAGAAGAATTAGGTGTTTTGATATTTGTTGCCCTATTATCATTTTAAATGGTTATGTAATCATTATTATTAAAATCAACATGTATTAGATGAAAATAAGATTTTATTTATTTATTATGCCCTATATAACTATTATAATTTCAAATTTTTATGTAGTTATTAGTATTAATCATGTCATGTAGTAGATCAAAATAGAAGTTTTGATTATTAATGGCCCATGCAACACTATTATCATTTCATTAATTTATGTAATATCAAATTACTAGCTATAATTATTGTCTATGTTGTACCAACATAAAACAACCCAAAAAACAACGAATTACAGTATAAAAGTATACAAAAAATGATGCAAAAATGATAATTAAAACTAATTAACAGGAATCATACATTTAAAGCACAACTTCTCCCCCTAAATTGAGCAGAATAAGAAGTTTCCTTATCACCTAACAGATAGTTTCCTATCACTGCCTGACTAAATACCTAAGTTTCTAATTAAAGGGTAATGCCGAGTATAAAAAAAATTATATTATCATCTATAATCGTACCTATTATATTTGAATAATAATTTGATATCATATTTGCATAAAAAATATATATCTTCGATATCATATTTAAATATGATAAATTATGTTCTTTCAATATAATAGGATACTAGAGTTCCTGCTTCTATCATGATATCTCAGATTTTAAGGTAATTCTCAATGTAATAGACAATTATCATTTAAAATGTTCATGTAGTCACTAGTATTAATCATGTCATGTAATAGATTAAAATAGAAGTTTTGATTATTTATGGCTTATGTAACACTGTCATCATTTTATTGTTTTATGTAATATGTATTTACTGCATATAATTATTATCTATGTCATAACCAATATAAAACAACATTAAAGGCAATGATTTAAATGAGTAAATTAAATTTAAATTTTATTTTTATGGTTGTTTTATGATGTCAAATTTGATAAATACAACAAATTAATAGGAAACATATGCAAAAATGATAATTACAACTAATTAACATGAATCATACATTTAAAGCACAACTTCTACCCCTAAATTGAGTAGAATATTTTTAACAATGTAATTGAGCAAAATAAGAAGTTTCCTTATCATATAACAAATAGTTTTCTATCATTGCTTGACCAAATATCTCAGTTTCTAATTAAAGGATAACGATGAGCACAAAAAAATTATATTATCATCCATAATCATACCTATTATATTTGAATAAAAGTTTGATATCATAAAAAATATATATCTTCGATATCATATTTGAATATGATAGTTTATGTTCTTTTAATATAATAGGATAATAGAGTTCATGCTTCTGTCATGAAAATCTCATATTTTAAAATAATGCCCTATGTAACAGACAATTATCATTTAAAATATTTATGTAGTCATTAGTATTAATCAAGTCATGTAATAGATTAGAATAGAAGTTTTGATTATTAATGTTCCATGTAACACTGTTATCATTTCATTGTTTTATGTATTATGTAATTACTACATACAATTATTGTCTATGTCATGACTAACATAAAACAACCTTAAAGGAAACAAGTTAAATGAGTAAATTAAATTTAAAATTTCGTTTTAAGGTTGTTTTTTTATGCAAATATGATAATTACAACTAATCAACAAGAAAAATATACATTTGAAGCACAATTTATCCCCCTAAATTGAGCAGAATACTTTTAACAATATAATTTAGCATGATAAGAAGTTTCCACAAATATAACTAATGCGAAATCAAAGTGGAGGGAAGGGTTGGACCATTTTATGATGATTTGGAGATATCAATCATGAAATTAAGTAGAAAAAACAATGGTTGAATGTTAATTATAATCAAAGAAAATCAGGTTAAAAATGCATGTTGGTTTGACTAGTTTGAATCAGACTTCAATATATCAAGTGTTGAGATCAATGGAGGAAGGATATTGCCTCAGGCTTTCCTTGCTCAAAGAAGACTCAAAAGGAGATATAAACGCAGGCTCTGCTGGCTCAATTTTGTGTTCAAAATTCTATACGTTCATTCCTCCTTCAAGTGTGTACAAATAGGTGTATATATAGGGTTTACAACAAGTTAATACAACTAATGAGAATCATCACCATATCTTCTAGTTGTAAAGTATCATTCCATGTATGTCATAATCTTGCATGCTTTGAATACTTGTACACTTGAAGATGTATTAACATCTTCTTCTTACAAATATGTAACATACCTACAAGAACAACTTGAATTATTTTCAACACCAAGCATATACAAATTATCAAGAACATTTAATATGATATGCTCCAACATTAAGAAAGATAATTCTTCCTTAACTTGAGAATTAAGATGAATATGACAATCATTAGATGTTCCAGCATCATTCTCCCCAACTTGAGAAGAATTTGCCCTCAAATTTTCATCAGAATAATAAGGAGACAAATCACCAACATTAAAATTTCTTGAAATTCCACCATAATGATCTAAAAGTTCAAGTTCATAAGCATACTCTCTAAACTTTCATAGTATTTTAAATGGACCATCAACTCTTGGCATTAGTTTATTTTTACTTAAATTAGGAAATCTTTCTTTACACAAATGTAACCAAACTAAGTCACTGGGAGAAAACACATAAGAGTTTTGATGCTTATTTGCTTGAGCTTTATACTTGGCATTAGCTTTTTCAATGTTATTTTTTATTTTCTCATAAATTTGTTGAAAAAATTATACTCTATCTTTAGCTTCATAATTTTGTATTTCACCTTTTTTTTAAAGGAATCCTGATAATAGGCATGTGAGGATTCACACCATACACCACCTCAAATGGACTAGTTTGAGTAGTACTATATGGACTACGATTATAAGCACACTCTACATGAGCTAACTTAACATCCCAATCTTTAGTACTCTTACTAACTAAACCTCTTAATAATGTACCAAGAGTTATATTAGTTACTTTAATTTGACCGTCAGTTTGTGGATGATATGAAGTGCTAAATAAAAATTTAGTACCAAGCATATGCCATAAAATTTTCCAAAAATAACTCATAAAATTGACATCTTGATCAGAAACTATGATTTTAGGTATTCCATGAAGTTTAACAACCTCTCTAAAATACAAGTCAGCAACATGTGTATCATCATCAGTTTTATTATATGGAATAAAATGAGCCATTTTAGAAAATCTATCTACTACCATAAGAATAGAATGTTTACCACGTTGCGTTCTTGGTAACCCTAGGATAAAGTCCATACTAACTCCTTCCCATGGTTTATCAAGAATGGATAAATGTGTGTATAAGCCTTTATGAAAGTAAATCTTACTTTTTTAACACATAGAACATCTAATTATCATGGTTTGTACTTGTTTAACCATTTGTAGCCAATAGAAATTTTCTTGTAATAATTCCATAGTTGTATGCATACCAAAATGTCCTGCAATGCTACCTTCATGTATTTCTTTGATCAGCAAGTCTCGAATACTAGATCTAGGAATACAGAGTTTATTTAGCCTAAACAAAAATCCATCTTGTATGACATAATTTCCATGGTATCCATTTTCTTTACATGTACTAAAAATGTCCTTAAAATATTCATCCTTAGGATATAAATCCTTTATCATTTCAAAACCTAAGATTTTTACATCCATCATAACAAGTAATGTAGATCTACGAGAAAGTGCATCAGTGACTACATTTTCTTTATCATCTAAATGTTTGACAGAGAACACAAAGGATTGTAAGAAATTTACCCATTTTTCATGTCTCGGATTAACTTTCTTTTAACTATATAAGTATTTTAAACTTTCATGATCCGAATATAACAAAAAAGGGTTTTAGTCTTAGATAATGACTCCATGTCTCTAGACTCTGTATGATGGAAAAGAGTTCCTTTTCATAAGTTGAATAGTTAAGTAGTGCTCCATTCAACTTTTTAGAGAAAAATGATATAACTTTCTTTTCCTAGAAAAGTACTCCTCCTATTCTAACTCCACTAGCATCACAAGTTAATTCAAAAAGAAAATTAAAGTTGGGTAAGGATAGAACATAGGCATGACAAAGTTTAGTCTTGAAGGTTTCAAAGGCTTGAGTAGCTTCTTATCCCTAATAAAATTCACCCTTTTTCATGAGTTGAATAATAGGTGTAGCTACAGTAGAAAATCCTTAATGAATCTTCTGTAGAAACTACCTAATCCATCAAAACTTCTTACATCATGAACACTCTTAGGGATAGGCCATTCTTTTATAGCCCTAATCTTATTAGGATCTACTTTAATACCATCTCCACTAATAATATAGCCTAGGAAAACTATACTTGGAAGCATAAAATCACATTTCTCAAGTTTTCCATATAGTTTAGCTTTCCTTAGTTTACCAAGTAATTTATTCAAATGCACTAGATAATCATAACTATTTTTGCTATACATAAGAATATCATCCAAATATACAACAATGAAATCACCAAGGAAAGGTCGGAGAACTTTATTCATGAGAAATTTATTCGTAAGTCTCATAAATGATCTAGGTGCATTACATAACCCAAAAGGTATAACCATCCACTCATAGAGACCATATTTTATTTTAAAAGCAATTTTCTATTTGTCTCCATCTCTAATCCTTACTTGATGATATCCACTTCTCAAATCAATTTTGGAAAATACTTGTGCACCAAAAAGTTCATCAAGCATATCATCTAATCTAGGCATAGGAAATATTTGATAGTAATATTATTCACTGCCCTAGAATCTATACACATAGGCCAAGTACCATCCTTTTTAGGCACTAGTAAAGTAAGAACACTACAATGACCCATACTTTCTCTCACAAATCCTGTATCCATAAGCTCTTGTATTTTTTTGTAATTCTTTAGCTTCTTGTGGGTTGCATCTATAAGCCGGTTTATTAGGGATAGGCATATCGGGACCAAGATCAATAGCATGTTCTATACCTCTTTTAGGTGGTAATCCAGGAGGTATGTCATCAAGAAATACATCATCATACTCATCAAGCAACTTAATTAGATTAGGATTTTCAATTTATTATTTTTTAGGTTTAGAATCTTTAGAAACTAAAGCATAACAAATTCCTTCTTCTTCTATGCATTTCTCTATAGCCTTTTCATGTAAAAATAATCTCTTTTTGTCATCACTCAAAGGCATATGATCACATAAAGAAGGTGTTAGCCTATACAATTGCTTTTCTTTTTTCACCACATATTTATTAGTTACCCCATCATAAGTTGCATTTCTATCATATTTCCATGATCTATTTAAAAGTAATCTACAAGCATCCATAGGCAAAATATCACATAGAACTTCATCATGATAGTCTCTAATAGAAAATGGGATCAAAGCTCTTTTGTTTACTTTAGCCATTGTAAAGAATAGGGCTTAGGATGATTAGTATTTTCCAAAACAAGTTTCTTAACCATTGTTTCATTAGCAACATTTGTACATGAACCACTATCAATTGTGAGCTTACAAACCAAGTCACCTATTTTACACTTAGTCTTAAAAAATTTCTCTCTTTGAGTAGGTGTAACACTAGGTTGTATTTATAAAAGTATTTGAATTACAAATCATGGTTCTCCTTCTTATTCTTCTTCCATAGTTAATATTTCATTAGGAAATTCAATTTCTAAATCCTCATCATCACTACATGATTCCATGTTTTCTATTTCATGTAAGGTTAAGGCTCTTTGGTTAGGACAGTTTCTAGCAAAATGTCCATATCCTTTACATTTGAAACATTATTTATTTTCCATTTCAATTACCTTATTTTTACCTTTATCATATCAATTATTCTTTTTATCATATGAAAATGTTGATTTAGGTGCAAAGGTGTTAGAATAGGGTTTAGTTGAAGTTAAAGCATTAGGCTTAACATAGGATTTGGTTGTTTTGGTTTGTCTTTCAAATTTCATAGCCAAATTAATCAAGTTATCAAGAGAATCATAAGATTACATGTCAAATTTATCTCTTATTAAATTATTCAAACCACCTAAGTATCTAGCACATTTTTGTTCTTTTCTTTCATGAACATCACAAATAAGGGCTAGTCTTTCAAATTCTCTAGTGTATTCTTCTACACTAAATAAACCTTGCCTTGGAGAAGTAATTTTAATATACATATCTTGCTCATATTCTCTAGGAACAAATTTCTTTCTTAGGTGCTTTTTAAATTTTTCCCAATATTTTATTTTTGGCTTCTCTTGTATTTCCCTTGTTCGTTTTAAATTATCATACTAAATTTGAGAAAACTTTTTGAACTTAAGAGTATCTAGTTTGCATTTTCTTTCATCCTCATATTCTATAAATTCAAAAATAGCCTCAATCTCATGCAACCATTCAAAAAATGACTTGACATTCAAATCACCATAAAATTTAGGAAGGTCAAGTTTAATACCTTGATCTTCATGGTATGCATGTCTTACTTAAAATGTAGGTGGTCTTCTTTGGTTGCTTGAGCCAAAGGAACTCATCTCATGTTCTCCATATTCATGGTGATGCATTTTAGAATGTCCACATCCACTCTTTGTATGGTAGATAGGCTTCATTCTTCCTTCCACATTATCATGTGTGGTTTCCATGCGAACTTGCCATGGTTTATGCTTTTCTTGTTTAGTTAATTTAGCTTCCACACTTTATAGTTGATGTTGAAGTGTGTTTTGATTTTGCAATTGAGAATCCATTCATGTGGTGAGGCTCTTGATAGAATCTACCAAGGCACAAACTTCTTCACTAGCCATGGTGAAGGTTGACACACAACTCTTTTTGGTTGCACACAATAGATTCCACAATGTGTAGGTGCTGGAATTTGTTTTTCCTGCAACCAAACAAGGCACAAACTTTTGCTAATTCACAATCAAATTAAAACTCACTATTTACAGTCCTTTATTAGGCACAAATGATAGGATGTAACCACAAGAACACTGATTGCACGCAGAAACACGAAGGATAGAACTGATCTTCTATATATGGCCCAAAATTTCAGCCACATAAAATCATGAAGTGCTGTAGGTTTCTTCAACTCATTCTAGTCTTCAAGTTGAAGATTCAAACTTTTTGCTTCATATAATATGTATAGAAGACACAGAGGAAGAGTATAGAGTGGTTCGTTGAGAGAAAAACGAGAGGAAATGGCTCGAGTAGGCCAGGATGTACACACGTTTGGTTCGGTCGTGTGCTGAGATGTACTCCAGGTCTCAGTTTTTTTTCTTTCCGGATTGATACATGAAATGGATGGATTAACACAATATCACACAAATATAGGAGTATAATTAAGAGGAAAAGAAATGTTGGGGATGGACAACTCAAAGCAACATAAGACATCACACATAGGGAAGTGGCACCTGGACTACAACACTGGTCGAAGGATGTTGCAATTTGCTGGGAAAAATGTAACAAGATTTCAAGAACTTCCAGCAAGAACTTCAAGAAAAATTCAAGAATATCACAAAGATGAAAGAATTCAAAGAAAAGATCAAGCAACTGGTGAGTTTTTTGATGCAAGAACACCACATAGGATAACCTGTCTACAGGAGGGGGTTTTGATCGACAGCTTCCAAATAGCCGAGACTCTGATACCAAAAATGGTGCAAAATCAAAGTGGAGGGAAGGGTTAAATTGGTTGCTGATGATTTAGAGATATCAATCATGAAATTAAGTAAAATAAACAATGGTGGAATATTGATTATAATAAAAGAAAATCAGGTTGAAAATGTATGTTGGTTCGACTAGTTTGAATCAGACTTCAATATGTTGAATGTTAAGATCAATGGAGGAAGGATATTACCCTGAGCTTTCATTTATCAAAGAAGACTCAAAAGGAGAGATAAAATTAGGCTCTGCTGGATCTATTTTGTGTTCAAAATTCTATATATTTATTCCTCTTTCATGCGTGTATAAATAGGTGTATATATAGGAAGAAAGTTCCAACTAGTTCGAACAAGCTCTTCCAGCTGGTGCTTACCCTTGATTCAAGCCTATTTAACTTGCTTGAATTAATCCCATATAACACTTAATCCTAATCATAATATCATTATTTAAATGATACTAATGACCTACATTACAAAGCCATAAAATTAAATATGATATATACATGAAATTATATTAAACCCTAACTTACATAAAATACACTTAGGGTTAGGGTTTACAAGAAGTTAATACAACTAATGAGAATCATCACCATATCTTCTTGTTATAAAGTATCATCCCATGTATCTCATAGTCTTGCATGCTTTGATTACTTGTACACTTTAAGGTGTATTAACATCTTCTTCTTGCAAATATGTAACATACCTACAAGAACAACTTAAATTGTTTTCAATACCAAGAATATACAAATTATCAAGAACATTTAATGTGATAGGCTACAATATTAAGAAAGCTAATTCTTCCTTACCTTGAGAATTAAGATGAATATGACAATCATTAGATGCTCTTGCATCAATAACATAGAGTATCCTATTAGTGCTTCATTGAAAACCTTAGTTTCTAATTAAAGGATAATGCCAACTAAAAATATTTAAATTATTAAAAAAATTTAATTATCATCCATAATCACACATATTATATTTGAATAACAATCTAATATCATATTTGTATAAAAGAATATACTTCTTTGATATCATATTTGAATAACAAAAATATACTTCTTCCATATCATATTAGAATAATAAAAATATTCTTAATCTATATTGTAGAGGCTCAAAATTGTGCAAATTATTCACCAACGAATGATCATGGGCTAATCCCTAACATTCAATTTATTTATAAATGGAGATTTATAATTAATTATCCCCTTTAGAAACTCTTTATTAACGTTACTTACTGTGTAAAGGGATAAAAAATGAATATTCCATTATTTTTTTTAATAATCAATTATAAATCATCTATTATTTTCATAATCATCATTGCCTCATTATTATTTTTAATTCATAATAAAAAAAATCCCTACTTTACTCTCAAATCCACCATAAGGAATTTTATAATTAATCACTATTATTTGGCTCATCATTGATTCTTCTATGAAGTAGGTATAGGGCTCAACATATTCGAAATCAATAATAAAAAATTTACAATTGGATTTAGAGCATGAAAATCAGATAATATCTTAATTTGCATAGAAAGTACAAGTGTAAAATTGTTAATTGTTATTACATTCTATACGAACTCTTTCCTCACTGCCCTTTCCTTAGGATTGAGTTTGATGGAAGATGGGGATTATTTCAAAAATGACTTAGAATAATATATATATGACCTGGAAATTTTAATCAATAAGATTAAGAAAATTAGTATATGAGGTAGTATTTGATTTAAAATAAAAAAAAAACTCTTTATTAATTAACAAGCAATGAGTTATATTTTAAGATAAATTAATTTGTTTATTTTTGGTCTATTCAATACTTAATAACATGGAATATAAGTTAATTAATTTTGGTAAAAGGCAGTTTATTTGATCAGTATATTTTTTTCTTTCAATTAATTTGGAACCAATAGAAAACATAACCAATTAAAAGACGCATTACAAATGTATTATTTCCAAATTTGAATTGTCATGTATTTTTATTGAATTTTATCGTAATGCTTTGTTCATTTTTAGTTGCCAAAATTTCCCTCTTCATTTTCAATTCAAATTTTTAAAGTTGTTATATGGAGACAAACAACATAAACTTCAAAGATGACCAACAAAAATCTGCACCAGAAATTAATGTTTCATACATTCATCTGATATACTACTTCTCAAGTAAGTCATTGTTAATAAGATATCTACAATTAAATCCAATTAATACTATGCCATTCTTGATTCAATATATTAATTATCTAATGTGGTTACATATTTCACAAAAACAACAACGTTTGTTTCCAAGAGAAAAATATGAGGAAATTAACACCATCAACTACAATTAGAGGAAAGAGAGCAAGAGAAGAGATATCAAAAGGTCCTTCATGACATAATTATTTGTATTTAATTATTAATGATTATGTTCAAGGTGAATTAATTTACATATTTTATAGCAATATTATTATTATTTATGATCATTATTTTGATAGTTATATTTTTTCCATATCAGTATAGCTAAGAAATAATAAACTATAAGTATACATAGATTATGAAAATAATATGATGATCATGCACAACTCTATTAGTATTATAAAGAGACTAAACCATGCCAATAGGAACTAATGATATAATATTACCTATACTATTTTTTCATATCACATATATAAGAAAACTTAAATTATAATCATACATATATAAATGCATAACATACCATATATTAAGTAAGATCAAATAATCAATATGCAAAAAATAATAGCAGTATAGTTTATACCATTACCTTGTTATATAGATATTGCTGAAATGCCCCGAAATTATGTTAAGAAATATAATTAAATAAGGATTTATTAGAAAATTATTTTAATTAATTATTTTATTTGGATTAGGAAGTATTTATTTAGGACATATTAATAAGAATTTATGAATATTTTTATAAAGGAAAAATTAGGCTTTTTGCTAATTAAAAAGGAATTTAGGAGAGATATTTTAAAAACCCTAAATTAGCCTAAAAAGAAAATTTAATATTATTTTAATTAAATATTTTATTCTAAATATCCAAAATATTCCAATTAATTTATTTAAACCCAAACCACTTAAATTTTCCTTTTTCCTTTTTCCATTTTCTCTTTATTTCCTCCTTTTCTTTCTTTTCTTTCTTTTCTTCTTTTCCTTTTTCTTTTCTCTCGCCGGATTGGGCCTAGACACGGCCCAAATCCTCTTTTCCTTTCTTCTTTCCTCCGCAGCACAAAGCCCGTTCTTTTCTCCTTTGGCATCTCGATGCTGCGTTTCATGCCTTTTATTCCTGAGACACCGCGTTTCATTTAAGGAAATTATAACTGTTTCTAGCTGGCCGGTTCTTTCCTTTTTCTTTCTTTTCCTCGGCCCCTTGGTTCAACCCTACCTTCTCCCTTCTTTAGGTCGGTCGTCAAGCCTGCAACCTCCACCCCTGAAAATTGTGCCGCAGGCCATGAGAGTTTTGACTGGCCATTTCTCTCTTCATTATCTCCCCCTTGCCTCGTAGATTAGCTTGGTATAATCCTCTTCCCTTATCTCTCGCTCATTTTCTCTCTTTTGATTCACGAATGTTTAACCTGACCCAAAATTCCACCGGTCGATTAGCGTCACCGGCCACCCCAACCCTAGCATCCAATACACTCCCGCCGACCTCCCAAACCCTATTATCCCATCTAAGCCCTATAAATACCCTTGGTGTGGGTGTTTTCAAAACCTTTTCTCCCTGAAAACCCTAAGAGATAGCCACACAGCACCGTAACTTCAAACAAACCTCCTGTCGCCGATAGCCAACCTCACTACCACCTCTTCATCCCAAATTATTCTTTGCGTTGCACTCTAGCTAACTAAGATCTCCACATCCTTTGGTTCTTCTCATATGAGCCACCATAGTTGTGTAAAATCTCCTATCCACCTAGTGTTACCCTAGTGGCTGATCTACCGGCTAAAATAGTGGGGGACCCCTAGCTCAACAAACCAAACCTTATATGTTGTTAAGATGTGGGAAGACACTAATGACTTATAGTGGAACACCGTGCAAGAATGGGCCAAACTAATATATTGGCATATAATAGTGGTAGGGCATGTACCCTAAGTGATCGATACACCGGCTAGAATAGTGGCCAGGAGCCAAAATTGCCCTGGAGATCGATCCACGGGCAAAAATAGTGGCGTTCCCGTACTCGTATGGACTTGATAAAGAGCATGGTTTGAAAATAAATTCGATAAAGGCTTGATGAAGTAAATAATCCGATCTATATTAAATCAGGGCTTTTCACCTGAGCATTTATTTTATCTTGTGCTTTTTATGGTTGAATTCTATGATCCTTTATTATTATGAAATGATTGTGTGAATTTTGTATGCTAGCCTTAGTGCTCGGTTACCTTACTCAGTACGAAGCGTAAATCACTCATTTCATGGGTGCTACTCATTCCCACAAGTAGAAGTCCCATCTGACTTGCTACAGGTAGGAGATGTTTATTTTGATGCCATTGATGTCTATGGGACATCAGGTGGGGCCGAGTGATGTTTGTGCTGGATCTATTCCTTGGAGTGGTATGGCCGGTTTTCCATTGAGATTTTTATTCCTATTTTCTTTTAATTATGTTGAGCACTTCAGAAATAATTTTTATTATTGTAGTTATCTCTTTTCCTTGAAAAGTGAACCCTCGTATTTTGGATTGTGTAAAGACTTATGCATACCTGATTCCCGTATTTATAAAGTTTGATTATTTAATAATGTTATGAGTTGATTTTATTAGCCTTAGCACTTGGTATTGGAACGGCAGGAGTGAATCGATCTGGTACTAAGTGTGACGGTAACATCTCCAGAATTTGCGGTTTTAATTTATAAGTATTGGTTTAAAAAAATGTGTAAATTTTAGAGGTGTTACAATTGCATTACCAAATTAAAATAAAATGAATTCACTTAGTTTGATAATCAACAACAAATATATATATATATATATATAACATCTATATTGATTAACTATTGCCAAGTTACTTAGGTACTTACTTAATAATACAGAAATCAAAAAGTAAAGTATGTGCTCTTTTACCTACATATATATATATATATATATATATATATATATATATATATATATATATATATATATATATATATATATGTCAAACTAGAAATAGAGATAGTGATTAAAAGTAACATACCAAATATCAGACCTATGAAGCTAAAACTTGACTACTTGTTCATCATTTAAAAAAATACAATTAATAAAAAACCATGCGTAAAATTATTTGTTCATTATGTAATACTACATCATAATGGCACACCCAAAAAATGAATAATGACAAAGTAAAATTCACTAAAATAGAAGAGATTTCTAGGATACCTTATTTTCTCTGAGATCTATTTGTCTACTTCATAAAACAACATATCTTAAATTAAAAACTAGATGGGATCTGAAACATCAAAACGAAAAAATCAAATAGTATTTTAAGAAATACATATCTAAAAAAAATTATAGCCATAAATTATATTACATAATAGAAAAAAAAATATGAAACAAAAAGAAGAAAAAAATCCATATCTATGTTGATCTATTTTTACTTTGAAATAGGTATTGAAAGGAACAAATCAGATAGTAGAAAAAACATATAAGTTGTTTCTTAGAAAATGAGCCAAAAAATTAAAAAAAAATTATTTAGAAGTTTAAATTATTCACAATAGTAGAAAATAATTGTTCGTTACCAAAATTTATCTGGGATATTTCTTTCCCTAGCGAAGAGTGTAGATCTATATTAGTGTATCAGACGACATTTAACATAAAACGTTTAAAAAATGATAGAGATATGTCGTCTATGTCTCTATATACTTCCAACACCTATTAAAAGTAATAGAACGAGTAGAAGGGTCAAACAGATGATACTTTACTCAATAAATGAAAAATATATCTAAATCTGGAAGAAAAAAATGCTTCATAAATTGACAAAAATAGAACTTGAAGCTACGTTACCCATTAATCTTCTAGATCTGAGTGTTTGCTTCCAGAAGAAACATATCTGATTAAGAGAATTGGATGGGATTTGATGTTAAAGAAAGAAATTAGAGATAGATCTTTGTTACTTTTACATACAAAATAAGAAACTATAAAAGTAACAGATAACAAAAATACAAAAGTAAACTATAATAACCATATTTCTCTCCATCGTTTGATTTGGCTTTCAATATATTTTGAAAGCAATAGATCTAAGATTATAGAGTAACATATGGTATTTACCTAATAAATTAACCAAAAAGTTTTCTTGAGAACAATAATACTTTAGAAAATTTTTAAAATACAACTTTTTCCCCTAAAATAAGATCGTATATTTAAAGAATTAGATATAGTATAAAAAAATTAGAAAGCTTCAAAATCTATATGCACATATTCAAAATAGAAACAAAAAAAAAAACTACAATAGCATAGCTTACATCGAAGCAACGTCATTCTGAGTATATAATATAACCAATAGTAAAATCAAAAGTAGTAGACTTTTGATACGGCTTTGCTATACTACATAGATTTTACACTATTATTCCTTACAAAAAATTATACTAATCGAATGAAAATGATAGTAGAAAATCATAAGGGAAAGAAAATCAAAAAATAATCTGATTAAAAGTTTTAAAATTATCTTTCAAAGTGCAAGTTCAAGAGTTTTTGAAGAAAATGAAGAGAAGAGAGTATAGAGGAGAGATGAAATGAGAGAACACCGTAAAGTGGTTTGGAGAAATCCAAAAGCCCTACCTGTAATTAATTGAAGAACATATGTAATGAAATGAATGGCACGAATTGAAGGTGTAAAATGAAAACACAGTTAGGGTTGCGGAAAGAAACTACTATTTCATTTAGAGATCATCAACCTTAAGACACTATTTGATTTTAAGAAAGTTTAAGAGAAAAAAATTAAAATCAAAATACTTTCCTTCAAATTTTCCTCAAAGAAAATTATATAGTTAATCTTTATCAATTTTATATCATCATCATTTTCTATTTCATTATTTCATGTAAGCCAAACATAAACAATTATTTTTCTCATCATTTTTTTCTCTTCTTTACAACTTTCCATAAACCAAATGGAGCATAAGTAGAGAAATAGACGGTTATAATCGCAAAAGGTTTAAATGACACCGAACATAAGCAAAAAGAAGTCTAAATGTTTTTGTATAAAAAGGAAATATCAGCCCAAATATCAGTCCAAATCTTCATCTTATGATTTCAGGATCTAATTTTTTTAAATATATATTAGATATATAAATTCTTACTAAAAGATGGAAAATACTTGTTAATACGAAACCAATTTGTTGTAAACTTATTATTAACAAGATCTGTAATATTACTAACCTATATTTAATGTTTTAACTTTATTTTTTTAAATATATAATTTCTTAAAGATACATAGACTATTAAGAGACTTTATTGAAATATAAAATATAAAACTTTTTTACATTGTTGTTAATTAATTTTTGTTAACTATAAGTTAGGTTAGATAATTTGTTACTAAAAAATATATTAGAAAATTTCACAATTTATATTATTTGTAGCCCCTAACAAATTACAAAATTATATTTAATAAATCTAATATTGTTAAGATCCACATTATCATGAATGATTGTTATCAATTCCATATTTTATAATAATAATTTAGATAGTTGATTTTATTTGAATCCACTGAGATCAATTTTTTAAGTGTTTTTATTTTTTTGTGTTATATATAAATTTGGTTTTATTTTTACAAAAAAAACATGTATTTGAAATGTTCTTTATTGATATAGTATTATAGATTGTTACCATCCTTAAATTTAATATTTGATTAATATATTATGTAACACCCCCAAATTTACTCCTGAAAATTTTCGTTTAATTTCAAAAAGTTTATCGGAAACAAAAGATAACACTTGTAAATTCGAGGGCGTTACCGCCACACTTAATACCAAAACGGTTCACTCCTACCATTCCGGTACTAAGTGCTAAGGCTAAATCAGATTAACCATCAAATACGAGTCGATAGCAAAACACGGTCATAGGTAAAACCCGAGTAGTACAGAATCAGAGTGCGGTAAGTCAAAGTACAGTTCAAAGATACAGTTTTAAGGATTCCGAAAGTTGAAACATCGTACATCAGAAATAAACAAACTTAAAGGCATAAGAAAGATAAAGTGAACAACAAACTCCAGCCACGCCACTCTCAATCCCCAAGCTAGGTCCGGACTCAACTCTCAGTCCTACTTGATGCCTCATAAGTGTCGTAGGCATCAAATATAGAGTCACCTACCTGCACTAAATCAGAGGGGCCTTGTGCTCGTGGGAATGAGCAGCACCCATGAAACGGGTCATCATTATGCTTCGTACTGAGCAAGGTAACCGAATAACTAAGGCCAAACAGACAAAGTACACAATTCATGCATGATCATATAGGCACATAAAACAATACAAATAGTGAGGCCGATTATGTTCCAATTAGACTTACCCTTTTTAATCTCTTAATACCGTACTCAATTTCACATAATATTTATTAATCCATGTAAGTGCGGGTGCCCCACTATTATAGCCAGTGGACCGGAGATATATACAGGGCAAAATGCTCCTCACCACTATTATTTGCCGGTGGTTCAGTCTCCAGGTCAAAATGCTCCTGGCCACTATTATTTGCCGGTGGACCGGTCTAGCCCCAACTCATATGGTGTTCCACTGTAAGTATTTATTATCTTACCCATGTCTTATTTATTTTACATTTGGTTTGCTGAGCACTGAAACCCCCACTATTATAGCCAGTGGACCGGAAATATATATACAGGGAAAAACGCTCCTGGCCACTATTATTCGCCGGTGGATCAGTCTTTAGGGCAACCCGGCTCCTGGCAACTATTATTCGCTAGTGGACTAGTCTGGGCCCAGCTCAGCATCTTCCTCTTTAAGTGATTAGTATTTTATGGTATCTTTTTCAAAAATTCCGCCCTAGACATGCATGGCTAACTTCCGCTATACTTATCCTCCCAAGAGGGCCCGTCTCATATCTTGAGACCTTTACGCCTCCTAATCTGCCCGACATCCTTCCCTTAATTAGCTTACTCACTCCAGAACCCGTCTCCTAAGTGTGTGGGTCTGGGCCCACCACCTTTTATCCCAAAGTCCACTCATCACATTCCCTTAGGGTTTTCTCCAAAAACCCTAACTTGGGCCTATATGGCCCACCCTTTTCTGCCTCTTACATCCATAACCATCCTAGCACCCCTACACATCACGACCCTTCAGCTCAACCCTCATTTTATGTCACCCTCATCTTCACTTATTATTTTAATTCTTCCCTTTTTCTTCTTTCCCTTACCAATTAGGGTTCTCTCTAAACTCTGGCCTAATCTCTTGTGCACCCTTATTTTGGCCTACGAACTTTTTTTCACTCGGAACCCCCAAACACCTAAACGAAACTTCTCTTACCTTCCACACACCCCGAGGCATCTTTCTGTAGGTAAGGTTCACCCCCATGCGGACCTTAACCACCCCATGCAAACCCTAGTTTCTCCTATTCCTTCTCTAGCCAACTTACTTCCCCTTGGTTATTTTTCTTTTCAAATTTTCTCTTTCATGTTCCCAAACTACATCACCACATCAAATACCCTAGCATGCATGTCCTAAGGCCACACCATATCATAACTTGTAGCACATTCACATTAATACATAACAAAGGCGATCACACAGACGTACCTTTGAATCCAAGCTGTGCTACACGTAAAACAGATAAGATAATGACATTTAAAGCACAACACATAATCATACGAGACATCCAAAGCAAGTAGTTCACATATCACATAGGTGGCCTTAGTTAAACCCTTACCTAAATCGGCGCCGGGCTTGGAGCACGCTCCTACGCCTCCTAGAAGTTCTCACTCGATTCACCTATAAGAGGGAAATACTATAAGTTAATATCCCTCTATCGAAAATACTAAAATCCCTATATTACCCTTATCATGGCCTAATACTAAGGCTAATATTAATAACTAGTAGTTTATAAATAAAAAGGTAGGGTTATTATTATTCCTAAGATAGTTAATTAATTTTTCCACTAATCGAAGTAAGCCTTGTTATTTTCACAGTATTATGGTAAGGGTTCCGATAATGCTACTAATAGTACTAATAATAATAAGAATACTAATAATGATAATAGTAATGATAATAATGATGATAATAGTAATCAAATCACAGTAGTAATAGTAGTAACAATAATAAGAATAACGATAATATTAATGACGATAATAAGGTTAATAATAATAATACTAGTAGTAGTACTAATAATAATGATAATGATAGGAATAGTAATAGTAATCATAATGATAACAATAGTGACAATAAAAATCATGATAAGAATAATAAAATAATAAAATAATAATAATAATAATAATAATAATAATAATAATAATAATAATAAGGATAATAAGGATAATACGATGGTAAATACGGTTAGGGTACTAGATATGGTAAATATAATGATAGTAGTAGTAGTAGTAGTAGTAGTAGTAGTAGTAGTAGTAGTAGTAGTAGTAGTAGTAGTAGTAGTATAATAATAATAATAATAAGGATAATACGATGGTAAACATGGTTAGGGTACTAGATATTGTAAATATAACGATAATAGTAGTAGTAGTAGTAGTAGTAGTAGTAGTAGTAGTAGTAGTAGTAGTAGTAGTAGTAGTAGTAGTAGTAGTAGTAGTAGTAGTAGTAGTAGTAGTAGTAGTAGTAGTAGTAGTAGTAGTAGTAGTAGTAGTAGTAGTAGTAGTAGTAGTAGTAGTAGTAGTAGTAGTAGTAGTAGTAGTAGTAGTAGTAGTAGTAGTAGTAGCAGTAGTAGTAGTAGTACTAATAATAATAAGGATAATACGATGGTAAATACGGTTAGGGTACTAGATATTGTAAATATTACAATAGTAGTTGTAGTAGTAGTAGTAGTAATAATAATAATAATGATGATGATGATGATGATGATGATGATAATAGTGATAATAGTAATAATAATAATAATAGTAATAATAGTAGTAGTAATAATAATAATAATGATGATGATGATGATGATGATGATGATGATGATGATGATGATGATGATAGTAATAATAATAATAGTAATAATAATAATAATAATAATAATAATAATAATAATAATAGTAATAATAAGAATAAGGGTAAGAACAACAATAGTAAAAAATAATAATAATAATAATAATAGTGCAAATATTAATAAGAATACTAATAATAATAATAATAATAATAGGGATAATACAACGATAATAATAGTTAGAACAATAAACATAATAATACTAATACTAATAATAGTGATAGTGAAAATGATGATGATAGTGATAACGATAATAATAATAATAATAATAATAATAATAATGATAATGACAATAATGATAATAATAATAATAATAATAATAATAATAATAATAATAATAATAATAGTAAGAGTACTAAAAGTAATAGTATTAAATAATAATGATAATAATAATAATAATAATAATAATAATAATAATAATAATAGTAAGAGTACTAAAAGTAATAGTATTAAATAATAATGATAATAAGGATGGTAATGATGGTAATGATGGTAATAATAGTTAAAGTAATAGATGTGGTAAATATAACGATAGTAATAATAATAATAATAATAATAATAATAATAATAATAATAATAATAATAATAATAATAATAATAATGATGATGATGATAATGAAAATAACAATGTTGATAACAATAATAATAATAATAATAATAATACTAAGGGTAAGAGAAACAATAATAATAACAATGACAACAACAACCACCATGACCATATTAATAATAATAACGATAATGATAGTAATAATAATAGTAATAATACTAATAATAGTAAGACTACTAAAATAATAATAATAATAGAGATAATAATGATGTTAGTCATAGTTAAAGTAACAAACATGATAACAATAATAATAATAGTAATAATAGTAATAATAATAATAATAATAGAGATAATAATGATGTTAGTCATAGTAGTAGTAGTACTAACAACAACAACAACAATGGTAATAATAGTAATAATAGTAATAACTCAACAAGGTCTTAGAGTTAATTAATATCATTAATTAGATGTTCTTAGGGGTAATGTTGGGACCTAATAATAATAATAGGGGTAGTAATAATAGTAGTAATAATAATATTAGTAATCATAATAATAATGTTAATACTAATCATAATAACATTAATAATAGTAGTCAATAGTATTAAAATCATTAATTGCTTTTATTATTTAGGGTCTAGGGTTCAGGGAGTTGGGCAACCTAGTTGGGGTGGTGGTACTGGCAGCGGCGGCGGTGGTGGAGGGAGGAATAAATGGAGAAAGTGGATGTGGAGGCTAGAGGTGGGGAAACTAGAGGAAACTGGAGGCATAGGGTGGTAGAGAAAGAACCCCTGGTTGTTTTGGGGGGGTAGGGGTGGTGCTGCATGCGGCAGTATAGGCGGCACTGGCGGCACGAAGGTGGCACGAGGGGTCGAATGGGTTGTTCGGGGAGGCAATTTCGCACGACCGAGGCGGCTCGTGCAAGGCAAGGTAGGGGGAGCTAGTGGCTTGGTTGTGTAGAGGGCGCTGTAGGGAGGAATTTGGTGGCAAGGGCAGGCTAGAAAAGGCGGCTGATGGTGGGGCGGCACACGGTTGATTTTTCTGAGTTCCAAATTTCGAACCCGATCAAGGCGGCCTTCGAGGCTATTTATAAGCCAATTGGGACGGAAAAATGAAAAAGGAGTGAGGGAGAGTAGGCCGGCGTAACTTTTGCAGTTGCAGACCATGATCTGTCGAGGAGGGAGAGGCTTGCGTGCAAGAGAGAGGTTGAATTGTTTAGTCAAATCCACAAGGGAGACAACAAGGAGGAGAGGGGAAAAATAACTGGTGAGATGGCATGGCATTGAAGGCTATATTTTTCAGCGAATTTTTTGGTTGTAGGCGGGTGGGAGGTAGAAGACAAAGTGCAGGTGGGGGTGGACCGACGGTCTAGTGGAAAAGAAAGGAAAGAAAAAAAAAGACTGAATTGGCTGGGAGAAAGGAAGGGGTGCACGGGGGAGCTCAGGGGAGTTAGAAAAACAAGAAGGGAAGGAAAGGAAAGAAAAGGAAAAAGAGGGGAAAAAAAGGAAAAAGAAGGAAAATTAGTGGTTGGATTAATTAGCAGATTTGGGCAATTTGAGATGTTTAATAAAATATAAATATTAAAATAATAATTAAATTCTCTTTTTAGGTTAATTTAGGGATTTTTGAAGGAATTTTCTTAAATCCCATTTTAATTAACAAAACAATCTAATTTTCTCCAATTAAATTATTTATAAGGTTTATATTAATTTGAAACTATTTTATCCTTCTTAATTTAAACAAAGTAATTTATTTAATTAAGTTTCTAATAATCCCTTATTTGGCCATGATTTCCTAAATTAGGGTTTTGGGGTATTTCATATTATTTTCAGTATGTAGTTAATTTAAATATTATTATTATGAAATCAATCAATGAAAAAGATACATATAAAGACAGTGTGTTTGACCCTTTTAAATCTCAAAGATTTTTATCACCTCTTAGTTACATTACAAATGGTAATAAGTTGTTTACATTTATATATGTCAATTTTATAAGAATGTGTAAAGTCTTCAATTATATTAACTATTTTTTTATTCCTTTTTTACAACTTCCACTCCTCCATGCTCTATTTATAAAATCAACTATACTGTTGATGAAATGAAATTGTTTTGAAGTATTTATTCTTCAAATACTAACATAGATATCATATCAACATCTCATTTATCAAATTAAAGTGTTATTGTTGATTTATTAGAATTATAAAAATTCGATAGTATTTCTATTAATCTTAAGAAGAATTATGGCACCCCTATTTTAGGACAACAATTGGAAATTTGATGAAGGTTAGAATTTTTCAATCTCGTAGATGTTTAAACACTTTTTAAAAATGTTATTTTCTAATTATTTTTCTTCCATTTAAAATGTTATTTATGTATATATTATATTTTATGTGTCCACAAATAATGAAATAGAAGATAATAGTGGAATATTATCATCTAGTATACACCCATTAATATATTTTATACATGCATATTGAATATTACATTACTCCAACAGTCTCATATTAATTTGTACTTACGTGCACATGCTTTTTTTGTCTATTGTAATTATATATATTTTTTAAATGATTTTAATTTCCTAATGTACATCAAATTTATTTATAATATAAAAATATAATAGGACAATGACATAATTTTTTTTTCAATGTATGATATTTTATGTGAGCACAGATGATGAATAAAATACTCCAGAACTCTAATTTAGGAAATTATGGTAAAATAAGGATTTATTAGAAAAATTAATTAAATAAATTATTTTATTAAAATAAAAGGGAATTAATTAAGGTAAATAAAGGAGAAAATAATAAATAATTTAATTAGAAAAAATTTAAATGTTTTGCTAATTAAAATAGAGTTTAGGAAAAATCTTTCAACATTCCTAACTTAACCTAAAAAGATAATTTAATTATTATTTTATTAAAATATTAATATTTTTAAATATCCTAAAATACCAAAATATTTTAAATACCCCCAACTCACCTATTTTTCTTTTCTTTCTTTTGTTCCCTTTTCTTTTTCCTCTCTTCTCTTTCCTTTTCTTTCCTTCCTCTTCTTTCTCTTTTTCTTTCTTCCCCTCCCCTTCCCCAACCTAGGCCAACCTAGCTTGTGGCCCAATATCCATTTTTTCCCCGTCCTATGTGGCTCAAGGCCCACTTGCCCCTTCTCTTTTCCCAACCGACCACCGGTTCCCCCTCCCCTTTACTTTCTTTCTTTTCTTCCTAGATTGCCCGGTCCATCCTTCTTCTTCCTCCCCGATGCGAGACTTGCAAATCCCTTAACATGCGACTTGATTTCCATAGACAACCATGCCCCTCTGACTAGCCACCCCTTCCTTCTCTTCCCCGCCGATTTTTCTATCTTTTCACCCTGACCGACCCTCCTCTCTCCTCACATGTGCCTAATTTCTTCTCCCTAACCTAATCATGGCCCTACAATGGTAAACTTGTGCCGGCCTACCACCGTCGGCTAGTGTGCCTATCCCACTTCCCCCCTTTTTTTCACTTCCCTCTATCGTTGTTCCCTCCTTTTGGTCTACAAATACCCCATAGGCAGCCTTGGATTTGGATTCTTTTCGCAGCCTAAAAAGTCTCATCCCTTGTGCCACTACTCAATCAAATGACCATCTCATCGCTGTTGCCCGAGCCACCCATAGACCTACCCCTTACATCACCCTCTATCCAACTGCACCTCCCTCCTCCCTCGATTTGCGCTGCACCAGCCATCCCGGCCGTGCAAAGTTTCTCTCTTGATTAGCCCCTCATTAACCCCCACCGCCCTTCGCACCACCATCTACCACCACTCCCGTCGCAACCACCACCCCTTACACCTTCCAAAATCACCTACAGACCTTCCTCTACCTCCTCACACCTCCTTTTTTTTCCTTTCCACCCTCTCCTTCTCTTTTCTCCTCCCTCCACCACCTTTGGCCACCACACCTGTCACCGTGCACTGCCCCCTTTGGCTGCACCCCTACCTCCACTCTAACCCTCTCCACCTGAGTATCCACCATCACCTCAACTTCCGCCCTTATTCCCCCTCTCCTATTTCCAACACTAAACTATTCCCCTTTTCTACCTCTTTCCCTGCCACCGCTGTGCTCCCCGCCGGTGCCACCGATCACCACCAACCCTAGGTGGTACCTTAACCCCTCTCAACCCCTAAGCCCTATTTATGCAAACCTTATTCCTTTTATTTGTATTATATCATCAATATTACTACTACTACTACTACTACTACTACTACTACTATTACTATTATTATTATTATTATTTATAGCCTCGAAATACTAATCTTATTATTATTAAGAGGTTGAAACCCTATTTTACTATTATTTCGAGTATTATTATTATTATTTATTATTATTATTATTATTATTATTATTATTATTATTTTAATATTGCTAATATTATTCCTAATGCCTTTATTATTAACATTGTTACTATAGTTAGTATTATTATTATTACTATTATGGTAAAAATATTTGAACCCTTATATTATCACTATTTCAAATATTACTATTATTATTATTATTATTATCCTTAGCAATATTAGTATTTTTTTAGTATTACTATTATTATATTATTATTTTATCCTTAAACCTATTATTAGCCTTAGCCTTAAAAATACTAGGGGTTATATTACTAGGAGTATTAGTACTACTATTATTATTAATATCACTATTTTTGTTGTAACTCGTATTAGTCCTATTATTAGAAGAAATAAAGCTATTAAATTTAATAATATAAATATGACCATAAATATTAACATAAACCTATCTTAACTAGTAATAATCTAGTAGGCTAACTTGAGGACAAAAATCTCGTTTTTCACTTGTAAAGTTCCATTAATAATAGTAACGCTAATCTTAGAATAAAATAGGAAATAATAGTGTTTTTAGTATAAGGAAAACTTGAAATGCCTCAAAAATACTAATTTTAAGAATTATAGTTAAGCAAGAATTTATTATAAAATTTAATTAAATTAATTATTTTTATTAAAATAAAAGGAAATTAATTAGGGAAAATTAAGATAAAATTTATAAATATTTTAATGAGGAAAAAAATTATGATGTTTTGTTAATTAAAATGGACTTTGGGAAAATCTTTCAAAAATCCTAAATTAGACTAAAAAGGAAATTAAATATTATTTTATTTAAATATTATTATTTTTAAATATCCAAATTAATTTAAATACCCAACCTATCTATTTTTCTTTTTTCTTTTTACCTTTTTAATTTTTTGCTTCCTTTTTCTTTCTTTTCTTCCTTTTTTCCTTTTCATTTCCTCTTCTTTCCTGATTTAGGCTTGGTGTTCCCATGGCCTGTTCTTCTCTTCCTTTTCGTCTCCCTTCAGCAGCCCAAAATGCCGTGCCATTCTTTTCCCATTTTCCCCCTGAACAAAGCTTCTTGGCATTCCTTTTTTTTAACTATCGCCTGGTCGGTTGTTCTTTTCTTTTCTTTCTTTTCTTTTCTCCCTCAAATAGCCTGGTCCATGCCCATCTTCTTCTCCCCGTCGTCGACCTACAACTGTCCGAGAAATCTACGGTTGATCTCGCTGTTTGACCAGCCATTTCCCTTCTATTTTTCCCTGCTGATCTGTTGACCCTATTACCCAACCACTTTTCCCTTCTTCTCACGCACATTTTTCCCCTCTCCCAGCTGGCCACTACCTTACCATGATTTGAAATTCCATCGGTAAACCATCGCCTCCAGTGACCCTAACCCTACCTTCCCTATTCTCTCGCCGACCCACATAACCTTACCCTCTCATCTAAGCTCTATAAATAACCCTCATTAGCTTGATCTCGGGACTTTTTCCCGCAACCCAGCAAATCCCTCCTTTGTACCGCTGCCACTTCAAAGCCCCTTCTTCCACCATCGGCCAACTTCGCTACCTACTCTACCCATCTAAGTCCTCGCTACAATGCCCTCTAACTAACTAAGCCACCATTCTCCCTCGATTCTCCCTGCACAAGCCACCTTGGTCATGTAAAGTTTCCTTCTTAATCAACCTCGTCTCTACCCCTGCCACCCTTCACACCACCGTCCACCACCACATTCGCCATTATCACTGCCTCCTACACCACCCAAAAACATCTACAGATCCTCCTCTATCTCTCCCTACTCTTCTTTTCCTTTTCCTCCCTCTCCTCCTCTCTTTTTCTTCTTCTTCCCCATTCGGTTGTCGCAGCCACCATTGGTTGGGCCGCCAACCTCATTTTGTTCCTCTTGTTCTAAACAACCACAATTAGCCCTACTTCCACCCTCCTTCTTCCCTCATTTATTCCCATCCTTCAACTTTTTCCCTTTTCGTTCTCTTTTTCGGTCACCGCTGCCACCGCCATGCACCACCACTGGTGCCACTTATCACCATCAGCTTAAGGTGGAACCTTAAACCCCCCTCAACCCTTTTTCACTATTTAATTAAGCTTAATTTTATTTTATTTCATTTTATCCTATTATTTAAATATATTATTATTACTATTATAATTATTATGTATTAATATTATTATTATTAGGTTAAATATTATTATTAATATTTCTTATTAGGGCTAAGACCTTATTAGATTTATTTAGATTATTAGTATCAGTATTATTAATATTATTAGCATTATGATGAGTTATTATTATTATTATTATTATTTATCAAGAGGGCCGAAGCCCTACTCTATTTGTTTAGTTCAAATACTACTACTACTACTACTACTACTACTACTACTACTACTACTATATTATTATTATTATTATTATTATTATTATTATTATTATTATTATTTTATTAACAATTTTTTAATGTTATTATTAGCATTATTTTGGTGAAGGGTTGAAGCCCTTATTTCACCATTCATTTTGAATCATATTATTATTATTAGTAGCAGTATTTTTAGTATTATTCTTATTCTTATTCTTATTATTAATATGATATTATTTTATTAAAAACCTAGTCCTAAAATAAGTTATTAATTAATAGTATTTTTGGTAGGAGGGAATCTAATTTTAGTTTTTTCCTCATATAGGTGAGACCAGTCAAAGCTCTAAGGAGGTATAAGAGCGTGCTCCAAGACCAGTGTCATTTTAGGTAAGGGTGTAGCTAAGGCTTTTGTGTGTAATGTGTTTTACATGCCTTTCATGTCATATGAAATATGATGTATTTTATGTGTATTTTTATAACTATTATATATGCAATATGACGTGGAGTTGAGGTATGTTTATATAATATTTTATGGCATGTGTATAATGTGTATAAGTTGTGTTTTTATTGTGATATCGTATGACCCATAAGACATGAATGCTAAGTTATGTAATATGATGATATGAAGTAAAATGATGTGGGGTTGACCTAAGTGTTATATGACCATGCATAGAGGAATCTAGGGTTTGGATGGAGGAATCTAGGGTTACATGGAGGAATATAGGGTTTTGCATAGGAATTTAGGGTTTCACGTGGGAGCGTAGGGTTTTGCATGAAAAATTTTGAAGGGTTGCATAACGAATATAAAGTTTGCATGAGGGAAAGTTTTATGTATGGGAATTTGATATGGGGTGTGAGGTAGCTAGGTAAAGGAAGTGTTGTTTGGGGGTTTGAACACTTTGGGTGAAAAATAGTACGTGGAACAATATAAGGGTATGCAGGAGACCGTGTTAAGGTTTGGTGTGGTTAGCTAGGGATTTTGTGAATAATTAGGGTTTTCTAGTAGCACGTGTACACTTGGTGATTAAAGTGTGTTGATGAGTGTGGAATGTATGAGTTGTGAAGTGGAGAATGTTAAAATGTTTTAGGTTGTGTACAATGGAGTATGATGGGTCGGGTAGGCCTAAATTAGGGTTTTCTAGGGAAAACCCTAGAGTAGGATAATGAGTGGACTTGGAGGTGTATAAAAGTGGGCCTTAACTCATGTATATAAGAGATAGGTTCGAATATGAGTTAAGGTAAGAAGGGAGGATGTAAGGTCAAGTTAGGAGGTGTTTGAGTCTCATGATATAGGACGGGACTTTTGAAGGATAAATGCAGAAGAAGTTAGTCATGCATGTTTAAGATTAAATTTTTAAATAATACACTTAAGACATTAATCATTTAAAGTGAAAAATTATGGAGGCAGGACCAACCGATCCACCGGTTAGGAATAGTGGTTAGGGTTTTTACCCTATATGTGATCAATCCACTAGCTATAATAGTGGTCAGGAGCTTTATGCCCTGTGTGTTTTCGGCCCACCGGCTATAATAGTGGGGGGATCTCGAGGTCAATAAACCAAAACTTGAGTTTGCTAAGACACATAAAAGACACTAATTACTTACAGTGGAACACCATGCGAGCAAAAACTAAACATATCCACCGGTAAGGAATAGTGGTTAGGGTTTTATCCTATACGTGACCGATCCACTAGCTATAATAGTGGTTAGAGAACGATGCCCTATATGTGACCGAGCCACCAGCTAAAATAGTGGGAGGTTTTTGGACTTGCATGGATTGATAAAGAGCATGGTGTGAAATAAATATCAATAAGAGATCATTAATTAGCTAAGCTGGACTATAATTAGGCCTTTATGTGTTGACTTGAATGTTCATGTGCTATTTATTATCTTGCATGATTTTATGTACTTTTATGTGTTAGACTTAGTGCACGGTTACCTTACTCAGTACGTAGCGTACTGATCACCCTTATTATGGGTGATGCTCATTCCTACGAGTAGGAGGCCCATCTGACGTGTTGCAGTAGGAGATGTTTTCTTTAATGCCATTGATGTCCATAAGGCATCAGGCAGGGCTGAGTGATAATCTGGGGCTAGATCATTTTTCAGAGTGTCGTGGCTGATTTCTCATTTATTATATTTTTACCCCTTTCTATCATTTCTCCTATGTATTTATTTTTGGAATTGATTTTAAATGTTGTAGACATTATTCCTTTCTAAGGAACTATACTTTAGTACTTCAGATCATGTAATCATTCATGCATACTCTGATTTGCATATTTATGAATTTTGGTTTATGTATTAATTGAATTGATGATAATAATTTCTTAGCATTATCACTTGGTACTGGAACAGTCTGAGTAAACCCTTCTAGTACTCAGTGTGGCGGCAACATCCCCAGAATTCATAGGTTTAATTTAAGTTTTTTTTTTATTTTAAAAAAATAGTGAATTTTGGGGTGTTACAAAACTAATCCTAAGTTTTTCCTTCTTATAGGTGAAACTAGTCAATACCCTAAGGAGGCTTAGGAGAGTGCTCCAAGACTCGTGACTTGCTAGATAAGGGTGTAGCTAAGGCCTTATATGTATTATGTGCCTTATATGTCTAAGATGCATGTATAATGATATATTGTGTATCTTGTGCTATTGTTATAACTGTTTGATGTGTAGAACAACTTGGAGTTGAGGTATACTCTCATGTTCTCTTATGGCATGTGTACAATATGTTTGTGCTTTGAATTGTGATGTGATGTGATATAGCCCTTTTAGGACATACATGCTAGAATAGTTAATTTAGTGATATGAGATGGAAGGATGATAAAGAAAAATAGGGAAATAAGTGGACCAAGGGGAAGTAAGTTAGCCAAGGGGAAGTAAGTTGGCCAAGGAATGTGGTATTGACTGAAATATTCCATGATCCATGAGAGGAAGAATAAAAGGGGACTTTAAGAAAAATAAAGTGGATAAACTTTGTATGGGGGAATCTATGGTTTTTATGGGAGAATCTAGGGCTTACATGGGACAATCTTGGATCCTACATGGGAATTTTAGGGTTGTATATGAAAACTTTGAGGGTTTGCATGGGATGGTTAAATTCTGCATGGGGGTGAGCCTTATGTATGAAAAGTTTCCTTAGGGTATGAGGAAGGTAATGGAAGAGTTTTTTTTTTAGTAATTAGAGGCTTTAGGTGAAGAATATTATGTGGGATAGTATAAGGGTGCATAGGGGACCGAGCTAGGGTTCAGGAGGAAACCCTAATTTGAGAAGGTGGAAATAGGAAAAAAGAATAAGGGTGAGTGGAGTATGAGATGAGGATGGTGGATTGTCATGTGTGGGGCGAGCATAGGTATCATGGGAAAACAAGAGTGGAAGGTGAGAAATGGAGGGGTGACATGTGGAAAGGAGAATTCTAGGGTTTGGTGTGGCCACCTAGGGTTTCGTGGTCACACGTGTATCTAGGGAAGTAAAGTGAGATGATGAGGGCTGAATCTAAGGATTGTAATGTGTGGGGTGTTAAAATAGTTTGGGTTGTGTGAGGTAGAGAAGGATGGGCCATGTAGACCTAAATTAGGGTTTTTGGAGAAAACCCTAGGTTATGATTATGAATGGACTTTGTGGTATAAGGTAGTGGGCCTCTTGTGCGAGCAAGTGGAATAAGGAAGGGATGTCGGGGCAAGTTAAGAGGTGTAGAAGTCTCAAGATATGGGATGGACCCTCTTGGGGGGATAAGCGTAGATGGATTTAGTTATGCATGTCTAGGGTAAAATCTGTTAAATAAGACACTAATCATTTAAACTGGAAGATTAATAGTGGCTAGGTGCCGAGGTGCCCTAGAGACTAATCCATCGGCATATAATAGAGGTCAGGTGTGTTCTATCTCAAAAGTGACCGATCCACCGACTATAATAGTGGGGGATCTTGAGCTCGATAAACCAAACCCTAAGTTCGATAAGATGTATAAAAGGTGCTAAGTACTTATATTGAGACATCATGAGAGTCGGGGCCAGACTGATCCACCAGCATAATAATGGTCAGGAGCATCTTGCCTTGGAGACTGATCCACAAGTAGATAATATTGGTCAGGTACGTTTTATCCTATATTTGATCGATCCACCGGCTATAATAGTAGGGTTTCAGTACTCACATGGATTGATAAAAAGTATGGAGTAAAATAAGTACCGATTAGAAATTAAATAATAGGTTTATCCAGACTGCATCTTGGCCTTTATTTATCTGAAAGATCGTATGTTGTCATGCTATCATGCTTGTATTATGTGCCCTTACGTGTTGGCCTTAGTGCATGGTTACCTTACTTAGTATGTAGCATATTGACCACTCTTTTTATAGGTGCTTCTCATTCCCATGAGCAAATGGCCCCTCTGATTTTGTGTAGGTTGGTGATACTATTTTTTATACTTTCGATGTTTATGAGGTATCAGGTGGGGTTGAGTGTTAAGCATGGACTTGGCACGAGATCGAGAGTGGCGTGGCCAGACCACCTCCTTATATTCTTCTATTTTGTATTGGATTTTCCACACTTAACTTTTATCGTTTTGTAGACCTTATTCCTTTCAAGGAATGTTAACTATGTATTCTAGAGTATAACTCTTTTTCACGGACTCTGATTTCTATGTTATGACTATTTTAATGCTTTATTTAAGCTTTGCCTTGAGTTTGAATTATGGTGGTTGTTTAATTTACTTTAACCTTGTGGTTAGTACAGGAACGGTCAGAGGCCGGGCTTGTACTAATTACGGTAGTAATATGCCCTAAATTCACAACAACTTATTTATTGTTTTTGCTAAATCTTAAATAAAAAAAAAATTAGGAGTAAAATTTGGGGTGTTATAATGAAATAGATCACAACATTGCAACACTGTATGGTATACACCCACAAATGCATTTGTACATACATATTTTAAATTAAATTATTTCAAATGTCTAATAATAATTTATTGATATGTGTAGATTATTTTGATATTGGAGATGTAATATACATATGTGGACTTTGTAATTCAATTTTCTGGTATGTTGAAAAAATGTATAAAATTTGATCATTTCGAAATCCAAAATATTCTTTATGTTATATGCAAGGAAAAATTCAACTCCCCCCAATGAGAAATCCTCCTAAAGTATTGCACAACCTATTATATTTACATAATGGTAAAAGTAAACACTTTCTCCAGAATATTCAGTCATATGATAACATGTTTTTTTCACTTCTATAGGAGAAAAAGTTGACAGGAGTTTGAAAAATGGAAGATCTCCTCCAATATTTAGACTACATGGTTAAAATTATTATCTTATAGGAAGTTTATTAACACCCGAAGGTTCTGTGCCTAAATTTGCACAACTCTACATATATGAAACTGATAATGAAGTTGAAAATAGATTTCATTCTATTAGTGAGTTATTTAACAAGCTTTGATAACTATCAAGACTTTTTATAATTTTTGAAGTAAATGGTTTTAATTCTTTATTGCAACTTCATTGGTTATAGGGAGGATGAAATGTTGAACAACCTTTATACATACATTGTTAGTGATTTGAAGACGATGCTTGATGAGAATAATACGTTGGTTAAATCATTTAGAATGGTCAGAGAAAAAATTGAGAAAGATGGTTGTTTAGATGTAAGGGTGAAGTTGATTAGTAGAAGGAATGGGGATGGATGAAGGTACAATCTTCCTATGGCTTTAGAAATTGGTGGATTAATTGTTGGCAAATTTGATGCATCATTATGTGATAGGAATATCTTGGTCGAAACCAAAATGCGAATGATCAAATGCATTAACCAACTACATATTTCATACCTTGGATTACAGTATCTTATATTTGAAATACCCCAGAAATTAATTATTTTGAGATATTTTATTTAATAAGGATTTATTGGAAAACTAATATAATTTAACTTATTATTTTATTTGGATTAAGATGGATTATGTAGGGAAAATTAATAAGAATTTTTAAATAATTTATAAAAGAGGAAAATTAGGCTTTTGCTAATTAAAAAGGAGTTAGGAGGAATGTTTTTTTAGGGCCCTAAATTAGCCTAAAAAAGAGGTTTAATATTTTTATTTAAATATTTATGTAAAATGAAAATGCTTAAAAACTTATTTTCCTCTTTTCCTTTCTTTTCCTTCTTCTTCTTGCTAGTTGGGCCAGCCCGCGGCCCAACTCCCTCCTTCCTTCTCCTTTCCCGTGGCCCAGCGTCGTTCGGCCTCCGTTGCAACTAGACAGAGCGTTTTGCCCCTCCATCCACCAAAACGCTACATTTAGATTACTTAATTTAACTATTGTCAACCGATAACCTGATCCAACATTTCATACTGAAATTCAACAAAACGCCATGTTTTGTTAAAACCCTTTTGACCGTTGTCGAGCCGACCGTCTCCCCCTTCTTTTTCTTTTCTCCCCTAGACCGTCGGTCCAACCCCTTCCCCTTTTCTCCTTCCCCACGTGTGACTTGCAAGTTTCCACCCTCCCTTTTGTGAAGAGTGGCCGCCTGCGCCACCTACATGCCTCCTCCCTCTCTTCCTGACTCTCCAGCTTTCCTCCCTCAACAAGCCGACACCCCCACACCACTCGCAAGCCTGCTCCTGCCCCCTTCCTTTTTCCCGACCAACCAGCAGGTCTGCCATGGCATGCTCAATTTCCACCTACCCTACCTTCCTCTATCCTCTCTCTCGATACTCCCCGTTTTCAAGCCTATAAATACCCCCAAGAGTCCAGCATCGGGCTCTTTCAAAACCGCAGCCCAAAAATCGTCTTGCGTCACCCTTATTTCAGACAGTCACCCCGTCGCCGCTGCCCATCGTTGTCGCTCGATCCACCCACAAAACTCTCCTTTGCATCACCCTCCACCAACCTAGGCCTCCCTCACCCCCTCGGTTTTCTCTACATGAGCCACCTCGGCCGTGCAAAGGGCTCTTCCTGATTAGCCTTGCTTTGAACCCCGCCACCCTTCTCACCACCGCCCACCGCCGGTGGTGCCGCTTCCAGCACCCCCTCTGCTTTCTAAAACCACCAGGGGAGCTTCCTCAACCTCCCTAGACCTACTGTTTCCCCTGCCAACCTCTCCTCTTCCTTCCTCCTCCCTCCACCACTTCTCCACCTCCCTTCTCCCCCATCGCCACCGCCGTGTGCCGCCACCTGTGCCACCAATACCCCTAGGTGGTTCTCTGAACTCCCCAGCCCCTAAACCCTCTTATACTAATGCCAATTATTTTTAATAGTATTGTTAGTATTATACTTAATGTTATTATTATTTATTATTATTATTATTATTATTATTATTATTATTATTATTATTATTATTATTATTACTATTATTATTATTATGACTATCACTAGTATTATTACCTTTGCCATTTAACCCAACTTTAGAATATTTATAACTATTATTACCATTTTAATGGCATATAGCCTTACTATCCCTATTTTAACACCATTATCATTAGTATTGTTAGTATTAGTATTATTATTATTATTATTATTATTATTATTATTATTATTATTATTATTATTATTATTATTATTATTATTTACTACTACTACTATTACTATTATTATTACTATTATCATTAGTAATATTGCTATTAGTAGTATTAGTATAATACTAACCTTACTAGCACTACTATTGTTACCATTATTAGTAATGTTGAAACTATTATCGTTAATAATATAAATATTATTATAATTACCTTAAATTGTTATAACTATTAAGACCTATCTTTGATTAGTAGTAGCATGATTAGCTACCTTAAGAATAAAACCCTACTTTTTACTTATAAAGGCATTATTATTATTGATAGCCCTAATCGTAAGTTAAAATAAGGGCAAGGTAGAAAGAATGGTATTTTGGTTAGAGAGAAGTTAATCTCTAGTTTTCCCTCTTATAGGCGAATCAAGTCAAAACCCGAAGGAGGCGTAAGAACGTGCTCCAAGACCGGTGTCGTGTTAGGTAAGGATGTAGCTAAGGCCCTTGGGTGTTATGTGACTTGTATGGCTTAGATGCTTTATACTTCATGCTATATTATGTATCGTATGACTCTCCTTAACTTGTTTTACGTGGAGCACAGCTTAGAGTTGAGGTATGTTCTGTATGTGTTCTTATGACATGAATATGACATTTTTATGGACGATTGTGGTGTGACATGATATAACCCTCTAGGACATACATGCTAGGGTGATTGTGATATAGGAATGGAAGGACAAAAGAAATAAATGGGAAGAGAGTTGCCAAAGGAAATATGAGGTTGACCAAAATGAATAAGAAATAAGAACTATGCATGGGTTGGATAAAACTTGCATGGGGATGGCCGTTACGTGAGAAAAGTTGTATTAAGGTGTAAATAAGCTAAAGGGAGAGTTGTGGAGTGTTTAGAGACTTAGGATGAAAAATATTATGTAGGTCGGTGTAAGGGGCCTATTAGTGTTTTGGGAGGAAGTAATAATCTGGAAATGTTGGAAGTAGAAATGGTTAAGGGGGAATGTATTACGGATTAAGAATGGAGATTTATTATGTAAGGAGTGAGTATGGGTGCCGTGGGAGAGGAGGAATATTGAGTGAGAAAAGGGAGGGGTTACTTGTGGGCGAAGTAAGGTACTAGGGTTGAAGGGGCCAACTAGGGTTTTTCGGCTACATGTGGAATCGAGAGGTAAAGCGACATGATTTGGGATTGGATCTAAAAGAGATGAGGTGAGGGACAATAAATGGGATAATAGTAGTGGAAGTGAGAGAAAGTTGGGCCACATAGGTCCATTTAGGGTTTCCAAGGGGAAAACCCTAGAGGGGGGATAGCATGTGGAATGGATGTCATGAGGTGTTGGGCCTTAACCCACACCCATAGGAGTTGGTTTCCATTATGTGTAGTTGTAAAGGGGAAAGGATATCGAGGAGTGGTAAGGGGCACAAGAGTCCTAAGATATGAGACAGGCTCTCCTGGAAGGATGAGTGTGGATAAAGTCAGCCATGCATGTTGAGGGTATAATAATTATCAAATAAGACACGCATAAAGTACTAATCACTTAAAGAGGAAGATTGTTGATGTAACACCCCCAAATTTACTACTGAAAAATTTCGTTTAAATCAAATTTTTAGCAGAAGTAAGAAAGTTAAAATCGTAAATTCGAGGGCATTACCGCCACACTTAGCACCAGATCGGTCCATAACTACCGATCCGATACCAAGTGCTAAGGCTATATGGAATAAAACGAGAAATGAATCATTTATAAACCACGAATTCTACAATCAGAGTGCGAAGGTAAGAAGTTACATATCCGAAATACAAGTTAAAAGATCCATATATCAGAATACTTAAAATAACGGAATCGCAAAGTATGATAAAACCCTTAAAGAGTTAAATACGATATTTGTATCCTCTAAAGACAATTGCGATTAAACTACACGATTTTCAAAGGTAATTGTCCGGACCACTTACTCACTCATATCCAGCCTTCCACCCCAACTTAGTAACTAATCAAGACCTGCAACAAGGGTCTGCTCCCCACCATCGGTGGATCATCACAGGACCCGGTTAATCAAGGCAGTATCAATACGGGTCCAGTACTGAGTAATGCGTAGACGCTAAGGCCAAGCATACAACCACACACAATCATAAAAGCAACATGCATTACTACGCAAGACACATGCTCAAACGTCAGTAATCAGAAAGTCGAAATATGCTTCTACAATGTCCGTTATTTCTTATTATGAGAATAATCTCTTTTACCAACAATCTTTATTTAACCTGTAAGCACGGTGACCACCACTATTATAGCCGGTGGCCCGGAAATATAATCACAGGGCAGAACGCCTCTGACCACTATTCATAACCAGTGGAATGGACGGGCCCCGCACTTACATGGTGTTATAATAATCTCTTTTCACACATTCTTTATTTAACCTATAAGTACGGTGACCACCACTATTATAGCCGGTGGCCCGAAAATAAAACACAGGGCAGAACGCCTCTGACCACTATTCATAACCGGTGGAACAAACGGGCCCCACACTTACATGGTGTTCCACTGTAAGTGATTAGTATTTTTCCTGATTTAATTTATTTACTTTGGATGTACTGAGCCGAGATCCCTCCACTATTATAGCCGGTGGTCCGGAAATAAACACAGGGGAGAACGCCTCTGACCACTATTAATAACCGGTGGATCGGACTGGGCTCGGCTCAATAATCTTTCACTTTACGTTATTAGTGTCTTATTAGTATCTTATTGAATCACATCAGGTCCTCGACATGCATAAGTCATTCACTACATTCATTACACATCACATACGGTAAATTCCACAGCATAATGCCAAACAACTCTAATATCACCTTACAACCCTTAATACCACCATAAGCCATTATTACCACCAAATAATCATTAATACCACTATATGAACCCTAATACCACCTTGCAAACCCTAATACCACTATAAGTCATTAATACCACCAAGAAAACGTTAAAACCACTATGTAACCACAATACCATCTTCCAAACCCTAATACCACAATAAGTCATTAATACCACCAAGAAAACATTAAAACCACTATGTAACCACAATACCATCTTCCAAATCCTAATACCACAATAAGTCATTAATACCACCAAGAAAACATTAAAACCACTGTGTAAACCACAACACCATCTTCCAGACCCTAATACCACAATAAGTCATTAATACCACCAAGAAAACATTAAAACCACTATGTAACCACAATACCATCCTCTAAACCCTAATACCCCAATAAGTCATTAATACCACCAATCAATCATTAAAACCACTATATAAACCACCATACCATCTTCCAAACCCTAATACCACAACACCATCTTACAAAGCCCAATACTACCATAGTCATTAATACCACCCAGTAATGATTAAAACAACTATATAAACCCTAATGCCCCTTACAAACCCTAATACCACCATAAGTATTTAATACCACCAAATACTCATTAAGACCACTATATAAACTCCAAGACTACCCATCATATCACCAAGCGATAGACTTTCCCACACAACCTTAATTTATACCCACCTTTTTGTTTACTTAATTCCACTTTCTCCTCATTATTTCCCAAATGGCGAACTACTTAGGTCATCCATACCTTGTTTAGCCAACATACTCCCCTTTGGTCATTCTAACCTCTTATTTTTCTTTTTCAAGTCTCCCACTTCACCACACTCCCTCACATAACCCAACCTACATGAAGTAGGGGTCACGTCACATCACTCTACATCACAACACATTACACTACATCACAGCATATTAGCACACGAAGACTAGGATACGGGGACGTACCTCGGATCCATGCAGCGCTTCACAAACAAGCATATAGTATATTATAACACCCAATTGTACAAAGCATATAAGACACTTAAAACATGCAGGGCACACAAGAGGCCTTAGTTACGTCCTTACCTAAAACGGCGCCGGGCTTGGAGCACGCTCCTACACCTCCTGGGGTTTGACCCGGTTACCTATAAGAGGGGAAATACTTAGGGTTAATCTCCCTCTACCAGAATTATCAAAATTCCTATCTTACCCCTATCATGGCCTAAAACCAAGGCTACTATAAAAAAATGGGGTTTATAATTAAAAAGGGTTAGGTTATTACTATTCTTACGATAGCTTATACGGATTATTACTAATTAAGTAGATTTTAGAAATCAAAAACTAAGGTGAGAGCTTTAACAACATTAATAATATTCACCAATAATACCTACCCTAATAAGAATACTATTTATAATACTAGTGCTCCTAATAAAAATAATAGCAGCTAATAATAATAATGATAATAGTAATAATTGAATCATATTAGCATTAGTAATAGTGCATTATCGATAATAATAGTAATAATAATAATAATAATAATAATAATAATAATAATAATAATAAAGTATTTGTACAACCATAGTCACTTAGGTGACAAAATCAATAATAATGTTAATAACAATAATAGTGATAATAATAATATTGATAGGAAAGAAGACAATAAAAAATACAAATAATAATAATAAATACAATAAAAATATTAGTAACAATATCAACGATTATAAAAATAATATTAATAAGGATAGTAAGAATAACAGTAATAATCGATAAAATAATAGGTGCGATAAACACAATAACGATAAAGCAATGATAAGACTAATAATGATAATAATAATAACCATACTAATGATAATAATGATAATAATAATAATAATAATAATAATAATAATAATAATAATAATAATAATACAATAATAATAGTAATATGGGTAATAATGGTAATGATCATAATGACAATAATAATAATAGTAATAATAATAGTAATAATAATATTAATAACAACAACAGCTTTAATAACGTTGATAAGAAAATAGTAAAGACAATAATAATAATAATGATATTAACAACACTACTACTAACAATAATAATAGTAATAGTGATAGCAATAATAATAATAATAACAATGATAATAATAATAACAATAATAATGCTAACAATAATAATACTAAAAGTAACAACAACAATAATAATAATAATAGTAGTAGTAGTAAAATAATGACCATGATAAAAATAATTGTAATAATAGTAACAATAACACAACCCTAAGAATAATAGCAATAATAATAATAATATCAATAATAACAATAATGGTACTAACAATAACAATAGTAAAAATAACAATAATAATAATAATACCAATTATAATAGTAATAATAATAACCATACTAGTAATACTATTAATAGTAATAACCATCATAATATTAATATTAATATTAATATTAATAACGATAATAATACTAACCCTAATGGTAACGTTAGGAACAATAACACTTAATAATAATAATAGGGATAATAATAATAATAATAATAATAATAATAAAGATAATAACAATAATAATATCAATAATAATCATAGTAATCATAATAATAAAGATAATAATAATAGTATTGGTGTTAGTATTAGTAGTAACAATAATATTAGTTAATAATAATAATCCCACTAATCACCCCTTATTTATTTAATTATTTAACCCTTATTATTATTTACTTATCTTATTTATTTCTTTATTTATTTATTTTCTAGGACTTAGGGTTCAGGGGGGTTGACAACCTGACAGAGGCGGCGGCGGCGATGGCGACGGCGGCGATGGAGGAGGAGAAGAGAGAGAGAGGTGGAGAAAAGTTGTTAGGTGGGAGGAGGAAAAAGGAAATGAAGCGTGGGGAAGGAGACAGCAGGGAGAGGGGAGTGGAGTGAGGGTGGTGGCGTGAGTGGGGAAGCGGCGCGCGACAGCGGACGCGGTGGCCGAGGGAGGAGGAAGGTGGTGGAACTGGTGGAGACCGGTGGAGAGGGGAGCAGTGGGTAAGGAGGGTATGGTTAGGTAGGGAAGGACCTGCTGATCAATTTGGGGGGTGGAGCAGGGGTTGATTCCGGCGGAGGTGGCGGCAACGGGCGGCGCAAGGCGTTTTTCGGGGTGGTACCCTTCGCACGACTGGGGTGGCTCGTGCGGGGCAGGGACGGAGGCAGTGAGGGCTTGGTTTCGTAGTGGGCAATGCAAGGAAGAGGATGGTGGCGCGGGCAGGTGGTAGCGGTGATCGGAGGCTAATTTAATCGGACCAAAACATACTTAACTTATTATTATAGCCTAATCCAACAGCAATTAAGCGCAATAGCTCAATGCATAACATAAGGAAATAAAAATAAAAATAAGGAAGAAGAAGACAAAAAGTGTGTACACAATAAGAAAAAAGTCCTACAATCCGGTCCAATTTTTTCTAGAATCGTTATCATCATTAGTATTATTCAAAAACCTTCGTAGAAGGATAAACTAAATGAGAATAAAAGGAGGTCGGGCCTAGCGAAACTTTATTCACTCTCTTATTAATTTATGTAAACCAAACACAAAATATTATTTTCCTCCTCATTTTTTTTCTTTTCTTTAAAACTTTTTTAAAATCAAATGGAGCATAAAAGAAGGTCAGGCCTAGCAAAACTTCATTCATTATCTTCCTCTTGGCCTTAATACTCTTGGATTTGATTAGAACTGTTCTTAGCTACCAAAAAGAAATCTGAGGGAATAAGACCAAGAAGTCAATATTAATAAAGCTAAGAAGGCTAAAAAACCATCTGATGGGAATTGGCCCTTGTTGAGCCAAAAAGTTAATAGAAACTATGAAGAAAATACTACAGACCGGACCTAATATCAAACAAATTAAAGAGACAATTTGAGACGAAAAAGAGGTTTGGGAGTTGATCGTGTTGTATTGTCCCCCCCCCCTCGCATTTTAGTTAATGTAAATGTGAATATGAATGTTGGGTATGCTCGAGAAAATAATCAACTAAAATGACAATTTTGGCTATATATATATATATATATATATATATATATATATATATATATATATATATATAATCGTTATCTATTAAGTTAAAGATCCTTCCCCTTTTAGCTCAACATACACACACACACAAAATAATTATAGACAACAAGCATTACATAAGAACCTATGGCTCTCATGAATTACTATCGTTTCATTTTTGGAGTTGTAGTACTTTGTGACGAATTCTTAAACAAAACTAGTGGCTGCAGCAGCTTCATCTTCTTAACAAGTAGTATTAGTGACGAAGGATGTGGACTCGAGATTTGCGGAAAGAATTAGATGTGCTTCCATGACAAGTACATCTCAGTTGTTATGAGACTAGACTCATCATGCGGTCTTTGAATGATTCTATTCAAAGAATTGGACCTAGCCAACTAGCAGCTACCAAGTCATTGGCAAGACTGATTTTCTGAGAAGACTCCTTTTGTTTGACTTGAGATCGAACTGACTAATGCATAACGATGCCAAAGTCATCATCTATACTCCATATTTTCTTCACGTAGGTATGTATGCATTTGCTAAAGCCACCGGGTACTAATTAGTTTAGTAAATATATTTATAAATAAATGATGAGTAGTTACGGTCTGCTCAAAACCTAAATCGATCTTAATTGCCATCTCTCTCTCTCTCTATATATATATAGCTAAGCAAGCTTTAGAAGTAATTAATGGCCCTAACCGCCTCTCATTTCTTCTTCTCCTTCACATTTTTATGGCTCCCGCTGTATGTTGTTGCCCAAAGTTCTAGTTCTCGAGGTAAGATACCAGTTGGGGCTTATCTTGAAGCTAACGATGTTAACTCTTCATGGCTTTCACCTTCCGGTGATTTTGCCTTTGGATTTTATCGCCTTGATACAGATATCTTTCTGATGTGCATATGGTATGCAAACATACCGGATCGCACCATAGCCTGGTATGGTGCGACTTCTCCAGGCGGATCACACCCTACGGAATGGGTTGATGACGGCATCACTGCTCCAAGAGGATCAAAATTGGCCGTCACTGCCGATGAAGGGCTGGTCCTTACTGATCCGGCTGGCTCCAGGTTATGGAGCCCTCCAATGAACCCGGGCATCACGAGCTACGCTTCCTTGAGTGATTTTGGCAACTTGGCTTTCATAAGCAACAAAAATGAGACGCTGTGGCAGAGCTTGGATCATCCTAGAGATACCTTGTTGCCTACCGCGACTATGAGAGGAGGAGGGAGTATGATTTCTCGGCTCTCCGATAGTAAATTTACGATGGGAAGGTTTCAGCTACGCCTTCTCAGCGATGGAAGCCTCGTCCTCAATACGAGGAACATGATTACTGGCTCTTCATACGATGATAGAACCGTGTATTATAACAGCAGCAGCAGACTTGGAATTGAAGATAGAACTGCAGGCTCAAGTTACAACCTGACATACTCCGAGTCGGGTCACATGTTCATACTTGGAAGCGACGGTGCTAAGATTAATCTTACACCAGATAATATAGCCCCAGCCACAGATTATTACCACAGAGCAACCCTCAATTTTGATGGGGTGTTAACCTGGTATTATCACCCCAGGATCTCCAACGGCACTGGCGACACCGGTTGGTCAGCAACTCAGACCCAACCAGATAATATATGTGTCAGAATAGTCGGAGACTACGACAGTGGAGCTTGTGGCTTCAACAGCATTTGCAGCCTTAGCAATGATCAAAGGCCTATATGTCGATGCCCGCCTAATTACTCCCTGCTTGATGCTAACGACAGTTATGGTAGCTGTAAGCCCGACTTCAGCCTAGCATGCGACGGAGATCAATATAAATTCGTACAACTAAGTAATACAAATTGGCCGTTATCAGATTATGATAAGCTGGATCCTGTTGATGTAGATCAGTGCACGAAATCTTGCATGGGTGATTGTTTTTGCGCGGCGGCCATTTTTGGCAATAAAATTTGTTGGAAGAAGAAGCTTCCACTCTCTAATGGAAGAAACGACAGCATAGAAGCTGGTACGACGGCTTTCTTGAAAGTGAAGGATGGTAGTACTGATGGCTCTTGTCCGCACAGAGGGGACCCACTTCCCCGGATCCTAAAGACGAAGAATAAAAGCCTGGAAAGGTTGCTCTCAGCTTTGTTTGGTACTTCCTTATTTCTCAACCTTGTCTTGTTTGTTGTTATTTGCTCGGGAACTTTCTGCGCATATCACAGGCTACTCAAACAAGCTCATGGGATTCAAAAACAAGCTGCAGCAGAATATAATGTTCATTGCTTCGATTATAGAGAGCTGGAGAAAGCGACAAATGGATTTAGTCAGGAGCTCGGAAGGGGGGCTTGTGGCATAGTGTATAAAGGTTCAATGGGAAATAGCGGTACAACCGGCACGCGAACTTATGTTGCCGTGAAGAAGTTAGACAGGTTGGATGGAGAGAGGGAATTCAGAACCGAGGTCAATGTGATTGGCCAGACGCATCACAAGAACCTAGTTCGGTTGATTGGGTTCTGTGATGAAGGCCAACATCGATTACTCGTCTATGAGTTCATGAGCAACGGCTCTCTCTCTGATTTTCTCTTTGGTGAGTTCAGGCCGAGCTGGACTCAGAGGATCAAGATTGCACAAGGGATTGCCGCAGGATTAGTGTACCTGCATGAAGAGTGCAAAACCCAGATCATTCATTGTGATATAAAGCCTCAGAACATACTTCTAGATGAATGCCACAACCCTCGGATTTCTGACTTCGGGCTGGCCAAGCTTTTGATGATTGATCAAACCCATACTCACACGGCCATCAGAGGAACAAAAGGCTACGTTGCCTTTGAATGGTTTAGGAACAAGCCGGTGACTACAAAAGTCGATGTGTTCAGCTTCGGTGTTCTATTGTTGGAGATAATATGCTGCAGGAAAAGCATGATGTTGGACATGAATAGCGGTGATGAAAGAGCGATCCTAACGGACTGGGCATTTGACTGCTATCAATCTGGAGCCCTGGATGCCCTTGTGGATAATGACTTGGAAGCTCTAGAGGACACACAAACACTGAAGAGGTTTGTAGCAGTTGCACTTTGGTGTGTACAAGAAGAACCCAATCTGAGGCCCACGATGAGGAAGGCTATGCAGATGCTTGAAGGCCTTGTTATGGTTTCTGCTCCTCCACCTCCAGATTCGTCTTCCATTAGAACTGATGTTTCTTGATGTATCGGTTCTTTCATTAGGCTCTCATAAACGCCTTCTATACTTCTTATTTATGCTCCTACCAATTGAATATATTGTGGTTCTATTTAATTAGTTTTGTTTTCGAATGCTGGCAGTAGTCTCCTACGTTGGTCAGCTTGTTCACTATTTTTCGATGAATTATTGTTAGCCCCCCCCCTTTTCTGTAAGTAATTTAAATTTGTGTTACTACTTACTACCCTTTAGGCATGAAGAACAAAATCTGCATTTACTAAGCTAGTAACTCCGTTATGCGTATTTATTTGGATCAACGAGCACTAATTCATTGTTTGCTTTTAATTCATCAACACTAGAGCAACACGAACCCCCTAAGTACATGTTAAATTATTGACACTCTTGATTATAAAAAAAAAAACTTTGTAAATTCAAATTTATCTAAAGATGGTATCAACTTTTGTTTAAGAAAAACTACACTATAATCAAATCTAACAATGTGTTTGACCTGCCTCTTGGACTTGTCAATAGAATCACCTTTAGTACTAACATAGGCCAAGGGTCAGATTGAAACCAATCTGAACCAGATTTCTGAACATGAATTATAACACAAGATCATTCAAAACCTCTTCAATCCTTTTAGTTAAACCTCAATCATGGCTTGCAAGCAACAAAAAATGATCTATAATGGCTTAAATCTAATACAACCGACACAAATCAATATAAGCATGACGTAACAGCTTATACACTCGGTCAATATAAAATATCATAAAACTTGAATATGAAATGCCTTGATTTGACTCACAAATGACCCTAAAAGACCAAATGACTCTAAAGAACTTAGATTTCAAATGATCTAACCTATTCATACCAGAAAGATAAAATAACTAAGACCCTTTTTCTTGATTTTATTTTTCAAATCATATCAAATTATAAAACTTTGATGATAATAAAAAATATTGAATGATACTGATACCAATGAAAAACATAAATTATGAAAAATAAAAATTTTATAATAATAATAATAATAATAATACATAAAACTTTTGCAAATCAAATCATATCAGAAAAATCTAACAATACAAATAGGGCATAACAATTACATGAATCCATAATAACCCCGAACTAAAACGATAAAATAAGTCAACATAACTAGGTTTCGATATATCCCAAATTAATTATGATACAATACAAAACTTACAAGACTCATCTAATTATCGCCTATACACACAACTAGTAAGGGGCAAAATCAAATAGAGAGAATAGTAGAATGTCAAAGCAAGGGTAGATATAATTCAAGAAGTCTTAAAATTTCATTAAATATATATATACACTTTTGACATAATAAAATAAATTAAGAAATAAGATCATATGAAATTATTTCATTCTTTCGGATAAGTTTGCAACTTGTTTGTATTTAGGCACTTCTAATGTAAAGTTTTTTCCATTTGGTTGGTGATAGACTTTTATTCAAGTTGTCACCAACTTTATATTCAATTGTTATGCTATACACTTATTTTTTTGTCATTGTTTAACAAGTATAGTAAATTTGTAGCCCTTAAAAATCAATAACCTATTATAGTTGCACACCAAACACTCCCCTAAGATCGGTTATGCTTATTGTATATGGAAAATAGCTTATTTTTTTAAGGCATTAATAATGCCATCTTTCCTTTTACATGTTTAAAAAATATTAATATTATATTACTTATTACTTATGCCGGCATCAAGGAAATGTCCTATTTGTTTATTTTTTGATTATTTGGTTTGGAATGATCTAACTCAATTTGAAAAAAAAAATGTATCATATTATTATTTTACTATTTTTTTAAGTCAAAATAAATATTTCATTAATAGGGGGAAATAGTGTAACTCGTAGTGTAAAACGTATCCAAAATGTATAAGACACCATCATAATCCACCTTCTCAAGGGAAATCAAGTATCAAGTGAATACAATATAAGTGTATTTAATCATGGTTTATATGTGTGCTTGAAGTTTGGTATTTTTTTTAGTTAGGCTTGGATTGGATTTTGTAGGAAAAATTATTGTCAAGACAACCAGTCAATCAGTTTGGGGTATCTCTTTATTGATTTGCTCCTAAATTGGAGTTTTGAATTGAGGCAAGTCAATCAACTAGTTTAGGATACCAGTTGATTGGTTCGATTAAGTTAGTTGTTCTTTGGACACAATATTTATTGTGAATCTTCTCCTAATTTTTTTTATTTTTGTGGCTCTATTTTGGGCGGGTAGATTATGATTTTTAACAAATCATTTAAGCCTTCATAACTTATTCTACTTATTAGTAATAGATTTGTAGAGGGTAAATTTCCAAAAGTCACTTTCATGACTTCACCATCCTTGTCTTCTTATTTTTTATTTTCTTTCTTTTGTGAATCCTCATAATGGACAATTCATCCCCTACAACCTTTTTATATATTCTCACCTCGATTCCCTTTCTTTATTTTCTTTTTTTTTTGTCTTATATTTAGATATTCTTAGACATAAGGAATCTAGCCTACTTTGTAGTTTGAATTCCCTACTTAATTTCTAGAGGTCCTGTATTGATTTTCACCTTTTGGTCCTTCAATTAATTGCCTATGATTTTTAATTCAGTGATAAAGCAAGTCAAAAAAGTTCAATAACAAGAAATTAAAGTTAAAGATTTAAATGTTTACCAAGAATTATACTAATTCATCATCAATTACTATAAAAATAGGTTCTTTCTCAATCCTAGATAAAGAATCTTCGCACACATGATTGAAAATGAAGAACACATCAAATGAACATTTAATTCAATCATAGGAAGAAATTGATTAAAGAGAAGAAATAAAGAACCATTCTTTTTATTAAAATCTTCAAGGTAGAGAGTTACAATCCAATCTTGCATAAGAAATCCTTTGTTTTCCTTCAATGCTTGAGTTCTAGATCTAGATACTATTTTACTAATAAGAGAAATATAAAATATCCTCTAAAACCTAAGCTAAATACATATATATAGGTCTTAAAATTTTTTAAATAAATAAAAATATTTTTTAAATGTCATAACCAAACCACATATGTGGCATGTGCTACCTTGCTTAATTTATACCCATTTGGATAGTCTTTGGTATTTTAGTTGTAAAGTTTTTGTCCAAGCTTGGATTTATATGATTCAAGTTGTGTTAGAAAGATATTAAAGAGAAATAAAACTTTTTTATTTTGATCTTTTTCAAATTCACATTGAATCATGGTTGAAATTTCAGTTCTTTATACACATATCCATTTTCGTCTCAAACACATGCATTCTAAATCTCATTGTGGCGCCAAAATATTATTTAACTTCCAAAAATCATCTAATCTTTCAATCTGTATTCAATAACAACACATAAGAATACAAAATAAAGTAGTATCCTAAACATGAAATGCGCATCAAATATCTAGAAAATTATGCTTGAAATGTACTAAGATAATGTATGTTTTATGTGTTTGTTAGGTTTCAACATTATATACCCATCCCCCTTTATTTCCCATCAGATTGTGGGAATATTTGTAATACCAAAAAATTTAAATTTCTAAATTTAATTTATCAACATTTTAATTTAACCTAATTTCTAATTTTTTTTATTTAATTATCTCAAATTAATTTTGGGCAATAATTTTATTATTACTAATAAAAAAATCAACTCTAAAAATCTATCCTAAATTCCACACTGAAAATTTTCTTTTCTCCTTTATTTCTTTTCTTTTCCTTCTTTTTCTTCTTCCTTTCCTTTTGCTCTTATTTCTTCTTCTTCTCTTTCCCCCCTACACCCTACCCTTACACCCTATCTTGTGCATGCTTGCAACCATCCCCTTATAGCCATGCACTTCGAGTTGTCATCCCCTTCTCTTGTTGTCTTCCCTTCTATCTCAACCTACCCTACCTATATACACCATTTTTAACCTCACCTTTCTCTTCTCTTCCACCTACAAGCCTGCAAATTGATCCCTATTTTTCCTCTCTCCCTTATCCCTGCTAACTCTTCAATGTTGTCACCACCCATCATCACTCAGCCAACCATCCTACCACCTCCCTTTTTGGCCTACACCCCACCACACGTACCCTGCCACCCTTTTTACCCCTCTCTTCCTCACATTCCCTTTTTATGAGCCTAAAAACGTAGCTGGCTGCACTACCACCATCATTACTACCATCCCTTTTCCTCTCCCTCCTTGCCACCACCACACCGGAGCCACCCTACGTAGGCACCCCAATCAACGTAACCACCACAACAAGCCCCTCATTTCTCCCCCTTCTTATTTCTCACTCTCAGTCTATCCTATCCCTATACTACCACCACTAACCACCACCAACTCCAATTATACCTAATACCATAACCTCCTCAACCCTAAATTGCCATCCCTCACCCACTTCTCCAAAATGGTCACCGTCATACACCACCCTACATAATTTTATTCCCACTTTGGTTACCTCCATTTCTTAACTCCTCTTTTATCTTTCTTTAGGTTAAAGTCTTTCTTTAAAAAAAGAAAGGAAAGTCTAAATTATATATATTCCTATTTCTAGGTAATATTCCAATGATAATGGAAGAGAAGGCATAGGTCGTGCATACTTAGAGATCGGAGCCACTTCGATAAGGATACATTCATAGATAGAGTTTTGTTGTATTATAGTATATTTTATTGGTATTTTGATGTATGATGGCATGTATGAAATGTTAAATGACTCTAGTATTGTACATGCTATTTGGGTTTGACAATAATAGAAGGTAAGAAAGTTGTGCAGTCATAACTATGTTGATTTCAAGTATTTATATATAATCATGTCCATTCCTTTTTATGATATTGCATGTGTGGAAAGGTTGAAGAGTCCTTCGTGTTGGGGTCCTGTGACTTAGGGATGGTAGAAGTAGGGTTCCAATAACCTATGGGAATTTTGGTCAATACTATGAAAAGTGGCATGCTGGGTACTTTAGAGTATTAATTGGCCCAAAATAGGTTGGGGATGCTACATGAAATAATTAGGGAAAAAATAAAAGGGGTCTAGGGTAAATAAATGATGATGGAGAAAAACCCTAAATGTGATTAGTAAAACCTAATGGAAAGTTATGATCATATATGAGTAAAGTGGGAGATTGATACTAGGGAGTGGATACGAGGTTAATGATGGCATCTTGTGTAGTCATGAAAATTTGAAAATTCATTTGATTACTAGGGAAGGAGTTATGACCAAAAGGTGAAATTAGGGTTTTGGAAGGCTAAGGAGTAACCCTAGGGATAGGCTATTATCATATAAAAGATGGAAGAGTCAGACTACAACCTTGGTACATGATGTTAACTATAACATATTTGGAATGTATAATAAATTTGGTAGTCATGTGGGGTCAAAGGAAGTAGTTATGGCTAAAATGAGAAATTAGGGTTTTGGAGGGGCACGAATAGGTAGGTTATTATCACAAGTATAAAATTTGGGAGTTAGGCCATATTTTTTGAGTTAATTATTTGAAATATCATTTTATGCATGGGTATGAAATTTGAGGACTATACTAGCACCAAAGAAGAGAGTATGCTAAATAGGAGAAATTAGGATTTTGGAAGAGACTCAAATAGTAATCCTAGAAGCTAGTTTTATCACATGTGTAAAATGGGGGTAATATGCCATGACTCTTGAATATGTGGATTCTAATAACATGTTGAGATATGTTAGATAAATTAGGGACTAAAGGGGAATTGTAGGAGAGGATATGTTAGGGTTGTGCAATTAGGGTTTCTAAGGGGAAATAAGGTTGTTTTAGGGTAGAAGTTGGGATAGTACCTCATATGAGTAAACTTACATGACTATGTGATGTCCTTAAAAGAAATAAAGAATGAATAATACACTAATCACTTAAAGTGGAAGATCACTTAAGTTGGGGCCAATTGTAACTGCCAATCAATTGGCTAGAATAGTGGTCAGGGTCGTCTTACCCTAGAGTTTTACCCTATTATCGTTCCACTTGTGAGAATAATGGGTTCCTAAACTCAATTAAATTAAACCATTGGATGATAATAACTTTTGGTATGATATTGATTACTTACGGTAGAACATCATGTAGATCCGGATAGATTATACCTTGATTACTGATCCACTAGTGAGAATAGTATCCAAGAGTGTCCTACTCTTGAACAGAATAGTGAGAATAGTGGGTTCCTGAACTCAAGTAAATTAAACCATTGGATGATAATAACTTTTGGTAAGATATTAATTACTAATAGTAGAACATCACATGGATCCGGATAGATTATACCTTGATTACTGATCCACCAGTGAGAATAGTGTCTAAGAGTGTCCTACTCTTAAAGTTGTACTTTACTACCATTCCACCAATTGAAAATAGTGAGATCCCTGAACCTAACATACATAAAATCATAAAATAGTTATCGCTGCGCTATTACCATATGCTCAAAGAATATTAAATAAATCGGTAAGATTAACTTACATGCATGTCATCGCTTATTGTGATGTTATGATTTTACATTACTAGTGTAGCCATAATCGACAAGTAATTTAAACCCTCTTGTTAACAATTATAGTATCGGTAAATAAGGTTATTGTTCTATACTAGGGATTGAGAGGAACTAACTCAAAAATAATAAAAATAAAAACTCTAAATCACACAAAATAAATAAATAAGAAAAACACTAATTTGGGTTTTAAAATTAGAAAATAATAAAAAGAATAAATGAAATAAAATAAAATAAAATAAATAATTGATAGCTGCAAATATAATTAATATGCTAGGAAAATAGAAATCCACCACTAGATTAGGTCAAAATATAATAATAATTTCTAAGTGTCATCATTTAATCATGAGAAAGAGATTGTCCAAGTTGTATGTCAAAAGTAGGTGTATTCACCATATATTACTTTCCAAAATTAATTAATACGATAAGGAGTCAATATTAACCTTATTAAACACTAATTGTATAGTAGGAACAAGATACTCCTATATTTAATTAGATTTAATGCATTAAGTATAATTGGAAGGATGTCAATCTAAGTACCCAAACTAGTACAACAATCATGTCTGGTTATATTTTCCTTCTTTAACACATATGTATCTAAATGTTTTACTACACCGGTTAGAATCACAAAAATATTAAGTGAATTATTATCTAACCTAGCTACAATTTATACATATAAATTCTAGCATATATATATATATATGACAACCTAGTAGGCAAATAATCATACATACTCTCACTATGAAGAAACCAGAACGATGCATGCACCATAAAAATTATACTTGAATATATATATATATATATATAAATGATAGCAATTAAAATGGAGTTAAAGAAAAATCTCATGAAAGAAAGAAATATAAAACTATATCTCAAACCATAATCTAGGCTTTCAATTTATTTTCCAACAATAATTAATCAGTCAATCATAACGCTTGAATTAATTACATAGAAATGTATATCAAAAATTATAAATTAAAAATAGAAAAAGAAATAACCAGAATTAATTTTGTATGAAATATCAAAAATTTATTCAGATGAAAAGATAATTAATTTTATCTTACATAAGTTATTCCAGGTAAATTTTTCTGTCTTTATTTCTCTCCTTTTATGACATAGTATTTCGTGCAAAATTATTTTCCTTTTTTCTTTTTATTTTTTTCTTTGTTGTGCGCTGATCTACCTACGCTGCTCTTCTTCTTTTTGGCTGCCTTTTTTGTGTGCGGCTCTTTTGTTCCGTTTTTTTTTGTGTGTGTGGCAGCTGTAACCTTCACATCACACATCATCCCTCCTCACTGGCTTATCTCTATAGCTTCTGGGCCTCCCTGTTGCCACGCAAACTACTGCTCGGCTTTTTCTTCTTTATTTTCTATGCCGCCCAACTAACTCTGCTGCCTCCTTGTAGATAACTGTTATTTTCTTTCTTAAGGGAAAATTTGTTTGTAGTCTATTTAGGTAAAATTAATAGGATAAAAATTAAAATGATCCTAAAGCATTTAGTTTTAAGTACAAAATATTATGTACATATAATTATTCTAATATATACACCTAATTATACATAAATGTACATATAATATTCTCTATATGTACATGTATATTAGAATACCAAAAAAATGGACTAAATACCAAATAAATTAACTAACTTTAATTACTTTGATCCAAATGGACAACCAACTATTTTTCCCTTTTTCTTTTCTTTTCTCTTCTTTGCAATAGCCGCTGCTTATGACCTTCTCCTATGATTATCTACTAGCCAATTTTTTTCCAAGCCTTTGTTTCTAGTCCTTTGGGCCTTCGGTCCTTAGGCCTTTGGTCCAAAGGCCTAACCCTTTTTTTTCCTTTTTTATTTATACTACATCTATAAAATATAATTAGAAATAATTAATAAATAATCTTATATTCTAAAGTTATTTAATTTCTATCATTTTAGCTCAGATATTAATATTTATGTAATTATTATCACTTAAGTATAAAATCATAACTATTCACATATACTACTCAATTAAAATACCAAAAACTAAGATTATAAGGGTATAAAATATGTAAAAATATGAAATTATCAGTGACATTCTTGACTTTAATTAGTACGCAATGTATTGATCATCCTTGTTATGGGTGTTACTTATTCTCATGAGTGGAGACCTCTTCTTAGTGTGTGCAAATAAATGAGGACTCACTAGATGACTTCACTACATACAATGCTCTGATTAGAGCAGAGTGATATTGTTCTATGATTGAGGCTTGGGATTAGAGAGTTATTTTATCTAATTGTTATTTTAAATTGGTTTTTCATTTTTTTTTATTTTTATCTAAACACTTATTTATGTATTTCAATTCTACTTTCAAAATGAACATCTAACTCTTATTTATGTTATGAAACATCTTTGTTCTATATGTATCATGGCTTGTATTTTGTTTTACTTTTGTCTTATAATTGGTATGAGGATGGTTTGTAGCTAGACTCATATTTATTATGGAGGTAACACCCCTCTTATGTTTGAATAATTCTTCAGCTTAAACAAAAAAATTTAGTAGCAAATTTTGGGAGTGTTACGACATTAGCAATTATCTCTATTTTTGCTTGTTTCCTTTCAACCACCAAGCTACCTCTTTTCTTTCTCTTCCCTTTCCACTTAATTATCTTCTTCTTTATGCTCTCCACTTCTAACCTTCTACACCTCTTTCAACCCTTCCTTTAACACGTCATTGTTTTACTATTATGTAAGCTAGTGTTAGATTTAAGAAATAGATTGAGGCTTTCAATTCTTTCCCTTAGTGTTCACTTTTAGGTAAAATTTGTATTTTCTATTTTTTCCTAATATATTTTTTATTATGCTTTATAAAATCTCAAAGTGGTGTTACTAAGTTTTAATCTTATCTTTTAAGGTTTTAAAGAGTTGTGGGGTTTGTAAATTATAGTGGAGAAAGACTTTTGCTCTTTTAGTGGGTTGTGTTAAGAGTTCTTAAGGTTATATATTATCTTCTATATTTGGTGGAAACTGGTACAAGTAAGTGAAGTGTATGTTCTCTTTTTTCTTTTATTTTTTAAAACATGATTCTTAAAGATGAAAATGTATTGAGAAAGTTATGGATTAAATAAATGAAAGAGCATGATATAGTACTTCTTAGTTATTTTGATGATTTTGATAAAGCTGTAAGTATGATTTCAATATGCTACTGAGATATTACGCATGATTTAGGTATTACACATGTTAATCCATGAAAATTAATTTTTAATAGTATTATATGATCTCTAATTAATGTTCAAATTGAATGAGAAAGCGTGAAGAACGTAATTATGTGTAATATGCATGGTAGAGGTTTTTTTCTCTCCCAAACAGATCAATTGATCACTATAACCCATCAACTAGTCCTTGGGACACATTGAATGGGTGGGTTGACCAATCGATCAGTTAGTATGTAGCTTAGACCCATTGACTGATTAGACCACACCAATCGACTTGTTCACAAACATTATGAAGGTTTGATAGTGCCCAAACTAAATAACCATTTAGGATAGCTTGATTTCTTATCTATTGTTTTCTGAATATGATATCTTGAGTTTTAGTACACTTAGATAGTGGCTTGAGTTGCTAGTATATAGAAGTTAACTTGGATTAGTTTTATTTAAATGATAGACTAAATTTAGTAAAAATTGATTCTATATTGACCAAGTTTGAACTTAACCTGGCATTTTGGCAGTTTGCTTGTTCATGAAATGATTATATGATTATATGATTATATAGATAAAAATGGATTTTTCCTATGGGTACTACCTAAATAACAAACCCTAATAATGGTTAATATACTTCTAATGACATATATCTTAGCCTTAATGTGGAACCTTGTAAGTTTGGATGACTTATTATAATTTGAAGTACATAATATGGATATATATGATGGCCTCAAGTTGATCCCACTTTAACCTTAGTTATAAACAACAACCTTCTCTTAGATATTTAAATAAATGGATGAATAATATGAATTAAGGTTGAACTCTAATTGACCTCCATTTGGACCTTTGTCCTTAGCCTTAGGGGTTGAATTGAGTGTTCTTTAATGGATGAAAATGATGTAAATAAGTAATACAACTGTGACTTTAACCCTAGTCTTGGGCCTTGACCTAAACTTGAATTGTGAATGAAAGGGATATTAAATAGAATTGAAATGGTGTCTTATATATATCTATAAGTGAGATTGTAATTTGTCACTTGTGACATAAATGATTAAAGTATGGATTTATTTCTTTAAGATACCCTTAATGAGGATAATGGATAATGCGAGAACCTTATATGGTCATATTTGGATTGAAAAGGGAATGCTTCTTGGAATGATATGGTGTGTGAACCTTGGTGTGATATGACATTGTGATCTAATAAGATACTAATTACTTAAATTGAAATGAGTATTAAGATGGGTCTAGGTTATCCGATTCTCACTTAGCTATTGGGGGTTTATCTACCTTCTGGTATATCTATTTTTCTTTGGGTACCTTTGGGAAAGATCCTAGTTGATCTCGGTGCCTTTTCTACTCTAGACACTGATGATATATTAAGAGGTATCGATACTAAATAGTATAATTATCATAGAGAGATTATTTTACCATTGATCGGGCTTATGTCCTCCACTTTTCTTAGCTTTGGCCGAACATTATGTCCATTCACTTATTTGGTGTGAATTGTGTGAGTATTGAGAAACCATGAGGGATAATCCTTCCCATTTCTCAATAAATTGGTATAAATAAATTTCATAATGAAATATAATAATTGGTTAGTTCTAAGTTTATCATGTAAATTCGCTCATTTTACTTAATTGTTACATCATAATAGTGTTCCTTATAATGCATAATTTGGTATGTCCATAATAAATATATATATATGCATACCATGTGCTATGATATAATTAATCTTAAGTGCTCCATTTCCATATGATTTTCTTATTCTCACACATTTACATGAATTATCACATGATCTACATTAATTGTAATCATGACAATCCAACTTTAACAAGTTATGGTTGAAGTGTAATAAGTGTGCTCATATGCTCATTACTCTATAGGATACACTCTATGCACAACTATAGGGATACTCTAAGTGATTTATTCTTTCTTATGAATATGATATATATTTCCAAGTAAGATCAAGCATGTTCAGTAGATTCAAGTATGTCTAACATAATCTTATGTGATAGTATGTGAATGAAATAATGAGAGTATTGTATGCATGTCTTTATATATTGTAGCATGAGCATGTTATGTGGGTTTTACCTATATTATGACCTATATAATAGTGGTAGATTGGTTTGCGCGGTTGGTATGCATATTGATGGGGCGGTTGTTGCAATCCCCTACTCGATCCTATGAGTAGGAGATATTGTGCATGATTTTAAGGGCAATTATTCAGTAATCTAACCTCTTCTTTAGTATATTCAGGTTATTTGAGAGCCATAGCCGGCACGCAATTTAAACCCTCTTGTTGTCAATTGTAGCACTGGTAAATAAGGGTATCGTTCTAGCCGGGGATTGAGAGGGCTCACCTCTATCTAACTAGCTTAAAAATAATTAAAACTACAAATAAAAATAAAAATAAAAAAATCATAAATAACACTAAATAAATAAATAAGAAAAATACTAATGGGGGTTTATATAAATAAAAATAATAAAGGGATAAAATAAAACAAACTAATAATAATAAAAATGGAAATAATGGGAAACTGCAGATATGAGAAATATGTTAGGGAAATAAAAATCCACCACTAGACTAGGTTGTAATATAATATTTATTTCTAAGTCATCTTTTAATCGTGAGAAAGAGATCGACCAAGTTGCACATCAAAAGCAGGTCTATACACCTTATATTACTTACCTTAATTAATTAATACGACAAAGCACCAATATTAACCCTATTAAATACTAGCAGTATAGTAGCAACAAGCAGCTCCTATATTTAACTAGATTTAATGCATTAAGTGTAAGTAGAAGGCTGTCAATCTAAGTACCCAAACTAGTACAAAAAGTATGTCCAGCTGTATTTCATTTCCTTGACCCACACGTATCAAAACGTTTTACCACTTCGGTTAGAATCACAAAATGATTAGGTGAATTGTTATCTAACCTAGCTACAATTTATACATATAAATTCTAGTATATTTAGATGGCCACCTAGCAAGCAATTAATCCAACATACTGTCACTTATGAGGAACTAGGATAAGGCATGCACCAAATAAACTATACTGGACATAATTATATATATAAACGATAGCAATTAATATAAAGTCAAGAAAAAATTTCATGAAACAAAGTAAATAAAATTATAATTCAAATCATAATCTAGGGTTTCAAATTATTGCCTAACAATAAATAATCAGTCACTCATAATTAAAGAATTAATTACACAGAAATATATATCTAAAATATAAATTAAAAATAAGAGAAAGAAATAACCGGAATTAATTTTGAATAAAAGATCAAGAATTTATTCAGATAAAAATTAAGTTTATCTGAAATAAATTCTATCGGTATTAATTTCTTTGTTTGCCTTTATTTCCGTGACAATTTCTTTTTCTTTTTCTTTTCCTTCGGCTGACGGTGCTAACATTCGTCGTCCGTGTGTCGCTGTGCTGCCTCTGCCTCGAACTCCGTGCCGCCCTCCTGGCTGTTCTGTGTGCGTGTCCCTGCGTCGTCCGAGCCTGTGAAGGCTCTCCTCCAGACGCGCCCTTCTCTGTTGCACACTTCCGAGCCTGTGAAGGCTCTCGACCGCCCACTCTCTGGCTCCTGGCTTGCGGGCCTACTGCCTGCCTTCTTTTTTTTCTGCCGCACACCTCTGCTTTATAATTTTCTGTGCCCTCTGTTTTACTTCTGTCGCTGCGCCCCTCCTTTCCACGTCATCCCTGACAGCTGACTCCATTCTCACGCGCCCAACATTTTTTCTTCGGCTGACGGCGCTTTCCTTTTTTCTTTCCAAGTCAGCTGAGCCATTAGGTTTAGTTTAGCTTTCGTGGGTCATGGCGTTTGGGCCTTCGGCCTTTGGCCGTTGGTCCAAACGTCGATTTTTTTTTTCTTTTATTTAAAAATAATAATACCTGCAAAATAAAATTCAATAAATATTAATAAAAAAATATTTTATTCTAAATTTACTTAATTCCTATCATTTTAGCTCAAATAATAATATTTATGCAAATTTTACCACTTAAGCATAAAACAATAATTATTTCCCTATATTAGTTAAATAAACTACCAAAAACTAAGATTATAAGGGTATAAAATATGTCAAAATATGAACTCATCACATGCAGTTCCAGAGGTTTTTCTGTTTGATGGTCTTTAAGTGATTGATGCAGCTTCCCTTATTTATTTTTTTCCTTAGTTAGCATTTCCTTCTAGTGTATTTTCATATTAGTTTAAACTTATATTAACCTTGGTTTTTGCAAACCTTAACCCTTCTATATTTTAAGCATTCAATATTGTACACTCTATTATTTCTCTTGTGTTTGGTTGGTTGGTTGGATAATCGATCTTCTATCTAGCATAGGACAAATGGTAGGATGTTTTTTCTAATGTTTGATGTGGTGACAACACCCTATTTTTTATAGGATTGTCTTCATATTTTTTCTTTTGTAAATTTTTTAAAACAAAATTTTTCAGTAGTAAAAAAGAAGGGTGTTATAAGAAGATCTTGGAATTATGGGCATTCCAACACTCATAAAGACAAATGACATATAAAGTTCTTAAGATTTCATTTTCTTTTGGATCCTCGTTTAGTAAAAGTCATAATTGTAATACGTGGAACTTTACTAACACTAATTCTTAGGTTATTAGTCTCCTAATCTTTTCTTTAAGCCTTTAACCTTGTTTGGATGTCTTACTTATACCTTTTAAACCCTTATTTTTATATTTCTATCCTTTGAAACATTAATTTTTAAACTGGTAGACTGGTGGTTAGGGATGTAAATGGAGCGATGTTGGGTCGAGGTATGCCTATACCTATATCCATTCCCTATACCTATACCAGAATGGGTATCCGCCAATAGATCTGATGTACTCTAACCGCAAGTATACAATTTTAAAGCAGTGCATAAGGTAGATCACATAGGGGCTAGAGAATAAGCACCAAAATGGTGATCAAACTTTTCTATATTTAGGCCACCAAATAGTTGATTAATTGAATTATTCTTAAAGTTATGAAAACTATGACAAAAATGAAACACTTAAGACAAGGAATTCAAAAGGATTGAAATTAAACTATAAAATATGACAACTTAGGTTACGATTAAATTTCCTAATTTTTGATATGCTAAATAATCATGCAGATCCTAAACCAAAATTTATGCTTAGTGTGCTAATGAGGACATTCTCGCTATGCTTTCTCAAGCCATAACGAGCCTAGATTTATATAAGTGTCAAAGTAATAAATTCAATTATTTTCCCTTATTATTGTAGAAATTAGATTAACATCTCTCGACCTCTTAATTTTTAATAGTTAATTATGTTATGTAAATCTACTAACCATTTTATCTCTCAATCTCAATGGAAGTTTTCAATATAAAAAGTTGATCAATATTTTGACTAAGACATTAAAACATAGAACAATTTACATGAATACATATTCATATGAGGACATATGATATGAGGACATATGCAGGAAATTGAATAAATTAAGATTGGAGAATTCTCCCTTCACCTTACCATGAGAAAATTAGCCACACATAATCACAAAATCAAATATGCTCATCATATGAAAAAAAAATAGAGAGAGATATAAAAAGAAATAGATAAATAAACCTTGAGATTACAATTTGGATGACTCTGATCCACCATTCTTAATTCGAAGTTACAAGATAAAATAATGGAATTGATCAAGAAGAATTGAGATGGGATAAATGGTGATGGAAAATGTAACTTTTCTATCAAGATGGCTAAAAAATATTCATTCCCTCTCTAACCCTAACTCTCTAACAAAAGTGTGCTTAAATGACCACAATATAGGCCCATTCATAGATCAACAAGGGCCCGATCATTCTCAAACTCGGTGGCTCTTTACAGCTTCATCAATTTTAAGTGTTTTAGCTATAACTTCTTCGTTAAACCTATGTTCAAGTTTATTTTTGATGCATTGGGAATCTAACAACAATGTCTACAACTATAATATTTAGAAACTTTCCAAATTCATATTTCGTCATGGTTTTATTTACATGTCTTTCCACATTTTCATACGTTAAGCACTCGTGGTTGCTTCTATATAGTTCTAGCTATTGCATTTTAGGTCCTTTTAATCCGATTTTCTCTAGATACCTATAAAATATGATCAAGAGTAATAAAAAAGAACAATAAGAATAAAGTATTAAAAAATCATCACATAATCATGCTAAATCTTCAAGTTGAAGTTCCATATGATTGACATAGTCCATACTTATCAAATTCATATCCGTTTATATCCAATATCCATTACCTGATGGATAGCTTGTTTACCCATTAATGAATATTATCCAATGGGCAAATCCATTATCCAGCAAAATAATCCAATGAAAATTTTAACCTTAATATTATACCATGTTTATTTTAAAAAGGATATGGATATGGATACAAGTATGGGTATGGGTATGAATATGGATATGGATACCTCTTACCCCCATCCATACCCTAAGCCAATGTGTATTTTCTTCCATCTTTTATATTTTTATCTATATCTATTTAAGTATCCATGGATAAAAGCCATAGAGTTTCTAATAAAATTTATCTTATTTATATCTCTCTTAGTGGTTGATTCAGCTTTACCTTACGTTAACTGGACAGCATCATTCCTGAACTAATTTTCCAAGTCATCCTATAAAACCCTCAAATTTTTGATAACCATTATTTTCAAATGTTTAGATTTTTATCTAAGACTTAAACCTAAATCTTAAATAATTTATCTCTTTTAACCCTCAAATCGTAACCTTTATCTTTAACCATAACCATTTTATTTACCTAACCCTTTTTTATTTTTCCTTTTTCTTTACCCCTCATCCTAAAAAATTATGTTTTAATGGTTTGGTTTTGCTAACTAAATTAAGCCTAACCTAACTAAACCCTAACCCAATGCTCAACCCTTGTCCATTTATTTTTCATGTAGCCTTCCTTCCCTCTTTTATCTATCATCCTTCACCTTCTCACTTGTCCATTTTTCTTTAAACATACCACCCCTCACATATTCTCCTTTGCACATAATAACCCATTTATCTCTCTCTTCCTCTTTTAATTTTTTCATATTACCATTAACCAAATTGATTATTCTTCCTTTATTTTTCTTCTTCCTTTCTCCTTCTCTTTGTTGTTCTCTTTGTTTTCCATCTCATATATGGCCATGACCATCACTTTCACAACCATTCTCGTATCTAGCACCTCAAAATTACTAACTTGCATGTACCTCTACTTCCACCATCCTTTCACGCATGAACATAACCTCCTTCCCAACCTTTTATACAATCTTTCCCACCCTTAAACCTCCCATTTTTGCATTCATAAAAACCTCCAAACACCTTCTCTTTTCTTGTGAACCACCACCATTGCCTCCCTCCCTCACACTAGTCACCTTCTTTAGCATCGAACCCTAATGTTGCAAACCCCAATCTGCATGAAACCCTAGTTTTGACCAACCCTCCTTCACACAAACCATCCACATAGTTCCACCCTATTTTCCATATAAACCTCACACCATCCTCCAACTTGTTGTGAGAGTTCCTTATGCAACTCAACCCTTACGGCGTGACCAACTCACATTATCAGCTACCTGCTTTCATGTTTCCAAACTCTAGTAGATTCTAGCCTTCACACATCAAATATTGTCTTATGTGACTTCCTTTCCTCCTTACCCCTTTTTCATTGTGATAATCTCAAATTAGTGGCCATGCCAACGTGAGTTTTGCACAAAATTTCCCCTGCAAGCATAGCTTTTCGTTAGGTAGTGTTGTTGGTTTTGTTGAGTTTATTTTGATGCCCTTTTGTTATTTGTTTGTACCAGTTATAATATTTTTTTTAGGTAAATAATGAGGTTTATTTGGAGGTTAGAATTGGTGTTAGTTTTCTTGTACTATTTTTGTATTTTTTTTCTTAGTGTTAAGGTAACCATATGCTCTAATAAAATGTGATTGCATGATAATATATTAGGGTTTTGTTGTGTTATGTTGTGTTTATTTTCCTAATCATATCTTGTTATTTTATATTTATATCCCTCAATATTCTAACAATTTACAATAAAAAAAATACAAAGTAAGGATACCATGGATCAAAAGTCCAAAAAGGTATCAAGGTAAATACATCTATTGGATGACATTACTCTTCACCCAAACACCCAATACAAATAAAGATCACTCATCCCAACTTAGTGCATCATAAGAAGTATAGTCATCTAGGGGATCTTCCGAGACCTACACACAAGAATCAAGGTCTCCTACTTATGGAAATAAGCAGCACCCATAAAAAAAGGATGGTTAGTACACCACATACTGGGCAAGGGATCAATACTAATAAATTAAGGTTACAAATAACATATGCATTCACAATATTTGATAAGTACACATTTAAATAAATGAAACAACTCATAAGATAAATACTGATCCATGGCTCTTTATTAGATATACTTATTTTCATTCTTTTATATATGTTGAGTTCAGGAACCCCACAATTCTTAAACTAGTGGAACTATCTAAAGTACCTTCTCAAGGATAACATACCTAAGCCATTATTATTATCCAGTAGAACGGATCTGAAAATGTCACATTTTTGGGGGAAAAAAGATCTCAATCCATTATTATCACTGGTGGAATGGATATAAAAACATCACCTTGGTACTGACTGACGTACACTTCCACTTTAAGTCATTAATGTCTTATGCATAGCTTACACTATTATAGTTTCATTCATTATGAGAAAGGGACCCATTATTTTTAATCCGGTAGAACAAACTAAAACACCTTCTTAGAATAAAATGCTCCTAAACCACTATTATCCTTTTATGGAACGGATATATAAAAATATCTTCTAGGGGGAAAACACTCCCACACCACTATTATCTCCAATGAAACGGATATAAAAACATCACCTTGGCCCAACTCACATGCTCTTTCACTTTAAATAATTAGTATCTTATTCATGATTGATTCACAAGTATTAAACACATTAAGGCAGATAAGCATATCATGAAGGTCAAGATCCATAATCTTCTCAAATCATAATTCCACACTCATAACATCATTCTCTCATATTGATTATTCAACCATCAATTATAATATATAATTCTCAAATATCATCATTATTATTATACTCGTAATTCATGGTCCAACTCCTACTTCGTACACATACAATAATAATCTCATCCCAAGTTACTACTCACAGAATTATCGAAACCCTAATTTCACAAGTAGTCATAATTCTTCCTATAAGACTCATATAATTACCAAATTTAATATACATCCTTATAATTCCAAAATTAGCAACATATCAAGAACTCTAGATTAACTCTACACAAAGAATAATAAGATTATCATTTTAGGTTACTATACCCTAATTAGACCATTATCTCATTTTAAGGAGCCTAAGACAAACAATAATCCTTCTAAGACATTTCTCAGGATATCATTATCATATTTTAATCCACTTAACATATTATAAAACCAAAATTTTTATATTAACCCATAATGACCAAAATACCCTTAAGGATACTTGATAGTCTTTATTTAATAAAATCTTGTACCTTCCACATCCATTATTTTTTAAAATTTACCACTTATCATCAAACTTTATAAATATGTTTATGTCCACTTATCATGGCTTATTTGGCCTATATTTTATGCCATAAAATATATTTCTCAAAAATATGTCATTGTCATAACAAAATCATATCCATACCTCTTACCTATTCTTACTTTCTTTCAAACATATATTTCATATAATTACAACATAAATTAAATCATATAGCAAAAATATTATGGAAATACACATATCCATACAAGCAAATAACATAATAATCCTAAAACATTGATTAGTATCCTTACCAACTAGGACATCGAGCTCTAAGTACCTAAATCCTAGACCTCCTCCTCCAAGATCACCGAAATATCACCTATGAAAAATGATATAATATAGGGTTAGTTTGAAGAATATAATTGAGGAAAATTTTAAGTTAAAGGAGAGTAAAAATGGAAATAACCAAATTCAAATTAAATCTTGAGTTGTATGGATGTATGGTGGAGCTGCGGTAAAAATTTTATGATGTTTAGATAAGGTTTGGGGGAAAAAATAGGGATATATGGCTACAATGGTAAGTTGCAATAATGTGTTGTAGGTAGTGCATACCCAGGTTGAGAGTTAGAATCATGCACATCCAGGCTGTACTAAGAGGCACAACTATGTTCGATCACTGGCAGAACAGATTTAATTCAAGTAGATATGCATGATTATACGATAAGCCATGCGCATGCCCCACAAGGGCACATAGGCAAGCTATTCTAGGTTGCATGGGCATGCGATAAGGAATTTTAGTGTTATAAGGGCATTCTTAAGGCCATACATAGTCTGTGCATTGTATAAAAATGCAACAATTGTGAAGGAAAGAGAGGGAAAAGGGCGGTCGTTGGCGGCACTGGTTGGTGATGACAGAGGGGAAGGATGGGGTGACCTTGGCAGTTATTCCATCAGTCGATGGGTGGTACATTGTGGCACACAGTGGTGATGGTGGTGATGGAGGTGTATTGGTAGAAAAATAGAGTATGGAAGAAGAAGAAGAAGGAAGAAGAAGAGAGGGAGCTCGTGCAAGGATGATGGAATAATGTAAAACACAAGAGAAAGGGAGGAAAGTGAAGTAGTATGTGTGCGTGTTTGTGTGTGTGTGTGTATGCATATGGTGCATGAAAACAAGTGAAATAAAATGGTAAAGGGAAGAGTGCAAATGGGCGATGTAGGAGGATGGTACAGTTCGGGCATGAGGGGTAGCAGGGAATTGATGGTTTGTGTGTTGGGGTGAAATCATAGAGGGTTCAAGAAATAAATGGTGATGGTTTTGTGTGAGAATGTTGCATGAGAATGAAAAAGAAATGGTAGGGGAGGTGATGGTGTGTAGATCAGGCAGCTCGAGAAGGAGGAAAAGGGTGAGGTGGTAGATGTAGTGGTGTAATAGGAGATGCAAGTTGCAAAATGAGCTTGTCAAATTTTATGGCATAAGGATGATAGAAGAAAGGAGAAGAAAAGAAAAGGAGAAAGTAAAGGAAAATGAGAGAATGTTGCTTATTAGTTTTAGATAATTTTGGATTAGCTAAAATAGGTAAGAATAGGGACAAATTTTTGTAGATTTAAGATTGGATTACAAAATATATTTTTTTGTCAAATATTTGGATTTGGTTAATATTTTTGTGATTAAGAAAATTATTTAAGGCTAAAATAAAATTTTCTCGAGATTAGAATCAAATTAGAGTATTAATGATACAGAATTAGGCTAAGTAAAATTTTGGAGTATTACACTATATCTTACTCTACTTAGCACTTCAAACTTCTTAGAAGGTATGCATAATTAGGTGTCCTTTTTGGTCGGACATTATATTTCTTTTGTATGCTAGTACAAGTAGGATACCTTAGTATCCTTGGGTTCATAGTCAATACGATATTATGTTGCATTTTATATTTGTATGACCAGAGTACCTTAGTGTCTTTGGGTTGATATTATCTTCCCTCGAGTAATTTAAATGGATTAGTAGGTCATTAGTTTCCTTTATGCCCTATCAACGGTTCAATTGTTGCCTTTATGCCCTACTTGTGTTTGGTATCTACCTTCATGCCCTACTTTTGGTATTTGGGAATTTTCAATATGGTTGATTGGTAGAGTCTTAGTGCACTACTCAAATTTTTATGAGATTTCTTCAATAATGGTTACGTATTGTAATACCCAAAAACTTTATTTTAGGATTTAAGCATAAAATAAGGAATTATTGGATAAGATTTAATTATATGTTCAATTTCTAATCATATAATTATAATAATTATGGCAATAAAAGAACAAAAATGACGTAGGGACATAATTAGTAGAGACTAAGTTTATTTAACAACCTAAGATAAATTATAAATGAATCATAATAATTTATAAATTAATAAAAAAATTATTTTATTAATATTAATATTAAATTTTAATATTCCTAAAACTCAAAAAAAAACTAAAACACCCTACCACCTCATTTTCCTTTTTATTTTTCCCTTTTTCTTCCCTCCTTTTCTTTCTTTTCTTTATTTTTTTCTTTTTTTCATTTTTTCCCCCCTCCTCCGGTTAGCTAGGTTGTGCCTGGCGGTGGCCCAAAACCCCTCCCCCTCTTTCTTTCCTTTCCTTCCTTTCGTTCCTTCCCCAACCCACTTTTCTTTTTCTTTTCCTCCCCCTATCGGCCCAAGCTCATGTGCAATACCCCCCTCTTTTCCTTTTCTCTCCCTCTATTTTCATCTTATTTCTTATTCCACCCCTACCATCTTCTTCACTGACCTATGTAATCAATGCATGGCTACCCTTTTGTATCTCCCCTCCCGTCTTTCCCTCCTAGTTTCCCTATTTGGCCATGTAGTGCGTGCAGTAGGCATAACCCTACATGGTCTCCCTCCCTCATACAACCCCATAGCCCGTCACCTACTCCCCCTCCCCCACGAAACCCACTCCTTGTCTTCCCCTAAAATTTTGTTGCTCTATCTAGCATGCTAGTCGCAGCCACCAACACCTCTCCCCTTGTCTTCTTCCATTTCTTGTTCACTTCCCCAACCCCTACACCTATAAATACCCCTCCACACTCCCTCCTTTCCTTTATTTCCCTCTACCTACCCTATCCCTAGCATTTACTCACACTACCACCAGGGAAACCATTGTCATCATTCCCTCCCTTCCTCTTCCCCGCATCACCTTGCACCCAATGAACCACTCCCTTGCCCTTCCTTCCCCTTCCTCTTATCTCCCTAATTGTGCAAAGTGGGAAGCCTAAGGGAAATAAAAGAAAAGAAAGAAAAGGAGAGGGTGTCGGGTGGGTCACGACGAGCTAAGAGGGAGAAGAAAAGAAGTGGGCTTGGGCCGTGAGGGGGGCTGGCCCAAATCGGAAAGGAAGGAAAAAAGAAGAGGAGAAAGGAGAGGAAGGAAATAAAGGAAAAAAGAAAAAAATAGATGGATTGGGGTATTTAGAATATTTTAGTATTTTTGGATATTTAAAAATAATAATATTTTAAATAAAATAATAAATAAACCCCCTTTTTAGATTAATTTAAGATATGTTGAATAATTTTTTTCTTAATTCCATTTTAATTAGAAAAACATCCTAATTTTTTCTAATTAAATTATTTATTATTTTTCTCTTAGTGTTTCCTTAATTACTTCCCCTTATTTTAATAAAATAATTTATTTAATTAATTTTCTAAATAAATCATTATTTTGTCATAATTTCCTAAATTAGGGTTTTGAGATATTTCAATAAAGTATGCATAGAACATAAGAGAAAATGAAGGAAAAATAACGTGCATATTATTTAAGATGTGTGATGATCAATGAGAGAGATCAAACTGGAGTTTCCTTATCAAGTAATCATATAATTTAATTACTTAGTCATGTTAAGTTTAGGGATCCCAGTTTCCTTGTCTAATGGAATAGACTGATAAAACTTTCATATTAGAACACTGTTGGCTACTATTCTTATCTGGTGAAATGGAATGATATAAATTCTAGGTCACAAAGCACATGGCCACTATTCTTATTCATTGTATCGGACCGATACAACTTGGTCCCAACTCATGCAATCTTTCACTTTAAATATTAATATCTTTTCATGTGGATTATTGCTTATATTAGTTATATGATGTACCAAATATTACCAAAGTTATTCCAACAATTGGTAAATTTTGATAAACTTAGGATGCATTATGATTATAACACAATGGCCATACTATGATCAAATAAAGTAAAAGGTACAATATAAGAGTAGGCATTAAGTGTAATACCAATTTTCCTGTAAACCCTAATTAAAAACATACTTGCAACTTAGAATGTTATGTTAACCTAATCATAGGAATAATATGTGGATAATATATGTTTATATTGTGTGTTTGGGTTTGGTGTAGAATTAGATTATGTAAAATATGTTAAAAATGGAATATTAGGTTTTTTTTAGGTTGCTTACTAGAGCTTGTGAGTTGGATGATCGGGTATCAAGGTAGAGCGGGCTACACTAGGGGTTTGGGAGAACAATTAGCAGTTGACTAGGGCTATTCTGGGTGTTGGGTTGAGTGATTTTTATGTGCAAATTTGATTTCAAAGGCCCATATTTTTTTCCCTTGTTGACCTTCTCTCATCCTCCCCTCATATTAGATCAAACTGTCAATTTTTCCCTTGTCTTTGCTAAATATTTTAACCATAATTACCTCACCTCACCTCTTACTCATTCTCTTAACATTTGTACTTAAAATCAACTTTTCATTCAGTTATTAATAAATCAAGGTATTGGACAACTCTTCAACCCTTTATCCTTAGAAAAATTGATCCATCTCACCTCTATTTATGACTCCATTTTCTTTTTTCTTCCATCATCAAAACCCATGTTGCATTTTTCTCTCTCATCTCTCATTTTTTTCTTTGAGTTTTCTTAAGTGTTGAAGAATACTTCCCTTGTTATTGATTCTAAAACCCTATCCCTTTATTATCTTCATTTTATTTATTTCTTTTCTATATTTGATCCCATACCTAGAATTGTTATATTTTTCTTAAAGATATACATGTTACATTTCGAATAAATTGAAGAGAGTTTCTCCATCTTTCTTTTTTTTTTTGTGGCGTACCAACCTATTGCTTGGAGATATCTCTCTTCCTTTAGTTTTTATTATTATTATCATGGTCTTGTGGTTTTATTTTTCAGTTATAATTATTTTTTTTATTTGTAAGAAGAATAAACTATAGTTAAAGTAAAGCTTAGTATTAAAATGGTCAATTGTGAGATAACTAGGGTTTTAAGGGTATTTTGGTCATTCCTTCTTAATTTGTGACTTTGTTGGAAGAATCATATATAGGATGGCCTCAGTGATTTCTTAGGTGGGCCTTAGCATTTACTTTAACTTTAGTTTTGATCCTTGATTTTTGGGTTGATTTGAATAATTAGAATTAAAGAAAAAATGGTTAAGTATGAAATTAGAAATTGTTATATATTATGTGATAATTGTAATCATCTTATTAAGATATCAATATTTAATGTATAAGACCTCAAGATGGGGAATAGTTTACTCTCTGGGGTTAGATACACTAGAACCGATGTAGAAGTTATTATTTTGGTTTGGTTTCAATGGTGTGCCCTAATAAGGCCTTAGTCTACTCTATAAGTAACATGTGAGACCTATGGAGGTATCAATAGTTGAGGATTTGGTGACCTATAATGGAGGGTATTGTTTTGCCATTACTACACTAGTATTACTGGTGTACTTTATATATCTCTAGGTTGAATGGTTGGAAGGGTATTGTGCTTCCTTTGTACACCAATATAACTATAGTACTTTGTACATCTTTAGGTTATCTATTGTATCCCTTCAAGTAAATTAAATAAAATGGAAGGTACCTTGTGTGATGAATTTTAGTATGATTTGGTTGGTTGGTTTGTTAGTTTCTTTAGTGCCCTATCTGTAGTTATTGGAAATGGGTGGAGTGATTAGCTGATACTTACCTTGATGTCATACCCTTGTGATTATGAGTTATGATATGGCTAAAGTAGAAAAGATTAAGAATGGTTTGGTGTCATCCCTCTTGGAACACCCTCATTATGAATTGATTCATATATTCTTATAATATGGTTAATTTAAATATTAATATAAGCATATGACCTTAGTGATAATTATGTTTTGATATCATTACTCACTTTTCATATCGTATACATTCTTGATGTATTTATACCGGGATTTCTCTTATGTTACCCTCTATGTGCTAACCTTTTCATGAGTAGTGTTGTATAATTGGTTTAATTAATTCCTTTATATTGATTGTTTTTGTTTCATGGTCCATTAGCTCTTTACTAGATAGTTGTGACTTTGAAGGATTACTTTGAGGGTACCGCTTGATGACTAGAGTTTAAAGTATTCGCTCTAGCATCTTTTGATTTGATTATATCCCTAGAATCTTGTGTCATATATATATTTCCTTTCTTTCATGCTTTTCAACACTTTTAACAGATGTCTTTGTGCATATTGGAACAATTGTAATTTGTAAAGTAATCTTTGTTTTGTTTCTTATGATGTTCATAATTCAAGTGGGGTATCGTTTTTGCCTAGCATTTGGTATAAGAATGGTAGAAAAAACTATATTTATACTAAGTGTGGTGATAACTCCCTAATTTTTTTTTTAACATTTTAGCTTTTACAATTATTATTTTCAAAAAAATGATAAGTATCAAAAATGGAGGGTTACACAAAGTCCAACAAAGGACAATTCATAAGGGAAAAGCCTGTAATGCTCTTATAAAATCCTATTTTACAATTACACAACCACTTCATTTATAGGGATATCCAACTCATCAAATTTATCACACAATTCTAATATATTATTAACAATATCATATCTAAAACTCACAACCTAAATCCAACAATTCACACATAAAATACCAATTTTACCCTTTTGTTATTATTACTAAATTAAGTTTTTTCTTATAATATTTCACCTATACTACTATTATTTGTCCCTAATATTTCATCTATCACATTCAACATTTTTATGACCCAAAAATGCTTATAGAATATCAGATTTTTAAATTTAATCCAAAATGATCAAAACGTCCCAAATTTACCTAAGCATCTCCGAGCTTACTATTTTCATAACTTAGGTAATACTCATTCAAATATTAACATATTATATATTAAATTTAATGTAAAAATATCAAAGAATAAAATGGAATACTTATGTTCTATAAAAACTCACTAAGAGACCAAAATTACCACTAAGTCCAAAATATACATATAACTCACAAAATTTTACAAGTTTTTGAAATTCACCAAAATGATACACAACTATTCCTACATTACTAGTAACTCAAAATGTAACTAGCTTTAATATATAAAAAAAGTACACAAATCTTAAATGATTTTAGGGAAAAAACCATCATAAGCCTAAAACCCCAAATTTGGCAACTTAACATACAATGCCTATTACCATATTTAAACATAATCAATTCTACTTATCCCTTGACTAATTAATATAACATAATACGCCTTCATACTTGAAATTTTATGGCAAAGCCTAGAAAGGTGTAAAATTTAGAAATTTCACATACAACCATAAAACTTATAAAATCATGAATTTACCCATTAATACATGGATATAAGTAAAAGTAAAGCCCAAGTATGGTTTCTAGAACACAACATGATATATATGGAAATTTATAAACTTAACACATAACAATAATTACCCTAACTAGAGACATATATCCTTACCCAAAATCTAATCCAATATTTGAGCAAAAATTACTCCTAAACACCTCCTTCCACACTTTGATCACCTAAAAAAACAAAAAAAAATTAGATGAAAGAACTCTAGTAAGGGTTCAAATAGAAGAGACAAATTAAAATAGAGGAAAATAACCCTCAATGCTTGAAATTAGGGGCTTGGAACAAGTTTAAACAAAACATTCATTAATCTATGGATGTAACTCTCTTTTTATAAGCACAAGCACCAAGGAGTTAAGGTTTAATATTTTAGAAGTTAAAGGATCAAAGAAAATGGAGAGGAGGAGAAGTGAGGAGCTTGACACTAAGAAATAAGAACAACCAAAAAGAACACTTGAAGAATAAGTGAAAAGGTTAGAGGAAACATTAAAGTTAAAGTGTAGGGATTTTGGCTACATGTAGAATGATCAACCAAAGGGGTATAAACATCTTTTGATCAGTGACCAAGAAAAGAAATACATGGAGAATTTATATGGGGGTTTCTTTCAAGAAATAGCAGTAATTAGAGTGATTGGCATAGGTGAGAGTGTGTAAAAGAGTTGGTGGAAGATGATTGAGGTGATAATGGGTAGATTTTCAGTTGAATGAGAAAGAACAAGGTGTTATTTGATCATGGGGTGTAAAGAAGTCAGAATTTGAATTCCTCATGCCCAAGAAAATCGACAAGGATTAAAAATATTTTAAGTAAGGTAAATTGTCTAATAAATGACTAAAATGGGAAAAATAATCAAATAATTTCCAAAATATGAAAAATTAGGAAATTGTGTAAAATTAAACTAGGAATCCAAATATATGAAAATATATTAGGGTATGGAAATTGAGGTCAAAAGAAACTAATAAAATCAAGAATCATAAAAATCACTCACCTCCGGTCGATTGGATGAGGTTTGTAGTCGATCGCTAGATGTGTAACACCCCTATTTTTATCACCTAAAAATTTCAATTAAAAGGGTTAATTGTAAAAACTAAAACATTAAAAAAATAGGGTGTTACTCCTACACTTAGTATAAGTCTGGTTTTTTTACCATTCTTATTCTAAGTGTTAATATTAAAACATTACTTCACTTAAATTAATAACAACAATCATAAAATATATGATACGTATTGCATTAAAGATTGTAATTGCTATAATATACATAAAGGTATTGTTCAAAAGAGTTACAACCCACAAGAGAAAAGAAATGCGTAAAGGACATAATAATTTAGGGAAGAATGAACATAAGATAATCCTAACTCTTAACCCCAACCCTATTCATCAAACGACACCCTTAAAGTAGCCTTGTAAAGTTAAAACTATCCATTAAAAAAGCAAGGGTTCATAAAAATTTGGTATGATGATATTGAGTAAACTCATTACACAATATTAATCATGTAAAGGTCACATAGAACACATATAAAGTAATAATAAGAGAAATCATGGTATTAATACATTAAGAATACATACGATATGAAAATTGACTAATCATAGCAGAACATAATTATCACTAAGGACATATGCTCATATTTATATAATGCTTCAAACTATTATAGAACTAAAAAAATAAATTTATGATAAGGGTGGTTCACAAAGCGTTACACCAAACTATACCTGTAACACCACCAAAATTCATAGTTGAAAATTTTCATTTGTTATGAAAATTCATACACCAAATAGGAGAGGTGATACCATCATGAACAGTATAATTCTGGCCCTAGGCCAGCCTCATACTAACCATAAGGCTAAAAGATACAAGGAATAGTGATACGAGATGATTAAAAAAATAAGAAGTTCAAAATTAAATAAAGGAAATACTAGAGTGTGCAAAAGTCAAAGTTAATACATGAGTGAAATGAAATACAAGATAATGTCCCACTACAGGGAAATAAAAACAACAAAAAACATAAAAGGTATGCCCGGAGAACACCTTCTCTAGCCCCATCCTCAAGACATCAGAATGTCACTTTGCCCTGACTAGTTCATCATAAACATCTAAATCATCAAGGGCCACATTGCCTACCTGCACAGACTAGATAAGGGATATTGCTCATGGGAATGAGCAGAGCACATGATATGGGTGATCAATACCCTACGTACTAAGTAAGGTAATCATATAGCTAAGATAGTGCACATCATATACAAATACAGATAACATACAAGCAGTAGGTTTTATTATGGCTAGTGGAGTGAGCTACTCCAAGGCAGTATGCACATGTCCACTATTATAGTAGGTGGAATGGTAATCATGAACATCTTTAAGGTAAGATGCTCCTAGCCACTATTATAACATATGGAATAGTAAACAACCTAAGTCTGGTCTCGACCCATGTGGTGTTCTACTGTAAGTAATTAGTACTTTTCCACGAATTATTATCATATAAGGTTTAACTTATTGAACTCGTAACCCCCACTATTATAACTAGTGGAATGAGAATACTATTCTAGGGCAAAAAAGTGCCTGGCCATTATTATAGCGGGTGGAACGACAACATTCTAAGTTCGGGCCCAACCAATGATCTTTCAATTTACATGATTAGTATCTTATTCATGTCTTATTCAGCAAGCAACCCTCATCTAGGCCAGCACACCCCAATGGGCTCTCCCAACTCATTACCACTTTGCCAACCTGGACTCCCTGAAATACCCTATCACTTAACCTAGGACCTCTACATTTGCCAAGACTCTAGGACCCTTATACACCTTCCACCATACTCATAAATGAATTTAGAACCCCAATGTATATGGGTCAAGGCCCACTTCCCCATTTCTCTACCAATGATCACCATCGCCCACTAGGGTTTTTCTTGAAACCTTAATATGGACTATGTGGCCTTAGCCTCTCCTCTTCTTACTTAGCACACATTCTCCCTTGCTTCCACTACTATCACCATACTCAACCTACTCCAAACCTCACAGCTCAACTACTCAACTCCCACATGTGATAATAATAACTTAGTTCTGAAAACCCTAATATTTCCCTTTTTCCTCCTAACTCTCTTTTCCTATGCAATTATACCCTCTATTTGACTTGACTCACACCCTCCATATGGCACTCCCCTCAACTCAACACCAATGTCCAACCTACCTCTTCAACCTTTCCCATAATACCCCTATACTTAGGATTTCCCCCCCCCCAAACCCTAATTTATACTCCCATGCATATTTCCATCAACCCATGTACTAACTCCTTCCTAAGGAAACCAATCACCCAAAATACATTTTCGTCCCCATGGATAGCCCTCAATCTAGATTTTTCCATGTAAATCGTTTCCCCAGGCAAAGAACATATACCCCATGCTAGGCATACACTCCCCATACAAGACTTTATCCTAACCCTTCCTTTTATTATTTTCCCCTTTTATTTTCTCTATCATATTTCATAATATACTAAGGACATTCTCCATAAATCACCTCACTCACTCCACGCTCTTTATTTTCTTCAATCTCCCATAACCACTCAAATCCACCTAAGTTATCTAGGCATATATATCATAATATTTCCACCATACATAAGACATGTCCATATATAGCAAGTCAAAACCACATACACAAAACATAATAAAATTATGCTTACCATAACTTAGCTCCTTGAAAGCCAAGATGTTCCAACACATACTTAGTTCACATACTCATATATTCACATTTACTATACCAATACATCCATACACATAAGATTTATAACATATCCCAAAGCCTTAACCATATCCTTACCTAGTCAAACTTTGGACTTGAAGCACAAATTCTACACCTTCTCATAGGGAAGGGTTTGCTTAAAACCTATAAAGAGAGCATCATTAAGTCACTTCACTTTCTTCCTACTTCTTTTTTTTTCCTTTATTTTCTTAAAAAAATATCATTAATAATAATAATGATGATTTTAATAATAATAAATTATTAAAATATAATATACTAAGTAGATAGGAGGGAGAAGGGTACAACTAAAAGAATAGTAGGTGAGGGGTGGTGATGGCGGCAACGACACACGGTGGTGGAGGATGGTACAAAAGATGTGTTTTGGGGTTGGATTAAGAGAGGGGAGGTAAGGTTTCCTTAGTGATCAGGTTCCCCGGGTTAGGGGGTTTGTGGTGGGGGTGGTGGTCTCATTAAGGTGAGGTGGTGGTAGCGGTGACAACCGAGAGGGAGAGGAAAAAAAGAAGTAAAGGAGAGGGGAGATAGGAAGAGGTGGAGGTTTGGTAAGGTAGGGGGTTTTCTTGATAGAAAGGGAGGTAGGGAGGCGGTAGTAGTTACAACACTAGCGGCCTAGATAGGCGCTATCGGCAAAGGAAGGTGCAAAAGGGCAGATCGAGTTGGTCGGTCTACTTTGTTTCTTCTTCCTTGGTCCTTCCTTGCACAGGTGTGTGACCTTTCAACACCCCCCACGCTGGCTTGCCACCTCCTCTCTCTTCCTCGTTGCTTCCTCTCCTTTCTCAACCCAATCATCCCTCCTCTCTCTCCTCATGCATGCCTTCCCCCTTCCTTTTCTTCTCCCCCAATCAAATAGGTCATCTTCCTCCTCTATCGTTTATGTCCCCATTTGCCTATAAATACCCCATAATCGCCCCTAAATCGAGATTCCTTTTCTCCTGCCCTAAAATCTCCCCCTATTGCACTACTTCCCGTTTAGTCGACTCCATGGTTGTTGTTCCCTAGCTCCACCACCCAAAACACCTACCAAACCACTCCTTACACCACCCTCCACCGAACTACACCACTCACCATCCTTGGTTCTCCCTACACGAACTACCTTGGTCGTGCAAATTTGGCCCCCGATCAGCCCAATCTCACCTACCTTTGCTCTTCGCACCGACGTCCACCGCCGCTTCTGCCGCAACCACCACTCCCTCCACCCCCAAAACAACCAAAATGACCTCCCTACCTTCCTCTACCTTCCTTTCCCCCTGCCTCCTTCTCCTTCTCCCTTCCTCCCCCTCCACCATATTTAGCCACCACACCCATCATTGCTTGTACCGCCCTTTTGGCTGTACCACTACCCCCATTCCAACCCTCTCAACCTAGATCATCCACCACCACCTTGACCACCCTCTCATTTCTCTTCCTCTAACCTAGACAACCACCTCTCCACCTTCTTTTCTCCCTCCCCTACCGCCATCGTCGGTGCTGCCTGGTCACCACTATTCCTAGGTGGTACCCTAACCTCCACAACCCTTGAACCTTATTTATACAAGTTTTATCATCATTGTCGACGTGGTCGTCATCATCATCATCATCATCATCATCATCATTATCATCATCATCATCATCATCATCATCATCATTATTATTATTATTATTATTATTATTATTATTATTTAATCTAACTTTGGAATATTACTAATAATATTATTTTTATTAATAGTCAAAACCTTATTATTATTATTATTATTATTATTATTATTATTATTATTATTATCATTATTATTATCATTATTATTATTATTAATGCTAACTTCAGCATATTATCACTATTATTATTATTATTGTAAATACTCAAACCCCTATATTATTACTATTATTATTATTAGTGTTATTCTTAATAATATTATGATTATTATTACTATTACTACTACTGCTACTATCACTATTATTAACCCTGACCTTATTATCACTAAGGTTACTACTATTATTATTATTATTAAGACCCTTATTAGTATTATTCTTAATATTAGAACTACTATTAATATTACTATTACTATTATTATTATTACTACTACTACTACTACTACTATTACTTTGTCATTATTGTTAATATTGCCTATATCACTAATATTACTATCACTACTACCATTATTATGATTATCAGTATCATTATTGTCACTACTTTAGTATTACTAATATCATTATTATTATTATTATTATTATTATTATTATTATTATTATTATTATTATTATTAAGATCTTGGTTGTTGTTAGTATTATCACTACAACTATCATTATTATTAGTAGTAATATTAAAGCTATTATATTTAATAATATAAATATTGCTATCAATACTTTAACATGAACCAATATATTTACTAAGACCTATTTTGATTAGTAGTAACATGATTAGCTACCTTAAGAATAATAACCCTACTTTTACTTATAAAACTATTATTATTAAAATTAGCCCTAATAGTAGGTTATGATAAGGGTAAGGTGGAAACTAATGGTAATTTTAATAAGATGGAGGTTAACCCTTATTATTCCTCTTATAGGTAAATCAAGTTAAAACCCTAAGGAGGTGAAGGAACTTGCTCTAAGACCAGCGTCGTATTAGGTAAGGATGTAGTTAAGATCTACTATGTTTGTGTTATGTGCCTTGTATGCCATGTGATATGTTATGTCATACTTTATAATTATTATGAATGTTTATTTGTAGCGCAGCTTGGAGATGAGGTATGCTTGTGTGACTTTCTTATGGCATGTGTATAATGATATATATGTTGTACTTGTGGTGTTATATGATGTGACCCTCTAGGACATGCATGCTAGGATGGTTTAATAATATAATATAGGGTGAAAGGATGAAAGGTAAAAGGAGAATTGAGTTGAATTTAGGGATATGAAATTGACCTAATTATCTTATGATCCATGAGGGGTAAAATAAAAGGATAATATGGATAAAATAAAAGAGTGAAGTGAATCTTGCATGAAAAATTCTAGGGTTTGCATGGGATAGATGGAGTTTGAATGGGAATGATCATTATGTGGGAAAAGTTGTATTAGTGTGTAAATAAGGTAAGGGAATATTAGTTGGGGTGATTGGAGACTTGGGGTGAAAAATAATACATAAGTTGGTATAAGGGTGTATAGGAAACTTGGTTAGGGTTTGGGAGGAAAACCCTAATTAGAGGGGATTGTGAAAGTAAAAATAGTTAAGGGTGAGGGGAATATGGGATAATAATGGAAGAATATATTATGTAGGGGGAGTATGGGTGTCATGGGGAAAAAGGATGGTAGATGAGTAATGAAGAGGGCATATATAGGGAAAGAAAGGTGTTAGGGTTTGGGATGGTCAACTAGGGTTTCATGGTCACATGTGCAATTGGGAAGCAAAGAGAAATGATTGGGGTTGAATATATGTAAGATGGTGTGTTGGGTAGAAGAGGAGCTTTAGTTGTGTAAGATAGAGGAAGGATGGGCCATGTAGGCCTAATCAAGGTTTTAGGGGAAAACCCTAGGGGATGATAGTGAGTGGACTTAGATAGCATAAGGTGGTGGGCCTTAACCCACACTTAGGAGTTGGGTAATCATTAATGAGTAAGTAGAAGAGGGAAATTATGCTGAGATGTGTTAGGAAGTGCGGGAGTCCCAAGATATGGGACGGGCCCTCTTAGGAGAATGGAAGTAGATGGATGGTGTAACCTAGCGAACATGCATGTATAGGGTGAAAACTCACTAAATAAGACACTATAAGATACTATTCATTTAAAGCGGAAGATTATTGAGCCAGGCCCAGACCGATCCACTAGCATAATAGTGGCTAGGTGTCAGGGTACCCTAGAGACCGATACATTGACATATAATAGTAGTCAGATGCATTATGTCCTGTACAATTTGATCCACCAACTATAATAGCGGGGGATCCTGAGCTCAATAAACCAAACTCTAAGTGATGATAAGACATGAAAAATACACTAATTAATTCCAGTGAAACACCATAAGAGTCAAGGCCCGATTGACACACCAAAATAATAGTGGTTAGGAGCACTTTACCTTAGAGACCAATCCACTAGCAATGATAGTGATCAAGAGCATTCTGGCCTATATGTTTTTGATCCACCGGCTACAATAGTGGAGTTCTCGCACTTACATGGATTGATAAGAAGCATGGCATAAAATGAGTATACTAATTAGAGATCTGGAGGATAATTTAACTAGATTATAGCTCAACCTTTATTATATGTATTGCTTGTATATTGTCTATATGATCATGCTTGTGTTATATGCCTTTTTATGTTTGGCCTTAGATGCATAGTTACCTTACTTAGTACATAGCGTAGCTAGGAGATACCTTTTTTTGATGCCTAGGATTATTATGAGGCATTGGGCGAGGTTGAGAAATGAGCTTGGACTTATCCTGCGGATCAAGTGCTACTTGGCCGGATTCTCTTCTTCTGTTTATTTACCTTATATCGATTTATTTTATTCCTATTTTATTTTACTATACCTTTTTCCCTTTGGGAACTTTAGTTATGCACTCTTTTGGATTGTAAATTCTTTTTACATGCACTCTGATTCTTGTATTATGAACATTTTAGTTCTTTTATGAATTCTTGTTTTAAGTTTGACTAATGATTGACAACAACTTTTCTTTAGCCTTGTGGTTAGTACGAGACTGGCAAGGGCCACGCTTATACTGATCATGGTGGTAGCACCCCCGTGCTTGGATTTATTTCTTTGCTTCCATTGTATGTTTTAAATTAAAAAAAAATTAATAGTAAAATTTGGGGGTGTTACACTTACTCTAATGATATATTATTAGCTTACTCAATATACAAGTATTGACCATTATTTTTATGAGTGTTTCTCTTTCCTATAAGCATACAACCTAGTTATTGATGTGTAGGTTTTTTATGATCATCTTGATGACTTTGTGGAGTTTGATACACTTCTTAGAGGAGTGGTTTTTTATTATTAAGTCTTGGACGTAGAACCTCGGTTATCCAATAGCTAGAGTTTTTTCAAGACCTCTTATGGACTCTTATATCTATATTATCCTCAGTTATCCACTTATTATCTTATTATCTTGTTATCTTGTTATCTTGTTATCTTATTTAACTCATTAATTTTTTCAACTAGTAATTGATATTATAATGATACAAAAACCAAACTCATATTAACTATGATAGTAACACTTGATTTTTTTATGTTCAAATTCCACACAAAAAAATAGTAGCAAATTTAGGTTGTTATAATATCCTCTAGTGTTCTTAGCCAACTTCTTATTGGTCATCTAAGGCCAACTTTACCATGATAATTCTTCCACAAGTGCTTCATGACCTCACACTCAAGAATCAAGTGTGGTATGGATTCATTGTGAGTGTAAAAAAAAACATGACACATCTTCTAAAGTGTAAACCTTACCGAGAGTATCTTTTGGTAGGTAATATACTATAAGCCACTAACCAAAGCACCAACTTATGCTAAAGGTTGACATTATGCAACTAAACCAACTTCTTCTAACAAATAAGGACCACTTTACATTTGAGCCTATTGTAAATAGTGCTTATCTTGCACAATTTGATAGGGCACATAGAAATGAACACTATTCTTAGAGGATTACTCAAATGAAATAGAATAATTTCCATCTAAGAAATGGTGGTAACCTAGAATACCAAAGTGTAGGTATGAATCCATTAGATCTATAAACTATTTTTATCACAATCAATGTGTTAGAGGTTCTTACCATTTGTAACCTCATTCCAACCTTGAATACCAATTAAGCTAAACCCTCCCTCTTTTTTGATTGGTAAAGTATACATGAATCACGTAAAGCTCTTTTACATGTGTTAGACTTAATGGTTCATTAAAAGGATCAACATAAACTAACTAACTTGAAGAGAAAATTTTTAGGAAGGATTAAAAATTAGCTCTAATATATTTGAAACACATAAATAACTAACCTTAGTAGTTGAACATGCCCAACATATGATGGTCATATGGTGTAATACCCTATCCTAAAATCATTCAATTTATATTTAAAATTATTTTTATATAAAATAAATTAGTTCATTTTTGTAAAGAGCTTGAAATTCTAATAAAGTTGTGAATTTTAGGTGCATCAATTAACTGACTGACCTAGACGATCGACCAGTATGCTTAGGAACTAGCAATTATATTTTTTAATAAACTAGTCGAATGTTTTGATAAAACCAATCAAATAGTTGTCACACAATTTCATATCACTTTTTGATTTTGATTATAATATTTTTCTAATAATTATGAACACATATAAGTAGAATATATTTGTGTTGATAAGTATATGTTGGTACTTTGGGATTATTTTTATATTATTTAGATCACTATATGATTTTATTTAATTAAAAAGTTCTAAAATTACTTTTTAAGGCATTTCTCACCTTCTATCTCCCCCTTTACTTTCCTCTCTCTTCTGGTAGCTATGGTTGCATGTTTGTCTTTCTATTCGTCTTCCCTGACCTGCCAAACTTCTACCATGTCTCCTGCCGATGAAAAATTACCTCCCTTACCTCAACTTGTGACCTCCTTACACTTTAATTGTCTACACTCAACCAAAGTCATAATTTCCTCTCTCCCACTTAGATGTGTTAACCAACACATCCCTCTTATACACTCCATTCATTATTAAATTCACTCTCCATCATTAGAATTTACTAATTCTCTCACTTTTCCTTTGCAATTTTTTTTTCTCAAATGTTGGACATTCTCCACTTTTCCTTTCTTTTCTGCTCTATAAGGAAAATAGAGGTTGCCTCTAGGTTCCTCATGCTTTATTCAAATCCTTGTATCTTCTTTCTTCTCCTAATTATAGCTTTAGCTCTACCCTGTTTCTCTTAAAAATGGGTTAAAGTTTTGAGAAAGGTTAAAGATCTTTGTTTCTGGTTCTTGATTTTAATTTTGAGAAAAGGTTGTGTTATGCCTTTTTCCTTCTCATTTGTCTTTTGATTTTATTTTTTTTTATTAATTTTTGAAAAGAAGTTTTAATGGTTTTTATTCTTAATTATATTAGGAATTAAGGTAATGGTAGATAACCATCAACTTAGTAGTATTTTGTGCTAGAAGAATTACTTGGAGGTAAGGCATTATTATCTCTAATATGAATAAGGCCTTTCGTTGTTCGTTGTGGTTCCATGATCTTGGTGTATTTCTGTGTTGAACATGAGTTAAATCTATTCTTAGATTTGAGCATGTGGTAAGTTTTCTTCCTTGAAATTTAAGCATGTTTTGAGTTCCCTATTATTATGCATGATTTTGGCAGTTTTGAGCATGATTTAAATAAATGCCAATATTACCATGTATCCATGTGATTCTATGTGTGTAGTATATATTTTTTTTTATATTTTATAACATAGAAGCATGCTAGGATTAATATGATAAAGTTGAGTGAAATTTTGGTATATTGATCACATGTCTAGGTGTTATTTTTCCCAGAACAATTGATTCATTTTTTGGACCGATTGATTGGTTGTATGGACATTCGTTCCATTTAGGAGTTTTTATCGACTAGTTGCAAGATCAATTGATTGGTTTGATAAACCACCCAAATGGTTACTATAAGCAGTCGATCAGTTTGCCAAACCCATCGACTAGTTACCTAATGACTAGAGTGGTATGTTCTCTACTTAGACCTATCAACCAATTTGGTTAAACCCATCAACTGGTTTGCCTTTATTTTACCATGTTAGTTTGTTAATTATTATTCTTCCTTTGGGCATTCTATATTAATTTTTCCATATAATTAAAATATTTTAATCATGATTCCAACCATATTTACATTGAATTTAATATGGATCAAAATGATGATATTTGGATATTTATTTGGTTAAGTTTGGTGTCACCTCCAAATACCCAATTGGTGGCTCACATACCTTGTGATTTGTTTGGTGTTATCACTTGGAAACACCTAATTTGGATATTAATGGAATTAATTATGATTTGTGATATCACTTTGTAATTAATAATTAATGGATTAAGATTTTACTCGATCCTTTTTCTCCTACTCTTGGGGTAGATAGCTTAAAGTTAATGGGTGAGTCACCCTGTTTTTTTATATTTTCAACCTATTTCCTTCTCTATAGGGTTGTGGCCGGTAGGGGTTATGCACATATCTTTGAGGTATAGAATTATACTATAGCATGCCAACATGGCATCGATGTTCGATACAAGTAGGTGAGGTATCCCAGTACAAGCCCCCTTGATGTGCTTTGACACCATGTGATGGGTGTGGTATCCCAAACAATATTAGCCCTTGTGGCAAGTAAACTCAATGTGTGGTGGGTGTGGTATCTCATTGTGTGTGTTACTACCATGACTTTTGTTCATGGTAGAGAACTGGGTATGGTTGAACAAATCATATTAATAACTAAAAATTATGTGGTTACTAAAGGAAGATTATTATAATATAGGTTATATTATGTGATTTAATGCATTATCTGTATTATTATTCTTCCATGATTTCTATGCAATCATGCCTTTTATATTATTATCATGAGTTTGAGTGATTTATTATGTTATTATGCTTATCACCATGCTACTATATGACCTCAATGTCTAACATGAATCCTTACTATGTATTTAAGTAGTCTGTTTTACCAGTACTTCACTATATTGATATTATATCTGTATAGTTACTATGATAATTAGGCTTCTAGTCTAGTGAGTAGAGGATAATTTGTAGGGTTATGATTTTCAACTAAAGTATGTTGAAGATGGTATCGTAGGCTAGTATCTGGCCATTACTTGGGGTTCAAGAGTTATGTTCTTGTTTAGTTAAGAGTTAGGTTAACAAGATTGATATACTTTTACCCATTGTGTTGGGCTGCTTTTAATTCTTTCTAGTTATTTAAACTCTTGAATTGGATTACTGTATTTGAATTTTCTAAACTATCATACATCTTTGTATCTATATTATTTCTATACTCATTATTTTCATTAGTTGTAGAGTATTCATTCTTTCATAGTTATTCTATTTTATCTTATATTTGGCATGAGGTAGGCAATAATCACACCTCTCTCATGGTTAATATAGTAGTAACATTCTCCAGTTTTAAATTTAAAAATCCTTCCACATTGTCTTTAAAATAAAAAAATTTGTTCAAAATTTGGGGGTATTACATCTAATAGACCAATAGTGGATCCATTAGCAATTTATTCTACCAAACTCAGCATCTAATTAGAGTGGGGCCTAAAAGAAGATAGAGGGACTCTCAAGTATCAAAAGGACATTTTAGCCTTAGGGAAACCTAAGATCTCCAGAATTTGCATTTTAACATGTCTAATGATCCCTTCAAAAATATGGTACTCTTAGTAGAGAAGATTTGAAAACTAGATGTAGGCCTAAAGCTATCAAATGAGACCTTAAGAAGGGAGACTTATTTCAAGTCACTTCTACAAAATAGTAACAAATTTTCCATAAAATATACGTTAATAATATGATGCTTCTTGCATTTAGGATACCCTCTAAAGCCTTCCATGGAGTGAATTATTCAAGGGCAATGACAAAGAGGTAAGGGAGAAGGAGTCATTTTGCCTCAAGCCTATTTGAGCTTAGAAAGGGGGATGGCATTCTTTTTTTTTACAGTTATAGGGTATTTTACCTAAGTTACAAGCCATAAGCATATTAATAAAGTGTGGAGGACACAAAAGACCCATCTGTACTCATTCTAATAACTTCCAGTCAACATAATCACATGCTTTCATGAGATCAAATTTCAGCATTCACTTAGGAGAAACAACTTTCCTTCCATACATAAGAATAAGCTTATGTGCAAGTATAAATAATCCCTTATCACTCTGACCCTCACAAATTTTGATTGAGATAAGTTTATGATAGTAGGTAGAATGGTTTGAAGCCAAGCAACAAGCAATTTAGATAGTACTTTATGCAACATCCAACAACATGCTATGGGTTTGTACTTGGTCACATTTCTAAGATTATTAGATTTTTTAATCAAAATCAATGGAGTGGATGATATTAAAGAAGGAAATGATCATGTGGAGAAAGTATAATTTAAAAAATTCCAAATATTTTCCCCTAAAATAACCCAAGAGGCTATAAAAAAATCCACTAATGAAGCTATCCAAGATACGGGATTTAGTTTTACCTATAGAGAATAAAGCATCTCTAACCTCTATCCTAGTGGTAGGTTATAAAAGCTCTTGCTAATGAAGCTGATTTAGTAAAGGCCCTTGTCGAAGGATTTGAAAATCCATCATATGTGCAATCGTAGAAAGATGCTCACTATCTAGAAGCTAGGTGTAGTAATCGAGGAAGGCCTTTTTGACTTAAGCTTGGTTAGTATCCTAAACACCATTTAGCCTTTGGGTTTTTTTCACCAATATTTTATTTAGCTTTCATATTAAAAAAAAAGGAAATTTGGGTATTTGAATCCCCTAAATTGAGCCACTCTATATAAAATTTTTGTCAAAGAAAACTCTACTTGCAAAGTGCATAATCGTTATATAACTTTATACACCGGTGCTCAACATTCTAGAGAGAAATACTATTAGAATTATGTTTCATAATTAAGTTTGAGTAACTGTTGATTACCCTTAATCTTCACCCATTGTTCTTTGGCTTTGGATTAAATGCTATCAAATTTATCTTTATTTAATTGCATTGGATTTTATTTGATTTCATATATGGAATTCTTAATTCTTGATGTGTTAGATTTGTCACTATTTTTCCACAAGACTTTATAAACTAGAGACAAGAAGTTTTATTCATAATTCCATAGATTAAAAAACTTAAATATGTTATTGGTACGATGTCATTGCTGGAATAACTTGACTAAGGTCAAACTATGATAAAGAAGTGTATGGCCTAAGATTCACCTAATGGCTTGCAAAACTATTCAACCAATGAATATTATTGAGAACATGGTCCAACTTGCACATATTATAATCTTCCCCTAGCTTCCTATTGCTCCACATGAATATGTGACTAGAGTAATTAAACTTCTCTACTATAAGAGTTTGTAAGTGTTTAAACTTATCCATGTCTTCCCACATTAAGAATTACGCCCTAAAATTTCTCATGGTCATGAATTATGACACTAAAGTACCTAAGAATGAGCCAAGAGAGGTTTAGGATGGCAAAAAATGACAACCAATGCTAAAGCTCTAGTCAACCAATGCCTTAGCTATGGTCATAAATGAACATAATTAAGACGTCAACTTATGCCTTAACTCATTATGCTTGTAAGGATTATTCAGACCCCGAATATCCTAAACACCTAATATGGTGAATGAATAGAGGAATGATGGTCATTAAGACCACACTTGCATTTTTAGTCCAAATTTCAAAGATCTATCTCCAAGGGCACAAATTTGTTTCTATTAAGAATAGTTCCAAATGTTCATTTGTCTAGGAAAACCTTCAAAATTTATAAAGGGGACTAGGATCTTTGTTTCCTTGATGAATCCTATTGCGGTAGTCTAGTACTTCAAGAAGGTTTGGGAAGTGGACCACCTAGTCTACTGAATTGCTAGTGTTAGATCCTCAAATCCTCCAAAACCCTTGAATCTTGGTGCAGATTAGTAGGAGCGAGAGGGGAGGTTTAATAGTGGTATTCTAAGGTGGAGGTTTTTTCTTAGAGCTTGATCTAGAGTTATAGCCTAGAGAGTCACATGAATTGTAGTAAAAGGGGTAACATTTGTATATGAATTGTTGAGTTAAAACCCAACCATTAAGATCTTCAACATCAATGGACTTCAAAAAACACTTGATGACATCAACTTTAACTAAGGCTTAGACAAATTAAATTATCTCCCTAGAACTAGTAAAACCATCTATATACAAGGGTATCCTAATGGCATTGGTTATACAAATAATAGAGTTAAAATCCCAGTAATCCAATGGAAGATTTGACAACTTTATCTAAAGAGGTATGAACTAAAACCTTCCCTTAACAATTTGGCATATCGATGCTAAGGTTTTAAGATAAATGGACAGTTCAAAATTTTCCAATAGGAGAACTACATGACCCAATCCCTTCCCCACTAGAGGTTAACTTGAAAATGATAAAACCTTCATCATTAAGTTGTATCTTAGGCTCTTGTATTTGGTTTCATTGCAAGTAAATGAATTCAACTACCCCATACATGGGTGGTAGCCTATAACATAACTAATGAGTTTCATGGAATTGTTTATAGTTATCCTCATTATTATCTTTTTGCAATACAATTTTCCACCAATGCTCCATAGGATTAGGGGTGCACATAAGTGTAATAGAAGCTAAAAGAGATTAATTATTTGATACTAGATCTTTCCATGTGTTTATGTGATTACGTATGAGGGTTTTGTGGTTCAACCATATAGATCAAGATAGTATTATCATAGGAACATTATAGTTCTATATGGATATAATTAGAGATCTAGTTATAGATCACTTAAGGAGATGGTGCTTGGCTAAATGTCATCACAATGGTTGTGATTATCAGGGAATTATTAACATTGTGTATAGCAATAATGTCCATTGAGGTGGCAGAGGCCTCCAATTCTAAGCAAATTGGATTTGATTAATCTAAAGCAATAGAGGAGAAAATTGTTGAAGAAAAATAATGAATCCTTTATTATTTCTATATCTATCCCCCGACACAAATCTATAAGTCTTGGCTATAGGAGGAGGAGAGAGGATTGATCTAATATGAAAAGTTCTAGAAGTATGTTGAGGAAAAATTAAAATAATATGTGACACTCGAAGAGGAGAACTTGGGAATAATTTTATAAATTTGTGATTTTTTAATGAATTTCATAATGCTAATAATATTGGAACGATTACAAATAAAAATGAAATATCATCTTTAGATAAAACACAATTTGTAAATAGTTTGAGTGTGATAAGATGCTTTCAAAAATATCAACATTTTTTTATTTTAATTTATTGTTAAGAATTATTTTCGGGTTATTAACTATTTCTATTTATTATGAAAGTAAATCTATAAAAGTATAGACAGATGTTCTGATCAAAATGATATTCCAAATGAAGTCTAATACATATGTTATTTTTACAAAATTCTAAGATATATTTCAATGCTTTATTCAACTATATCATTTATTATTTATTAATTGTTTTAATCCATACACTCCTATTTCCAATATATGATATAATATTATATAAGTAAGTTAAATACATTTTATAGTTGTAATCACATTCAAAATACTATGAATCATTTTAGAAATTTTGTGTTACCTAATTAGATATTTATATAACCAATTTAGTTGCAATAAAGAATTATTATTTAAGTTAAATAATTAATTATATTTTTATTTTCTAATTAAAGTATGGAGAAAATATATCAATAAAAAATAGATATCATATCCCTATCTATACTAAAATTTAATAACAATAAAAGATATATTTCTTAGATGGTATGGAGTGAGTATATATATATATATATATATATATATATATATATATATATATATATATATATATATATATCCTTTCTCACAATTTCTTTTAATTTCCCATCATAAATGATGTTTGAAGTACATAACCAACACATCTGGTTATCTACTCAACTCCACGGTGAAGTAAATGTTATTGATTTGTATTCATACTTATGTAAAAATATCTCTATTTTAAGATTAAACAACATGAAAGTTGGGACATCTCATGGTTTTAATGATTATCTAAATATAACATATCATTAAATTTTATGAACTTCATGATTTAAATAATGTATTATTGTACCAAATAATAAAATATTATTATTTAACTTAAAATTTTACATTCCTCTATAATTATATAGAGTGAATACATAAATAAACTAATCTTTCATTATCTATGTTACACTCCCAAACCATACCCTAGCTGGAGAGTACAACCATTGCTAATTATACAAGGAAAACCTTGTATATAGAGCTAGCAGAAGTTGACTAGATCAATGTCATCCAACCCAACCTGTACAAAACTTAACTCAACCCAAACTCAACTTGAAACTGACCCAATCTAATGCTGAGTGGACACCAGACTCGACCCCAACCCATATTCCTCCATCAATCCAGCCCATTATTAGCCTAACTCACCATCACCACACTCATTATCAACCCAACTTGACTTGACAAAACTAAATTCTATATTGACTAGTTATGATAATAAAAGAATACACATGGCTTATTATTTATTTATAAATTCTAAAAATATATTATTATTTTAATTTTACTTATTTTACATACTTTTATCATGAACTTACTTATTCACCAACGATAATATAATTTTACTAATTTATTTATATAAAAGCACAACATTAAAAGGCCATAATAATAAATAAATAATAATTAATAACACATTATTAATCACATGCTTACATAAAGTTAAACTTAATGTTGACCCAAATCCAAAGTGATTCTATCCAAGATTAACTTGGTATGAACCCAACAGGACATATTAAAATCTAAAAATACATAATTCATCAAGTTAATCTAAACCTGACTCGTCAAATTCACTCAAACACAAAATCATCTGAGTATAAACTTAATTGGCTAAAACCCAACCCAATAGGTATGTAAATGGGGCAGGTTTAGAATGAGTATCCGATAAAAAAATTCGTATCCATATCTGTATCCGTTAGATATATGTTACCTAATGGATGATCTATTTACTCATTAATGGATATTATCTAGTGGATAAATCTATTACCCGACAAATATACCCATTTAAAGTTAAGCTAAACGATAATTTTAACCTTATACTACATTCATTTTAAAATTAAGGATAAAAGGATAATTATATATTTAGTAAATGAGTACGGATATGGGTATGTGTACAGATATAGATATCACATACCCCTATCACTACTCGAACCCGATGAGTTTCCATCCTCTATATTTATTTATCTATATTTATTTAAGTATCCAATAAATAAAATCTATCATATTTCAGGTAAAATACACCCCATTTACATCCCTAGACCCAACTAGACAAGCTAATATAAAATAATCTAAACTCAACCCTACTCAAACTCGAATTATCTCAACCCGAACCCAACCTGACCTAGTAGATTAACCCGATACAACCTGGATCTATAATGCCTCAATCCTGAAATGACACAACCTGACCCATAACCAATTCGTAAATAACCCGACTTAAGAAAAACCTAACCAGTTATAACCCACCCCAAACTCAACCCGCTCAACTTGATTGCCACCTATACTTGTATAGCTAGTAAGGTTGCAACCTAAAGCAAAAGCTTTCAAGTATTAATATATCAAAATACAATACTTCAAACTCTATACCTATTATTCATACAATCAAAATCCATACTTCAATAATAATAAGTACATAACTCTAACTTACCCAAGGTAATAGACTCAAAACCTTAAAATCTAAGAACTAACAAACTCTAAAGACTTCAAAATAGTGACATTATAATCTATTATCTCAAGCACTAACCTACACCTCATCTAAGATGGTAAGAGCAGCGTGAAAAAATCCACCATTAAGCAAGCAACATAACCACCGACCAAAATAGAGATTAAGATACTTATAAGATTTTATATACAAAACAATTTAGCAAAATATGTTATTTTCATAAAATCATAATGAAACACAAAGAGAAACCATACAAATACACTTCTTAAAATAATAACCAATAAAATTTGAGAAAAGCTCTATGAATAATTAATATAAATTACTCATAAAAAATGATCCAAAACTCAAATAATATAATTAATAAATCAAATAAATAAAAAGAATACCAAAAATTAATTCAATCATAACAATAATAATAAATATCAATCAAATAAAAGTTTTAGAGCTATTATGATTGTTGTGTACAGCTATAATAATGCCATATTAAAAGTCCCTCACACCTAGGTTCATAAATGAATGACCAATAAATGAATCCTCCTTTCGTTATCAAGGTCTAAAAAGACGTCATAAGTAGTGCACCACAAAATAGAAGTATTATTGATTAACCACCCAAAACTACTTAATAGGCCAAAAAGGATTTACCCTATCTTGAGAGAACTCAATCACAAAATGGTTTAAAATATATCTTACTAATAGATTTTGACATACAGTTTATCAAATGCAAAAAAAAAAAATCACATTAAAATAGTCAAATATCAATAAATGTAATGCATGATCACATTTTCATTCAAAGTAATGAGTATGAAAACCATATCTTTTATGACATGAAATCGACATAGTTTATAAAATATTCTTTTTTATAAAATAAAGAACCATAGATTTATTACAAAATAATATACACTTAAGTACAAAAGGTTAATGGACAAGTTACTTACTTAGATCACAATTGAAAATAATATCGGCTAACTGATCATGACCCTATAAGACTAATTAGTTCATAGTAAATATTAAATGAAAATATGTCGACTATAATGCAAATCTTGTACAAGCCTAATGAAATCTCAAATATTTACCCATGCCTTACTTTTTCACCTTTGAAATAATAATAAATATCAACCCAGTCCACATGTTTTTGAAGAAATTAGTACTAACCACATATAATTCAAAGAGCTAGTGGTCTACAACAACTTCCTTTTCCCCCCTTCTTAACTACCTATGTCATATCATACACCAATATATATATATATATATATATATATATATATATATATATATATATATATATATATATATATCATAATTAATTATTAGTGGAATAAGGGCCCTTATTGATGACAATTAAGGACTAATTCAAACAATTAAGGTTCATAAAAATTCATTCATACTAATACTATGCAATTATGCACAAACTAGTTGAATATAATATTGCTAATTAGGTGTCAAACGGACCAACAATTCACTAGACCAACACATTACTCAAACCTACTAACTCCATCACTAATATCGTCTTTTGTGACATATCAATGATCATACAGCAATTTCATGCTATATAAGATGGAAAATTACTAATATATAAATGAAAAAACTACAATTTTAGCAACTGCTAAGTAAAACTCAATGATTGGTCACTAATCCACAACTTAGAAAATATAGAATGGCATATCAAAAATTCTCAAGTGAATGAATTTAGAATAATTTAGATTCCCTAGATATTTACCTTTGGCACAGAAAAGGATTAAAAAATCATCCACCAATAATAGTGCATGCTTCTTGGTGTTGCCTAAGGTAAGGTTTTATTTACACTAGACGTGAGTAACAACTACCTAAACATGTATATCAATTCCAGCATCAATGATGTTTAGCACGAACATACTATGATCTCTATAACCAACTGCATCGACTTCTACTCATTTTGAGTTTGACGGCATAATTATCCATCTACTAATCATAAAGGAAAATTATTCTAAAATATGAATGTAACTCCCTAAAATTTACTAGTAATTTTTTGTTTGTTTTAGCGGAAGCATAATAACAATATAGTTAGGTGTTACATCCATACTCGGCATAATTCTAGATTACTGTACCATCCTTACATCGAATACAAGATAAAATAGTTAAAATTTTAAAAATGATAAGAAAATAATGAGAGAACCTCCATAAATTTAGATAAGAGTTTGGAGATTACTTTGAGTACAAAATAATATGATACAATCAAAGGGATTAATTAAAACTAAAAGTCCAAAAAGGTATTCAGACAAAAACTAGTAACTAAATAACATACCTCTATGTCTAACCCCAAAGATAACATGATCACTACTCCCTAATCATAAGAAGCAACAGAGTCATCTAAAAGGTCCTCATTAACCCGCACAACAAGATCTAGGCCATCTACTTGTGGAAATGAGTAATACCCATGAAAAGAATGATTAATATGCTATGTATTGAGTAAGATAACAATAAATTCATAGCAACAACATGCAAATACATAGGGCCACATGGAAGAATAAGTATGCATATTGATTAACACATGATATGATGTAAGAGAAGAACTAAATTAATATTCCATTATTAGGTATAATCACAATCCATTTTCTTATTTACGTTAATTTTAGGGACCCCACTATTCTTAATCTGATGAAATAGACTAAAGCACTACTCTAGACAAAATGCTTTTGGCCACTATTCTTAAACTGATGGAACGGTTTGAAGCACCCCTCGGGAAAAAATGCTCCTAAGCTATAGTTATTGTCTGGTGGAATGGACACAACAAATCTATCCTAACTCGTGTGATATTTCACTTTAAGTAATTAATACCTTATTAAACTAATGTTCATCACAATATCATCATGAAGACATAAATATAAATATTCAAGGCGCATACAACACAACCTCATGTTGATTGGGACATTACCAAAGGAAAAATGTTATAACTCTTCTACAAAATTCCAAATTTGGAAGATAAGCATAACTTCTCCCATAAGACTTATTTCCTCACCAAATTTATTACACCATCCTAAAATAATATTATTAACTACATATCTAGAAATAAGGTCTGACTACAATGTCTTACAAATGTAATAATGAGCATGCTTATAGGGTTACTATTTATAATTTAATCCATTTTATCATTTTATTAGAAGGATGCTACATACAATTACCTCGAATATTTCACATAACCTACTTAGCATATTTTAAACTCATTTCCACTTTAAAAACATCAAAATTTTATATTTAATCAATATTGACCTAAATATCCTTTATCTTACCAGAATGCCTCAAAATCACACTTTAGGTAACTTATATTGTAACATGCCTATTTTCCCTACTGAAAAAATTCATTTTAAAACATTATCAAAGTGGATATACACGTCTAACCTATGAAAAATAGGGTGCTACTACCATATCTAACACAAGATAGGCACCTCACACCTACTTCACATTAGATACAAGGCTAAGTATCCAACCAATCAAATATAAAGAAAAACTAAAGTATGTAATAAAACATTTGGAGATAAGAAAAATCAAGGTTCACCACCCAAAGCTACATAGGTTCAAAATCTATGTAAGACATATCAAAAGGAAACGCTATCTAGTATAAATCATTTTCAAATGAGAAGTGACTTGGTCACTCAAGGACATAAGAGAGAGTCTCTAGGCACTCATCAACACAACTATGCTGAGATGAGGATGAACCACTTGTTAGTCATCCTTGGAAACCTGCATTGAACCTCCTACTCATGGGATTGAATAAGAGATTGTAATAAACCCCCCCCTCCTATCAGTATGCATACATACCAATAAAACCAACCTACTACTATTATACAGGTTATAGTACAAGCAAGACCCTTACCACATGCTCACAGTACAACCTACCAAAATTTACATATGATTCTCCTACTATATCATTAACATACAATCACATAGGTTGTACAAGACATATTTGGATCCATAGAAGCATGTTTAATCATATTCATACCAGCATATAAAGGTATACAAATTATAACATATGTACCGCCTTCTTAAAGAACATGGATTACTTAGACTATCCACACAACAATATTTGGAGTATAACATAGAGTGTAATGTAAAATCAGAATTACATATAAAACTTTCCAATCATGGATTTTACAATAGATGGATCATAATTGCAGTAGTAATAAATCATGTGATCATTCATGGAAACATGATATAAAATAGAAATGTACCACAATGGGGCATTCAAGGGAAATATATGATTGGTATAGAAATTAAGAAAAGTAAATGTAAGTTACACAACATATTTATCCTTAAGTGAGGTGGGAGATCTTTAAGTACTTATAGGATAAAAAAGGTCTCATATTTGTAAAATAACCATATTAAGATTAAACATAAATAAGATAAGCTTAATTAGTACTTATTAGGTTTCATTCTAGTTATTAATTTGTGTTAGGTGGATATATAACTCTTTTATGAAATTATTGAGTAATAAGTGATCATAGAATTATTTACCCCATGTTATTAGGTAACAAGTGATCATAGAATTATTTACCCCAAGTTCTTGAGAAATAGGTGAGATTATTCCCCCTATGGTCTCTCTATACCATGGAAGTCAAACCACATAAATGGATATAAAGTCTCGGCTCATGGTAAAGTAACGGGGTGGACATAAGTCATTGCTCATGCCAAATAACCATCATGTGGTGACCAAATAATTTAATATCAATACCACTAGGATGTCATTAGTGTCTAGAGTAGAAAAGACATCGTGATCAATAAGGATCCTAAGACCAACTAGGATCCGGTCTAAAGGCACCTTAAGGTAAAACCCCTGAAGGTAGACTAATCCTCGGTAGCTAATCGTGGATCGAATAATCCATACCTATCATGGTGCTCATTCCACTTTAAGTGATTAATATCTTATTGGATTAGGATTCCATATCACATAAAGACCCACAAACAATATCACATCAAATAACAAGCCATTTCAATTCAATGCACTCATATAATGTCCTCACATCGTCAAGTCTTCCATTTAGAGTATCTTCAAGTGATCATTCCATTACATGATCAATTATGCCAAGGGGTGGGATTATATAATTATAACATCCTCCATAAATGTCCAAGCCAACATTTAATTTCCATTTATTCCTTTTTTTTCACAATTCAAATCTAGGTCAAATCTTAGGGCCAAGGTTAAAACAATAGTTCATTTCTTAACCATAGTCTTATCATTTATTAAAGGACGTTCCAATTAATCCCTAAGGCTAAGTATGAAAGTCCAATTAGAGTTCAACTAGAGTCAAACCCTAAATCATAATTATTTATCCATTTATTTCAATAACTAAGTGAAATTCATTTTTTATAGATAAGATCAACTTAAGGCAAATATATATGCCCATGTTATTTTCTTTTATTCTTGAAAAGTCATTTAGCTTATAAGGTTTTACATTTTAAGGCCATGATATAAGTCATTATAGATCTATTATAATTACATAAATACTAACCATAGTAAAAGTCCATTTTTATCCATTTAATTATCTACTCATGTTATGGTCAAGAGAAAGACCCAAATGCTAAATTAAGGTCAACATTAGTCAACTAGGATAAAATTTCTCTTTACTAACTTCAATTCACTAGTTAAAATTCATTAATTTGGGTAAATTAATAGCTTCTATCATCTAAATTCATTATACAAGCATAAGAAAACTCAAAATACCACATTCAAGAAGAAATAGGCAAGAAAAGCAAAACTAGTTGAGACTAGTCGATGAGTCTTACTGAACAATTAATTGGTTTCATGTACTAGTTGATCGGTCAAAGTGCTTCCAATCTTCTCAGTAGTGGTGAATCAGTCAGTCAGTCAACCTCAACAGTCAACTATTTAAAGAACTGATATATCATTTTGGTTAAACTAGTCGATGTATCAAACCTAAGGCTAAAACTTTTGAGGTCACAAACTAACCAGTCAATTGGTTGACCTAACCAATTAATGGATTTGGTCAAACTAATTGATGGGTTTAACTCAAGACCAAGAAAACTAAAGTTACAAGCCAATTAGTCAATAGCTCTACCACGACACTCAATTAGTCATGGGGACCAGTCGATCGGTTTAGGCAAAAATAACCCCAACAAACACACATACACACAATTAAATTCCATAATATTTGACTTATCAATCTGAACATCAATTTCAGGTCATTTAAGGTTTTTAACAATCCGCAATCATGAATAGACATGCAAAATACCAAAATCATACTAGGAATCTCAATAGAATTGTGCTTGCACTTTATAAACTTAATAAGAAGTAGAAAAAAAACAATGTATCACATTCTAATCTTACTAAACCTTCATGAAAAAAAATTATGCATCTTGTAACATATTTTATGTAACTGAAATACCCCAAAATTCCTAATTTATAAAATCATGGCCGGATAGGAGATTATTAGGGAATTTATTAAATAAACTACTTTTAGTGAAATAAAAAGGAATTAATAGGATAAATCAAGAAGGAAATTATAAGAGTGTAAATAAGGGAGATTTTGGTATTTAAGTTAATTAGGGTTTTCATCTTTCCTTGAAAATTATTTAATACCTTTAATTATATAAAATAGGGAGAATCAAATAGTTTCAAATTAATATAAAATTTATGAGTAATTTAATTAGAGAAAAATTTAGGGGTTTTGTTAATTAAAATAAATTTAGGAAGATTTTTCCATAAATCCCAAAATTTACCTAAAAGTAGAAATTAATTATGGTTTTGATAATTATGTTAAATACCCTAAATTATCCAAATGATATTAATTAAACCAATCCCAAATTTTTCCCTCTTTTTCTTTTTCCCTTTTTTCCTTTTTCCTCCCTCCTTTTTCCTTTTTTCTTCCTTCCCCTTCTCTCCCCTATCTTTCCCTGACCTGGGCCGGCCTGCTGGCCCAAACCCCTCCCCTTTTCCTTCTTCTCACCGCGGCCCAGCGAGCCCGGCCGTTCATGACCCAAAACCCGGCGTTTCGACACTGAAGTCGCTGAAATGTCGCGTCGCGATACAAAGAAATTTCGACCATTGCCTGACGACGTGAGCGCTGCGTTTTCGCCAAATCCCACCCAAAACGCAGCATTTCATTTAAAGGGAAAAGAAAACGCACGGTCCGGCCGATTTCCTCCCTCTCCTTTCTTTCCCCTGGACCGCCGGTCCAGCCCCTCCCCTTCTTCTTCTTCCTCGCGACGCCGTTTCTCCTCGCCTGTAACTCGAGCTCGCCAGAAAACACAGCGGCGAGCGTCCCGTCCCTTCTCCATCCTTCTCTCCTGTCTTTTCGTCCCTGATTTGACCTTACCTTGAGATGTGACCAATCGGGCAGCGTTTTACCCGCACGCAAGCCCTGTCGTCCTCTCCGGCGGGTCACGATCTACAAATTGCAGACCTACTCCGGTCAGCCTCGCCGGACACGCCTCCACCTACCCTCTGACTCTCCCTCGCCTCCTTGTCGTTTTCCCGTTCCAAATCCTCTATAAATAGCCCCAGAAATGGCCTGAATCGGGTTCGAGATTTGGAACCCAGAAATCCAACCCGTCGTGCCGCCCCGCTTTCAGTCGCCGTTTCCTCCGCCCTCGGCCACCGTTGCCGCCTGCCCTTACCACCAAAATCCTCCCTGCACCGCCCTCTACGCAACCAACCTTCTTAGCCACCCTAACTCGCGCCGCACGTGCCGCCCTGGCCGTGCGAAAAATCCTTCCTGAATCGGCCCTTCCAGCCCTAGCGCCACCGCCGGCCACGCCGCCGCTTGCAGCGCCACCACCACCCCCAAAAATGACCAGCAACTCCTGCCCTACCACCCCTCACCTCCCTTTCCCTTTAGTTTTCCCTTCCCTAGCCTCCACCACCACTCTTCCCTCTCCCCCTTCCTCCACCGCCGCCACCTCCATCAAGTTGTCAACCCCCCTGAACCCTAAGTCCTAGAAAATAAATAAATAAATAAATGAGATAAGTAAATAATAATAAGGGTTAAATGAATAAATAAATAAAAGGTGATTAGTGGGATTAATATTATTAACTAATATTATTAGTATTATTATGAGTAATATTAACACTATCATTATTATTACTAATATCATTACTACTACTAATACTACCACCCATACTATTATTATTATTATTATTATTATTATTATTATTATTATATTATTATTATTATTATTATTATTATTATTATTATTATCTTATTACTATTATATTAACATTATTATTATTATTATTATTATTATTATTACTACTATTATTATTATTGATATTATTATTGTGAGTATCTTTATTATTATTATTATTGTTATTATTGTTATTATTATTATTATTATTATCCCTATGATTATTATTAAGCATTATTACTACTAACATTACCATAAGTGTTATTACTATTATCGTTATTATTGTTAATATTAATATTAATATTAATATTATGATGGTTATTACTATTAATAGTATTACTAGTATGATTATTATTATTACTATTATAATTATTATTATCAATATTATTATTGTTATTTTTACTATTGTTATTGTTAGTATTATTATTGTTATTATTATTATTATTGATATTGTTATTATTATTGCTATTATTCTTAGGGTTGTGTTATTGTTATTATTATTACTATTATTATTATCATGGTCATTATTTTACTATTAGTATAATTATTATTATTAATATTGTTATTGTTATTTTACTATTGTTGTCGTTATCATTATTATTATTGTTATTATTATTATTATTGCTATTACTATTACTATTATTAGTAGTAGTAGTAGTATTGTTGTTAATATCATTATTATTATTGTCTTTACTATTTTATTATCAACGTTATTATGGCCGTTGTTATTAGTATTATTATTACTATTATTATTATTATTATCATTACCATTATTACCATATTACTATTATTATTGTAATATTATTATTATTACTTTCATTATTATCATTAGTATGGTTATTATTATTATCATTATTATTCTTATCATTGTTTTATCGTTATTGTGTTATCGCATCTATTATTTTATCGATTATTACTGTTATTCTTATTATCCTTATTAATATTGTTTTTTTATAATCGTTGATATTATATTATTATTACTAATACTTTCATTGTATTTATTATTATTATTTGTATTATTATTGTCTTCATTCCTATCATTATTATTATTATCACTATTATTATTATTAACATTATTATTGATTTTGTCACCTAAGTGACTATGGTTGCACTAATACTTTATTATTATTATTATTATTATTATTATCAATAATACACTATTACTAATGCTAATATGATTTCAATTATTACTATTATCATTATTATCATTATAGCTACTATTATTTTTATTAGGAGCACTAGTATTATAAATAGTATTCTTACTAGGGTAGGTATTATTGGTGCATATTATTAATGTTGTTAAGACCCTCACCTTAGTATTTGATTTCTAAAATCTACTTAATTAGTGATAATCCGTATAAGCTATCATAAGAGTAGTAATAACCAAATCCTTTTTAATTATAAACCCCATTATTAATAATAGCCTTGGTATTAGGCCATGATAGGGGTAAGATAGGAATTTTGATAATTCTGGTAGAGGGAGATTAACCCTAAATAATTCCCTCTTATAGGTAATCGGGTCAAACCCCAGGGAGGTGTAGGAGCGTGCTCCAAGCCCGGCGCCGTTTTAGGTAAGGACGTAACTAAGGCCTCTTGTGTGCTCTGCATGTTGTAAGTGTCTTATATGCTTTGTACAATTGGGTGTTATAATATGTATACTATATGCTTGTTTGTGAAGCGCTGCATGGATCCGAGGTACGTCCCCGTATCCTAGTCTTCGTGTGCTAATATGCTGTGATGTAGTGTAATGTGTTGTGATGTGACGTGACCCCTACGTCATGTAGGTTGGGTTATGTGAGGGAGTGTGGTGAACTGGAAGACTTGAAAAAGAAAAATAAGAGGTTAGAATGACCAAAGGGGAGTATGTTGGCTAAACAAGGTATGGACGACCTAAGTAGTTCGCCATTTCGGAAATGATGAGGAGAAAGTGGGGTTAAGTAAACAAAAAGGTGGCATTAGGGTTTATATAGTTGTTTTAATAATTACTAGGTGGTATTAATGACTAGGGTAGTATTGGGCTTAGTAAGATGGTATTGTGGTTCATATATAGTGGTTTTAATGATTTATTGGTGGTATTAATGAATATTGTGGTATTAGGGTTTGGAGGATGGTATTGTGGTTGATATAGTGGTTTTAATGTATTCTTGGTGGTATTAATGACTTATTGTGGTATTAGGGTTGTAAGATGGTATTGTGGTTTAGATAGTGGTTTTAATGATTTCTTGATGGTATTAATGACTTATTGTGGTATTAGGGTTTGCAAAATGGTATTGTGGCTTATATAGTGGTTTAATAAATTCTTGGTGGTATTAACGACTCATTGTGGTATTAGGGTTTGGAAGATGGTATTGTGGTTTATATAGTTGTTTTGATAATTACTTGGTGGTATTAAACACTCATGGTGGTATTAGGGTTGCAAGGTGGTGTTACGATTTATATAGTTGTATTAATGCTTACTTGGTGGTATTCATGACTTATGGTGGTATTAGGGTTGCAAGGTGGTATTGGGGTTTATAGAGTGGTATTTATGATTTCCTAGAGGTATTAATGATTTATGGTGGTATTAAGGTTTGTAAGGTGATATTAGAATTGTTTGGCGTTATAATGTGGAATTTTACCGTGTGTTATTATGTGTAATGAATGTAGTGAATGACTTATGCATGTCAAGGACCTGATATGATTCAATAAGATACGAATTAGACATTAACTGCTTAAAGTGAAATACTGATGAGCCCGACCCAATCCGTTCCACCGGTTATTAATAGTGGTCAGAGGCGTTTTGCCCTGTGATTATATTTCCGGACCACCGGCTACAATAGTGGAGGGATTCGGGCTCGACAGACCCAAACTAATAAGTTAAACCACGAGAAAGATACTAATAAGACACTAATAACGTAAAGTGAGATTATTGAGCCAAGCCCAGTCCGATCCACCGGCTATTAATAGTGGTTATAGGCGTTCTGCCCTGTGTTTATTTCCGGGCCACCGGCTATAATAGTGGAGGGATCTCGGCTCAGTACATCCAAAGTAAATAATTTAAATCAGGAAAAATACTAATCACTTATAGTGGAACACCATGTAAGTACGGGGCCCGTCCGTTCCACCGGTTATGAATAGTGGTCAGAGGCGTTCTGCCCTGTGATTATATTTCTGAGCCACCGGCTATAATAGTGGTGGTCACCATGCTTACAGGTTAAATAAAGATTGTTGGTAAAAGAGATTATTATTATAATAAGAAATAACGGACATTGTAGAAGCATGTTTCGGCTTTCTGATTACTGACGTTTGAGCATGTGTCTTGTGTAGTAATGCATGCTGCTTTTATGATTGTGTGTGGTTGTATGCTTGGCCTTAGCGTCTACGCCTTACTCAGTACTGGACCCGTACTGATACTGCCTTGATTAACCGGGTCCTGTGATGATCCACCGATGGTGGGGAGCAGACCCTTGTTGCAGGTCTTGATCAGTTACTAAGTTGGGGTGGAAGGCTGGATATGAGTGAGTAAGTGGTCCGGACAATTACCTTCGAAAATCGTGTGTTTTAATCGTATTTGTCTTTAGAGGATACAAATGCCCTATTTAACCTTTCAAGGGTTTTATCGTACTTTATGATTCCATTATTTTAAGTATTCTGATATTTGGACATTTTAAATTGTATTTCGGAACGTAACTTCTTACCTTCGCACTCTTGTTTGTAGAATTTGAGTTTTATGAGTGATCCGTTTCTAGTTTTATTCTTTTTAGCCTTAGCACTTGGTATCGGATCGGTAGTTATGGATCGATCTGGTACTAAGTGTGGCGATAATGCCCCCGGATTTACGGTTTTAATTTTTCCTGCTTCTGCTAAAACTTTGATTTAAACGAAATTTTTCAGTAGTAAATTTGGGGGTGTTACAGTAACCAATATGTTTAGAATATCACAGTCATTATGAAGCCCAAACCATATATTATAAGGCTTATGCATACAAGACTACAAGTTAAGCTTACTGCCAACTCCTCCATTATTTCAACATTTGCCCACTCTACACATTCTTATCATTATAACCTATATTTTTTTTATTGAAACACAAAATATAACTTTACTTAATCATCCAAAAATTAGAAAAGACAATGATTTGCCTCAAAGAACTGAGCAACACACCAAAAAGAGTAAAATTCTCTGAAAATTTGAACCTCTTTCCTACACTAAAGAACCTTTCAAGAAAGCCAAACCAAACCTCAGTAAAACTTCTTAAATCATGCAAAGAATATTTAGTAAAATTGGAGACCTAAGAGAGGAAATCAAAGAAAGCCCACCTTTCAAAGGAGAAAATAGAGAACACTAGAGATGAAAGCTAAACACTCACTCCTTTCCCAAATCTAATCCTTTATTGCTTAAGATTAGAACAATAATGAGCTACAAAAAGGATTAGAAGAGGAAAGAAAGATCATAAATGAAATTCAAGGAGAGAAAATGTGGCAAAGCAAGTGTGAAGAAAAATAGAGTAGTTCGAAGGTTAGAGAAGAACAAACAAAATGAAGACTTTGAGTTAAAATTACTAAGGTTTTTTGCTGAAAGAAGAAGGGTAAGGGAGTGTATAAATAAAGACCATAAAACCTAGACCATATCCAAGATTCAAAGTGTGGGTTTTGAAAGTTTAAAGCTGGCATTTCTGCCTTTGAGCTCAATTAGTGAAACTATAGTGTTCTAGGCAATATGCCTCAAAAATATCAAGCATGGATAAATGACAACAAGGGGAGGGAATCAATGTTCAACAATCTACAGAGGTTGTAGGAGCAAATAATCCACTCAAGAATCTCACAATGGAGAGAGAAAACAAGGAAGAAGAAGATAAATGAGCTAAAGTCATGAAAGTGATTTTTTTATGAATTACTTCTTCGTGAATCCATTTCAATTGATAAAATAGATTAGGCACTCTCAAAAGCTTTGTAAAAATTATAAACAAACTACTCAAAAAATAATCACAATGCAGTAAAAGTTTTGGAGAAAAAATCACAATGAAAATCAAGTCAGAAAAAAAAAACAATTTAATTTGAACTAGTCAGCTACTACCCCACATCGGTTGATTGGGTCATCAGGTTTCAAAACTCAAATTTAACGAATAAACCAATCGATTAGTACCTCCACCTAGTCAAATGGTTTTCTGATAAAGCCAATTATACCCCAAAATCATAACCAAGCTCAACCAAAACCATACCAATCATATACACACCTCTAAAGTAAGATCAAACACACTCCTATCATTATCAAATGCATAGGTTAGTACACATTATAGATCCTAAAAAGTGGGGTATTATATATAGCCACTCAACCAAAATTTAGTCATATTTTTTATGAAATAATTTATAAAATACCTCAAATATTATCATTCCATCATTATTTTTCACATTATCATAAGATGACTAAAATACCCTTATGATAACCATAATAGCTAAATTCCACAAAACCCTACCAGTACAACATTATTAATTATCCACCTGCACTTTATTACATCATCATAAAAATTAATCAAAATCATTACCCACTTTACATATTTATACAACACCACATTAAAATACCATAGGTTATACTAACACACTTAGGATCTTAAAATAAGATGTAATACCCTGAAAATTAACTTAGCCTAATCCCACGTCATTAATTTCCTAATTTGATTATAATCTCAAGAAATCTTATTTTTAGCCTTAACCTAATTTCATAATCCCAAAATTTTAACTGAAACTGAAATCTTGACTCGAATAAATCATAATTCATAAATCAAAATCATAACCCACAAAAATTTCTACTAAATCCTAACTATCTTATCTAATCCAAAATTACCTAGTCTAATCCTGACCCTTAACCTCTTCTTCCTTTTTCTTTTCTTTTATTTTCCTTCTTCTCCTGTGCCGACTTTGTGGCATGAAGGAGTTCTCTTCCTCTACTCGATCACCATCACCTTGCCTCCCACATGCATCCTTTCACAATCCCCCTGCTACCCTCATGACTTTGTTGCACTTTGACACCATCACCATACAGACCCCACCATCATCTCATGATCACACTCTGCTTCTTCCTGCTCTTGCTCTGTTTTGCCTGTCAGCCACCATCAATTCCCTAATTTTCTCTCCTATGCACGTCTCCTTCATGTACTATAATTTTTCTCTGGTTGTTGTTGCACAATCGTACAACTCTTGCATCGCCTACCCATACATCATATTTTCTCTTAACCAGAAGTTGCACAGCTATGCAGCTTCGCATTTTTGGTTGTGCATCCCTATTTTCACCCCAAAACCTTATCCAAACACTACCAAAATTTAACCATAGCTCCACTAAAAATTCCTCTACACTTCCATATAACTCAAGCTTCCATTTGACTTTGGTTATTTCTATTTTTACCCTCCTGTACATTAACTTTTCCCTTAATTTTAATCTTCAATCCTAATTATATTTTTTTATAGGTGATCTCAGAGGAGGTCTAGGATTTACATGCATAGAGCTTGGTGTCTTTATTGGTAAAGATACATGTCATAGCTAGGGTTTTATGTAATACACATATTTTTATATGTGTTTTTGTGTTGAATATATTGTATTGAATAATTTATTTATGGAAATGCTATGAAATGATATTCTTGAGAGTAATAAAACTATATAAGTACGTGTTTGGGTATAAAAATGGATATAGGATGAAATGCCCCAAAATTTTCTAATTTTAAAAATTATATTTAAATGAGGTTTTACTATAATAATTAATTAAACAAATTATTTGTATTAAAATAAAAGGGAATTAATTAGGTCAAATTAATAAGAAATTTATAAGTATTTTAATTAGAGGAAATTAGATTATTTTAACTAATTAAGGATTTATTTTAAATTTTAATTAAATTAATTTATTTATTTAAAATAAGAAGGAGAAATAGTTTCAAATTAATAGTAATTTTATAAATAATTTAATTGGAGAAAACTAGGGTGTTTTGCTAATTAAAATGGAATTTATGGAAAATCTTTCAAAAATCCTAATTTAGCCTAAAAAGGGATTTAAATATTATTTTATTTAGATAATATTATTTTTAAATATCCCAAAATTTTAATTAATTTAAATACCCAACCTTATTTTTATCTTTTCCTTTTTCCCACTTTCCTTTTTTTTTCTTCATTTTTCTTTCTTTTTCTTTTCTTCCTTACCTTCTCCCGAGTTAGGCCTGGTCGTGGCCCATTTTCTTCCTTCTTCCCATGTCCCAACCTCTATTCATTTAACTCTGCACCATGTTTTACTCTTTTTCCCATCGAAACGCTGCATCTCAACTTTTTTTTAGGAGTCGTTGCTGACCGCTCGGTCTTCTCTTCTTTTCTACACTGAACCACCTCAGCCAACCCCCCCCCATCTTCTTCTTTCTTCTTCATCCCATCGACGTTGTTCAACCTACAACTTACCGCCTCTCGTTCAAGAAATCTACAGCCAATCTCACCTGCTTTGACATGCCTATTTTTCCCTTCTCTTTCCCTGGTGATCAGCCTATCTTTTCGACCCAATCAACTCCTTTATTCTTGCACATTTTACCCTTTCTCCTAGCCAGCTACCCTCCTGCCGTTTTGATTTATGCCGGCCAACCTCGCCACTAGCGACTGGAACCCTACTTTCCTTACCCCATAGCCAACCCACAAAACCCTAATGTCCCTTCTAAAATCTATAAATACCCTCATAATCTACCATGTTTCGATTTTTGATGTCCTTACCCAGAATATTCTCTTGTTAGCCACCGCCCCTTTAGATGCCTCGTCCGCCGCCTTCGGCTAACTTCACTGCCATCCATGGGCACCAAACTCTTCCTTACTCCACCCACTAGATAACCAAATGTCCCATATCTCTCAATTCTTCATGCACAAGCCGCCGAGGTTGTGCGAAGTAGCCCCCTCGACTAACCTATTTTTCTACCTCTTCCACCCTTCGAACCACCATTAGCCATCTTTTTTGCCGCTTTTGCCACTCCTTTTACCACCCAAATTATTCTCCATACCCTCATCTACCTTCCCCTACCTTTCTTTTCCTCTCTCTCCCTCTCCTCCTCTCTTTCTCTTCTTCTCCTCCATTCGGCCACCACCCCCACTGTGCGCCTCCACCTTTGGTTGTGCCACCACCCTCATTCTGTCCCGTTCCTCTTGGGCAACTCTAAACATCCCAACTCCCACCTTAATTCTCCCTATATTCTTTCCAGCATTTAACTTTTCCCTTTTTCTTCCCTTTTTCCGACCACCGTCGCTGCCGACGTGCACCACCGCCGGTGCCGCCTATCCCCACTAGCCTAAGGTTGAACCCTAGATCCTCTAAACTCTTCTCCCTATTTTTATAAGCCTTGATTTATTTTATTTTATTTATTTGAATATAAATACTATTATTATTATTTTTTTAATATGTATTATTATTATTATTAGTATTAATGTTTTGATTATTATTTATGTTGAAGACCGAAGCCCTATTGTATTTTTAATTCAAATTTATTATTATTATTATTATTATTATTATGTGTTTATTATTATATTTATTATTTTTATTAATACTATTTCAAAATTACTATTATTATTATTCCATTATGAATAATACAACTACTTTACTATTATTTTTTCTATTATTATTATCATTGTGATTATTATTATTATTATTATTATTATTATTTCATCATTATTATTATCACTAAATTTAGTTATTTATTTTACTAATGTTATTATTAGTATTATTTTGGTAAAGGGGTCGAAGCCCTTATTTCACTATGTTTTTGAATAATGCCCTTTTTATTATTATTGTTACTATTTTTATTATTCTTTTTAATATTAATATTGATATTATTTTTGGTATTTTTGCTATTATTATTTTAGTATTTTATCAAAAACCTAGTCTTATAATAAGTTAGTGATTAATAGTATTTTGATAGGAGGGAGTCTAATTTTAGCTTTTCCCTCATAATGGGTGAAATCAGTTAGAGCCCTAAGGAGGTGTAGGAGCGTTCTCCAAGACCGGTGTCGTTTTAGGTAAGGGGTGCTAAGGCCTTTTATGTGCTTATATGCATTATGTGATTCGCATGCTATGTATTCTATGTTTATCATTATTAATTATGTCATATATGATATAGTGTGGAGTTTAAAAATGTTCTTGTGTTGTTATATGGCATTTATATTATGTATATGTGATGATATGTATTGTGACTCTATAAGACATGTATGTGACGGTGTTAATGTGGTTTGTGTGGAAGAAATGATGAAAAAGGAGGATGGGGAAAGAAGTTGACCAAGGGATGTGAGTTGACCTAAGTATTTTAATAATTCATGAGTGGAAGAATAAAATGGGAAATTTAGGGTTTCGTGTGAGAGGATATAATTTATGGTTTTGTATGGAAGAATCTAATTTATGATGTTATATGGGAGAATTTCATTTATGGTTGTATGGGAGAGTCTAATATATGGTGTTATGTGGGAGAATCTAATTTATAATGTTGTATGGGAGAATGTAATTTATGATGTTGTATGGGAGAAGCTAATTTATGGTTTTATATGGGAGAATCTAATCTATATTTTATATGGGAGAATCTAATTTATGGTTTTGTATGATTTTGTGTGAGAGAATTTAATCTATGGTTTTGTATGGGAGAATTTTAATTTATGGTTTTGTATGGGAGAATCTACTTTAGGGTTTTGTATGGATGAATCGTTGGGTTTTATATGGTTAAAATTAGGATTTGGTATGGATGGATCTTTGGTTTTGTGTGGATTGAATTTAGGGCTTTGTATGACGGAATCTAAGGTTTGCATGATGGTATTATGGTTGCATGGTGGTATTAATGGTTGTATGGTGGCATTAGGGTTTGCATGGTGGTGTTAATGGTTGCATAGTGGTATTGATGGCTGCATGGTGGCATTAGGGTTTGTATGGTGGTATTAGGATTTGTATGGTAGTATTAGGGTTTTTATAGTGGTATTAATAGTTTTATGGTGGTATTAATGGTTGTATGGTGGTATTAGGGTTTGCATAGTGGAGTTAGGGTTTTGCATGGGAGTTAATAATTGCATGGGATTTAGGGTTTGTATGAAAAGTTACAGAGGTTGCATGGGATGTGTAAAGTTTGCATGAGAGTGAAATTTACGTATGAAAGGTTGATTTGGGATACACGTAAGGTAATGCAAGTGTTATTGGGTGTTTGAACATTTTAGATGGAGAATAGTATGTGGAGAATTATAAGGGTATGGAGGAGACTGAATTAAGGTTTAGAGTGATTAACTCTGGATTGTTGTGATTAACTAGGGTTGGAGTGGCTAATGGTGATTTTTTGTGGTTGATTAGGGTTTGGTGTGGTTGCTTAGGGTTTTTGTTGTATCATGTGTAATTGGTGATTAATGTGTAATTATGATGGTAAAATTTATTATTTGTAATGTTTGATTATTCATGCATGTCCAGGGTAAAAGCTTTGAATAAGATACTTAAGACACTAATCATTTAAAGTGGAAGAATATTGAGTCGGGTCCAGCCGATCCACCGGTCAGGAAGAGTGATGTGGACTTTATCCTGCAAGTGACTGGCCCACCGGCTATAATAGTGGGGAATCCTAAGCTCAATAAAATCAAACCCTATAGGTGCTAAGATATGGGAAAGACACTAATTACTTATAGTGGAACACCGTACAAGAAGGGGCTAGACCGATCCACCGGCATATAATAGTAGTAGGGCATGTACCCTAAGTGATCGATCCACCAGCTATAATAGTGGCCAGGAGTCAAAAGTGCCCTAGAAACCAATCCACTGACAAAAATAGTGGGGTTCCCGTACTCATATGGACTTGATAAAGAGCATAGTGTGAAAATATTTCGATAAAGAATTAATGAAATAATTAATTTGAACTATATTGGATCTTGGCATTTTCACCTAATCGTTCATTTGTCATTATGTTATCATGATGACCTTTATGTTCTTTTATTCTTATGCATGATTTTATATGCTTATGTGTTGGCCTTAATGCTCGGTTACCTTACTCAGTACGTAGCGTGCTGATCATCCATTTCATGGGGCGCTACTCATTCCCATGAGTAGTATGCCCTTCTGACTTTGTGCAGGTGGGAGAGACATCAATCGGGGTTGAGTGTTGAGCATGTTTTGGCTCAATGTTCGAGAGTGTCATGGTCGTATTTCCTCTTCATGTGATTTTATTTCATTATGTTATTTCTTTTATATCACATTTGTTCTTTTATGATTTATTACCTCGTATTGAGTTTTTAAAATAAACCTTTCATTGATAGTAAGAATATTCCCTTTGAGGAATTAGATTTCGCACTCTGATTTCTATCTTATTATTGATTATAAACTTTTATACGTACTCTGATTTATATGTTATGATCTTTTAATTCACTTTATGAACTCTTTGTTTAAGTTTAATATTAATCTCTTTTTAGCCTTAACACTTAGTGCTGGAACAGTCGAAGTGAACAGTCGAAGTAACATCCCCAGAATTCACAAATTTTAATTTAAATATTTCTATTGTAATTTCTTTCGCTTTAAAAAAAGTAGTGAATTTTGGGGTGTTACATATGATATCTATGGAAAACTGAGGATATGTACTTCAGATAATGATTGAAAATTTATATGTACTAGTATCAGGTTTTATAAAGCCTTTGGGAGAATATGATTGTCTTGACTGCCCTAAGGGTATTATGATCATTTGAAGATAGTTAAGTAGTCATACTTATGTTGTTCAGTTGTATATTTTGCACATTTATATGAGTTAAGCATGATAATGTACAATTAACTCTGAATAAAGTACTAATCATTTAAAGTGAAAGATTACGTGAGTCATGCCAAGGTATTTATATGGGTTCATTCCACCAAATAATAATGATGGCTTGGGTGTGTTGTCCCCAAGAGATGCATCCGTCCATTCCATTATATTAGGAATAGTGGGGCCCCATACTCAACATGAATGAAGATGTGATTAAGAGATGAAGTATAAATAGAAAGATACTAATTATTTAAAGTGGAAGACTACGTGAGTTAAAACCGGTTTTTATAATAGTGGCTCGGGTGTATTGTCCTTGAAAGGTGCTTCTGACCATTACACAGGTTTAATAATAGTGGCTTAGGATTATTTTACTCTGAGAGGTGTTGGATTCGTTCCATTGGATAATAATAGTGGCCTGGGTATATTATCCCTAAGAGGTGTTTTAAACTGTTCTACCGGTTTAAAAATAGTGGGGTCCTTAAACTCAACATAAATGAAAGACTGAAATATGGTATATCTAATGAAAGACCTGGAATTAGTGATTATCTAGCATTATTTGATTTATGCATGTATGATTTTCTTATAAGAATTCTTGTAACCCTACTTGACTATTTCGTTACCTTACTTAGTATGCAGCATATTGAACATCTATTTCATGAGTGTTACTCATTCTCACGTGTAGATCTTCCCTATTTTGTAGGTGATTAATGATTATTAGATTAATGTGCTTGCCTTAGGTGAGTGATAAAGGAAATGGTAAAGGGTATGGTTATTCGAATATCTCTATCTCTCTTTAGACTTTTAGTCCTTTATTTTCACTATTTATTCCCTTCTCTCTATTTTGTAACCTGTATTGCAGTGGAATTAAGTGTTTCCTACAACCGATTCTTAGGTATAAGGTTACTTTTGCCTTGCACTCAATATAAACTGGACATAAGAAGTGTCTCTTCTATATTGAATGTGGCATGACAACCCTACATTTTGTGTTTTGGCTTCCACTATTAACTCTTTGAAATAAAATTTTTAAGTTCTGAAATTTAGGGGTGTTACATAAGACTTATTACGTCAATAACATATAAGCACATGATTTTCATATAGTACTCACTTTCCATAATTCAAAACCACACTATCATACAATAACATTAACAAAATGGCATTATCAATATAATAATATCAGCCATGCAATTTTACAAAAAAGTACACATAACATTCAAAACCCTAACTACAACATATATCCTTACAAAACATTACCGGTCTCTGAGAATGAATAATTTTAACACTCCTCCTTCTAGGCCGCCAAAAAATTACCTAAAAAAGAAGATTAATACATGGTTAGAACTTAATAAAACAAAAAAGGAAAAGCTAAGGCAAACAAGGATAGAAAAGGAACAAAAATCGAAGCAATAATGCTATGAGAAGATGTGGCTTAAGTAAGGGCTTGCTGCATGGGAATATGGTGCAATAAAGGGGGTGTTGCTTTAATGGGTGATGTAACTAAGGGGTTCGGCGTGGGTGGTTGATGCAACTTAGGTGGGTATTTTATGGGAGGTTGATGCAGGTAGAGTATGGGTGGCATAAGGTGTTGGTTGTTTGTGTGAGTTTGTGGCATGGGTGGGGGACTGCATTTGAGTTTTTGACACATCTAAAGTAGTGTTGCACGAGCTTCTCATATAGGTAGGGGCTACTTGAGTGGAGTGAGCTAAGTTGCACATGGTTTCTCTTTTCCTTAATGGGCAAGAACAATGGGACGAAGCACATAGTAGTTGAAGAAAGGAAGATGAAACACAATCGATTCTTACTTTGAAGGGTTAATGGTCGAGGACTCCCTATAGAAAGAAGTTGTCAATCGATTATCTAAAAAGAGTAAAAAAAATGATAGCTAGGGTTTTGTTAGCCAATTATCTAAAAAGAAGAAAAAAAATGATAGCTAGGGTTAAATGTAATAAATCATAGTAAGAGAATCTACTTAACTAGGTAACCATATATTTGCTAACTTAGTATATATTTTTATCAACAATAAATATAGTAAATAAAACCAAAATTTTCTTTTAAGGATTTAATGTTTAACAATTTTATTTACTATGAATAATTATCCTTTTATATTCTATTTATTTTCCTTCTACCATATAAAGTAGTACTTCCCGTTAAATACTTTTAATTTATGTATATTTTCATACAAAAAAAAACTCCCATATTTTATTATTTTTTCCCCATAAAATATGGTTCATCATAATCTATCTTTCTATATACCTATAGGGGGTATGATTTTGAAAAGTTGCTATTACTAAATGTTGTAATATCTTTTTATACGTTAATTAAAAATTAAAATTTATAAAATTAGTATAAATATTGAAAAACTAAGTTGTGGGTTTGAAGCTCTTCCTCAAAAAATGTTTATATTATAATATGCTTGAAGAATCAAAAGAAATTTTAATATGATTGATTCCTTGGCATGCTCTATATATTTTATACTGGTAAGGCTCTTTAAATTATTTTTTCTCTCATTTCTATATATTTTTTTCATTACAATAAAATGATATTTGGGATCCATTATAGACACACTTACTTAATATTTTATTAGGGTTCTCCTATTGGACATGTGGTCTTAACCTCGTTGTGATATGTGCAAGGTCTTGGGATCGATTCTTAATTAGTGCACTAGGATTCCCTCCCATGTTTCTATTATTTATGTAGACTCATACTTTCATAATTTTCATTAATAATAAAATAATATTATATTAATAAGTTAGATATTTAATTAATAAAATAATCATCATCCTGAAAGTCCAAGAAACATTTTAAAAAGTATGTGTACATTTTTACAATTTTATGGATATATAAATATCACATGTTATTATATGAACATGAGTAAAATTTAAAATCAATGAAAATTTTTCACATATGTTACCTTTTTTTTTTGTAAGTTAACTATGTTTTTTTTTAATGAGTGTGTATTTTCAAGTACAAATTAGTTACAAGATTATACTAAAATGATAGTGGATGGCCCTTTTTATGTTATCTTCGCAATTTTTATGAATGAGAATTGTAAAATTAAACCTATTACTTTACTTATTAGTTTAAACAATTGAATTATAAGAATGATATATTTATTTTTGGGTCATTACTTGATGCCATTACCAAATATAATTTCCTTTATGATTATCTAATGCTCTATTTATATCATTTAAATTCAATATGTTATTTATTACTATAGTAGTTTTATGAATGTATTGTTTATACAACTATAAAACTTAGCACTTATGATTTAGGAAAATATTTATATGGAAGTAATAGTTTCTTATGTTTTGATTCACTATTATATTATCAAGGAAGTAATACCTAAATTAAAATTAGTAATCCTTAACAATAAATAAATTTGTTTTTTATTTATATTATGTCCTCATCTAAAAGAACATTTTCAAGGCTAATTGTACAATTATGCACTAAGGAAGAAGCATTTACTTGGGGGTAGGAGGATAAATGATTTCCTTAGAAATTGAAGAGATAATTAAGTTAATGGAAAATGATACTTACTTTTGACCAATGCTTCCGTCCAAACAAACAAAACACTTTTAGCTTATTTCATGCGCTACTTATTTAAGCTAGCTTATAGCTTATTTGACTCTAAGATACTTATTTACATAATTTGAGCACTTCTTGGATGATAAATTTATTAGGAATGAGAAAAAAATAATAATAAGCTTGTGAGGTGTATATTTAACTTAGGCTTTAAGATTTAAAGTTTTATCTATCTTTTCACCTTTTAGCTAACATTTAAACTAGGTGTTTTGAATATACACTTGAATATATTTGGTATGACTAGGTAAACATGTCTAAAAGTTATTTTAGGTAAACTCAAAGTTGGTTGCTGAAAAATAAAAGTTGAAACTTATTTTATATGTTGATCTATCAAGCTTATCAAAAAAGAGTTTTTAAGATCAAACAACTTGGCGTCCAAATACTCATAATTTTTTTAAAAAGATTATTTTTAATTTAATTAAATAAGCTAAAAGCTTGCTGAACTACAAATTCAAATATACACTAAGGCTCGATTTGTTAAAGAGTTTTATAACAAAAAGCTAGTTTTTCATTGCTTATTTCAAGAAGCTTTTAGCTTTTATTTTTAATTATTTTAACTTTTCAGCCAATTGTATTGGCCAAACTGTTTTTTCCAACCAAATGTCCCCAAAGTAGCTCCAAGATATGTTAATTTTATGCAAAAATGGTAACAATAGTCTTAGAGGTTATAAATAAACTAAAAATAGAAATATTTATCATTTAGTAACATTCACCAATTCATACATTTCACATAGATTGTCAAATTACTATTATTTAGAATTAAATTAAATATTTATTGTTCGAATATTTTAATCTGGAATCTGCTTATAGGAACCCCGGGAAATAAGGAGGTAAAAACATATACTCTATTTTTGTTTTTGTTTTCGTTTTCGTTTTGAGAGAGAGCAAACGTACCGTAAAGCTTACGAAAAAGGATCGCATCAATTTATAAAGAGGTAGAGGACGCCGATGGAGGAGCGGAGAGCTCTCCCTTCCCTTCCTCGCGCCATACCTTACAGCACTTGAATTTGTTGGTATCTTTGAACAACGGTTCACGGATCCTTCGCTCCTAAATCTTCTTTCAATGAAAAGATTCCGAGTTTTTCTGTGAATGTCAATTTTGTAACCTTTTCCTCCCTCAACTAGATATTTCGCGTTGGATTCGTATATATCAGCATTTTAAGCAAAACCCTCATCCAATTCGTTTTCTTTTTCTACGTTTTGGATATTCTTTCAATAGCATATCTGTGCAATTGCTTTATCTGTTCCTTTTTTTCTTTTCTTTTTTTGCGGTTGAAAACAAATCTGGGTATGAGGGAATTCAGGAGCGAGGGGAATGTGACTGGCTAGATATGATAAAGAAGCAAAGGTTTGTGCGCTCAATGGCTGCTATGCTCGGCCAGGGAATTCCACGTCTTTCACACTGTGATCAGTTTCATTCTTTCCCCAAAATTCATACCCATACTAGCGCCCCAACGAATTCAACCACTGTGCTCAAGTCTCGGATAATTGCCAGTCTTGGGCTTAATTCAAGGGGCTGTGCTGCTGATTTCCAGGACAGCCACAAACTCCCTATTTCGAAGAGAACTGGTGGGGTCTTCGACGGGGGTGGAGGGCTGCAGAAGACCTGTGAGTTTACGTTGTCCGAACCAGAACCAATTCTAGAATTTAGGTTGCAACCGGAGGAGAGCGAACGAAGGGATGTGGTTGCAGGTAGGCGAAGTGACGGTCTTATTCTACAGGGAAGCAGTTCAACTGGGTTTCCTAATGGTCGTCACTCATTGCCTGGGAAGATCGCTGTTGCTGTCGATGTTGACGAGGGTAAGCTGCGTTTCTCCAGTTTGCTTGAACCCTTCCCTTTTTATGGTTGCTTTTTTTTTTGGCTATATGTTTTCATTTGGATGTATTTATGTTGCCATTGTTGGTTGCTTGGTTGATTGTAAGCCATGGGATATAAGTATTATCTTTCTGATTCAATTTACGAAAGCTGATCTGTATTCATAGCTATGATGATTTCCTGAGAGACAGTCTTATTCTGGAATTATTATGGAGTGTTATATGACGAGGTATTCGCCTGATTATTACTGTTTCTCTCATGCACAGTTCTCGGCAACTTCGTTTCTGCTCTAAATATATTCATTGCAGATCGTTATTCTTCGGTCCATTCGTTGTCAGAGTACCATGTCTACGAGTTCTTTAAGGTATCTACATGGATCTTAATAATGATTCAACTTCATTTTTATGGGGTCTAATGGTAATGACAATTGTCTATGTTCTCATTTTGGCTGCCTTTAAAAAATCATGCTCTCAGTTTCACTATCAAATTTGGATGACAACATCTGATGATTTCTGTTCCATTGCCCCACAGCCATACCCACCTACTCATATGCTCAATTATATATTTACTTGTTCTCTTAATTGTGCCATGCCTATATGGCTTTTTCTACTCCTGTTTTGTTAATTTGTAGAAAGGCAGGTGAGCATCTGTGTGTGTGTTTGTGTGCGGGGGGGGGGGTGAAACACAAAATTCTTCTATCACATTTGTTCATTTGGATTTGTCAGTGAGTTGAATCATACTATGAAGCCTGACATATCTTATATTTGTTGCAGATATGGAACTGTTCTCGCGATGAAGGTACTGCCTCAGATATCTTCCTCCTGCCTATTTTTCTTTGAGATTATATTCTTTCGGATAGCATTTGTTTCTGGGCAATTTTCCATGAACTTATTGTAACTTACTGTTCCAGAATCTAAATGATTCTAATGTATGCTGTGACTTCTAAAACTTCGACTAAGCTGCTAGCATGCAGACTGATCTACGTACTTGCCATGTAGAAACCATTTGTTGTTTCCCAGTTGTTTCACTTGCTAACTGTGGCTAAGAATATCTATCCCTTTCAACCATACATAGTGATCCTGTAGATGTGGTGAGAATAAGGTAACCTTGACAGGCCTGTGGTTCAGTTAATGCGAACTCTGAATGTGTCCTCTTCCAATATGAAACTCCAAATGTGCTGAAATTGTTGGTCTTCTCATCAGTAGTAATAGAATAGGAAACAACATGTCCCTTCACTGTGTCCTCATAGGAATGGTAGCAAAAACAGGTGCGTTGGTTTTAGTGTCAGATCTCTACAAGCTTTACTATGATCAAAGTACTTATCATGCAGGGTTACTATATTGCCATTTTCATTGGACACTATGGAGAAATGCTTGATTTTCCTTTTTGCAAGGGGTTTTCCTTAGATATTGGAGTGGCTTTCTTCTCTGGGAAAATTTATAGAGGAGCTCAGGCAATTTGTGAAAGGAGGTAGGATTTGGATGAAAATGTTCTGTATAAGGAGGCTAAGTTAGCATCTCACATTTTTTTAGTTTCAATTTGCAAGATCTTTTTGGGATGTTTGGTTTATCGTTCCATAATCTCTGTTCTACAACTTCTTATAACCCTTTTATGAGATTCTGTTCTGTATAATCCCTGTTCTATAACAAAGGTCCAGGTAGGAGTTCTGCACTTTGCTGGGTGCGTCTAGGTGTCATGGTCTGAACCCCCTGGTCTTTTCCACTTTGGGAAAGGAGAATATTGCTGGAATTAAATAATGGAAAAAATTGTCCATTTGTACCCAATGGAAATACTTATGACTGGCGATCCATTATTTGATTCCACACTTTCAATTTCCTTTACTCTGCTTCATCGAACTGTAAAGCAATTTCTACTACAGCTTGGATAGGAAGCTAAATATTTAGTTTGTAATTTACTAGTGATCTTTGAAAATCATTGGTGTATTTGTTGGTCATGAAATTTGACCATAATAGTGGAGCAACAAACCGTTGTATCACTGGAAGGATTCATTTGTTGAAACTAGTAACGTCGGAGCTTAAGATTATTTATTGCTTCAATATATGAATTAATACTCATTATTAGGCAATTCAAAATGTGTGTTGCTTCAAAGAAGAGATTTCCAGTTTAGGTGGGACAGTGTTCCTAGAAACTGATTGCTGTTATTCAAATTTTATTAACCTGAGGAAATTCACTGGCATAGTTGTCTTGCTGAATTGATTCTGAAGAAGAAAATTGCTAGAAACTTGATCCCTGCAGTGTAAGCTTACCTTTGACACTAGCATAGATGTCGTGCTGAATTTGATTCTGTTCTATTTGGTTATTTCTCTATATTGTTCCATCTGTTGATAATATATATATATATATATATTGATAAAGATATTCTTACTTGCAGGATGTAGCCACCTTGTTAGCTATAGCAATAACTTTGTTATCCTTAGGAAGTGTTGAATGCATTCTCTTAGTGGTAGAATGATGGCACAACATAGTCTTATGAATCAACATTGATACAGCAAATAAAAAACTCTAGCAACTGCTATTGATCATTGATTTCTTGTTTGACAGCTGATATCCGTGTTCATGAGTTTTTTAAGACATCTTATTTCAAGAATGGCATTCATCCTGTGCCTGGAGCTCGTAAGGCTCTTGATAAGCTGTCGGAGTTTTGTGACCTTGCAATAGTAACGTATGTCTTGTTTATAAGTAATGTCAGTTTCATTCTAGGTTTCTTCAACTTGATTGGTTGTAGTTGTGTATGTGCTCAGATCACGCCAAAATGCAATCAAGGACCATACAATTGGATGGATTGAGAAGCATTTTCCTGGCCTTTTCAAGGAAATTCACTTTGGCAACCATTTTGCTTTAGATGGAGAGTCAAGATCCAAGTCAGACATGTGCAGGTATACTTGGTTCTGTCTTGCAATGCTGCTTGTCAAAAATTGAACTTCTACTATGATGCCCAATTCTTGTTATATATATATATATATATATGTATATATGTATGTGTATGTATATATTAACCGAACAGTGAATGATTTTGATGTAATAACTTGTAGGTCCATGGAAGCAAAGGTCTTGATTGATGATAACCCGAGATATGCACTTGAATGTGCCGAGGTTGGAATAAAAGTTCTGCTTTTTGATTATCAGAATTCTTATCCTTGGTGCAAGGCGGAGTTTGTGGACCAACATCCCCTGGTAACCAGAGTTCATGACTGGGAAGAAGTGGAGCAACAATTAGTTTCTTTCAAACTTTCCTAGAATTTTTATCAGAGATCCAGATATTGATTATGAGTTCATCATAGGTAGCTGATTAGTTTTCTGCCGGAACGTGAGCTGGGTAGCAGAGATATGTTGTGGCAGTATGCTGTGATTTGCCTAGCTTTGGTGGCCGGTGCAGTTTTTCATTCTATCCCATTTCCGTATGCTTCTTTTAATCAGTGTAGGATCCCTAAATTAAGCCCCTCAAGTGGCGATAAGTTGCAGGATACATTACTATGGACCAATCAGGAAATGACGTAATCTCAAGTATTGTTTTCAAGCGGCAAGAGTATGGGTGGGGGGCAAACCTTGAACCAAGTCCGTCCTATCACTTGACCAACTCTCATTTACTTGGAAATTTAATTTTAATTTTGAGATATTCCATGAAACACTGTTGTGGACAAATGTACGAGATAATCTTATGTTTTATTATTTGCACCATATAAACCCTGTGTGTAAGATATACCCTTCCGTCTAAAAATGACCGACTTTATCTCTGATTGTAAAATACCATTGTTATCCTTATTCAGTTTAATTATTTATTACTTTGGAATGGAAATTTTTAACCTAAATTAAGTGAATTTGTTTTCTTTTTCCTTCCATTGATTCGTTGTTAATGGTCACCTTGTGCCCTTTGTTTTGCACTTTTGAATTCAATTTCCCCACGCTCAATTTCATCTTTGTTCCTTTTCATCTCCATTGCTCTCTCACTCTTGACGTTACTTTGGAGAATGTGCGAGAAAAACAGATAGAAATAGGTTGCCCATATTGATATAGAAATTGGTAATGGAATCAGTGGTGGTTGTCAAAGGTTTTCATTCGGACATGGTAGAATTAGGTTGTGATAATTCCAACGGCTTGGTTGGTGGAAAAATTGGCCTAGATCTGCAAAAGTTGAAGTTATATGAAGATGCAAATGGTATCAATGCAGGCTAATGATATTTTGGAATCTTAAATTTGAACTGAATGAACTAGATTATGAATGCTACAACTAGCGAGCACTGTGAAAGTGATGAACGAGACCAATTTAAGCTCTAAAGGATATAGTTTAGGCTTTGGCAAGGTGAGCAGTAGCAACACACCCAATAGAGCTTTAATGTAAATGTCAAGCTAAATTTAAGTTGACACTTTTAGGTGTAACACCCCTAACCCATAGCCTCGGAGGAAAGTGTTATATGTCGCTAACTACATATAAAATTCATATAGCTAGTATGACTAAACAAAATAAACTAAGATAATAACACTTTAATTGTATTATTACATAGAAAAGAGACTATAACGAGACTACAAATAAGGTTATAATCAAAATAAAGCTGACTTAATCAATGTTACGTTATTATCATAAACTTTTTATTAATCAATTCAACTACCCAAATACCAATATACTTAATTTTAGACCTTCATATCATGCCTCGTATGACTCATCTAAAATATTAAAGAGGTGAGCAAACCATGATTCAGCAAGCAATTGGCTCCACTGGCCAAAATAGGAATCAAATTAAATCTATAAAATATAAGAAAATAATGAAAGGAATGACCATAAAAACATAAAATGCAAATGGTTATAAAATGATAATTAAAATTGTTTATGAGCAAATAGTGTAAACTGTGGATGAATTGGTTAAACAAAAAACCATGAAGGATTAGTAGATCCAATAACCAATAATAAAAATAAAACAATCGATAACAACCAATAAATGAAGTAATTACGGTTGCTAAGGGTCCTGTAGTTAGGGAACAATAATGACAACTAATCGAAGGTCTCTTTGTCGTTTGGTGATGACTAATATGACATCCTATGTAGTTTACTACTAGTAATATTAATTAGCAATCCCACACTACTAAATGGATCAATAAGGGCTTATCCCACCTTTTGGGGCATAATTATAAAACAAACAAATGGTCTTGCTAACAAAAATACAACATAACAATTATAATTCAAAAATGATTAAAATAATAAAATACTGCAGAGAAATAAATTGTATTTTAGCTATAGATCATTTTATCCAATATTATTTGATAAAAATAGAGAGTAAAAGTCGATTACCAAATAATAGGTTTATAAACGAAATGAATAAGGGATAAAATACCCATAAACTAATAATTCATTAACTAATAAAAATAATAAGAAAATTATTATAGATAATAGGTATATTTAGCATGCGCGCTCACGCATATACACATATACACACATAACACACAAACTGAAATGCCTAAAAACCCTAATTTTAGAAATTATGGCCAAATAAGAATTTAATAAAGAAATTAATTAAATTAATTATTTTATTAAAATAAAAGGGAATTAATTAAGGAAAATAAAGAGGAAAATAATAAATATTTTAATTAGAAAAAATTTAGGTGTTTTGCTAATTAAAATGAAATTTAGGAAAAATGTTTCAAAAATCTTAAATTAGCCTGAAAAGGAAATTAAATATTATTTTTATTTAAATATTATTATTTTTAAATATCTTAAAATACTAAAATATTTTAAATACCCCAACCAACCTCTTTTTCCTTTTCCTTTGTCTTTTCTTTCCTTTTCCTCTTCTTTTTCGTTTTTCTTTCTTCCTCTCCTTTCTCCTTCTCTTTTTCTCTTCTTTCCCCCGAATTGGGCCTATCTTCTCGTGGCCCAAACCTTTCCTTTTCTTTTATCCTTTGGCGTGACTCAAGCCTATACACCGAGTTTCATTTTCCCCATCGCCTGACCAATCCACCTCCTTTTCTTTTCTTTCTTTTCTTTTTTTCCAACCACCCGGTTCACTCCTACCTTCTTCTTCCTCCTTCTTCTCCTTCCCCGTCGACTTGCAACTCCCTCCCAACTCCCCCGAGAATCTCTCTACCGACCATGCCGTTGACCTACCAATTCTCTCCTCTCTCTTCCCTGCTGACTCGACTACAGTTCGACCCAACCAACCTCCCTCCCTTCTCACGCGCCACTTCCTTTTTTGGCCAATCACCCCTGCCACGAATCGATCTACGTAGACCTACCGTCACCAGCTGGTGCGCCTCAACTACCTGCCTTATCGTCCCATCTCCCCTTTGACCCTATCCCCCTTCATTGCCTATAAATGCCCCATAAACAGCCCTGGAGTTGAGCCTTTTTCCCGCAACCCAAAAATTTCCTCTCGTGTGCCACCGCCCGATCAGAAGCCCTAGCTATCATCGTCGCCCAACCACCACCGTGTGCTGCTGCCTTTGGCCACACCACCACCCTCATTCGAACCCTCCTCACCTGGCCAACCTCTACCACCCCAACTTCCACCCTCATTCCCCCTATCCTTTTCCTAACATTCAACTATCTCTCTTTTCTTCCCTTTTTCCTATCGCCGCCGCCGCCGCCGTGCACTACCACCGGTGCTGCCAGTCACCACCAACCCTAGGTGGTACCCTAAACCCTCTCAACCCTTAAACCCTAATTAATAAAGCCTTATTCATTTTAATTGTATTATTATTATTATTATTATTATTATTATTATTATTATTGTTGTTGTTGTTGTTATCACTATATAGGGCCGAGACCACTCGGTCCCTATTTTGTAATCATTTCGATGATTATTATTATTATTAGTGTTGTTATTATTTCAATGTAAGATTGAAACCTTATTTCGCATGATTTTAGATTAATACCATTATTATTATCATTATTACGTATTCTTATTACTATTGTTGTTATTATTATTATTATTATTATTACTATTATTTATTTATTATTATTGTTATTAGTATTACTATTATTATTATTTCGGTGAAGGGTCGAAGCCTTTTTTTTTATATTATTTCAAATTATACCAATATTATTATTATTGTTATTATTATTATTATTATTATTTTCATTATCATTATCATTATTAGTATCATTATTATTATTAGGATAAAATCTAAACCTTATATTATCATCTTTTTCCAATATTATTATTATTATTATTATTATTATTATTATCCTTAGCAATATTAGTATTTTGTTAGTGTTACTATCATTATATTATTATTTTATCTATAACCCTAATCTTAGAATAAATTAGGAGATAATAGTATTTTTGGTTGGAGGAAACCTAATCCTTAGTTTTTTCCTCTTATAGGTAAACCCAGTCAAAAACCCTAAGGAGGTGTAGGAGCATGCTTCAAGACCGGTGTCATATTAGGTAAAGGTGTAGCTAACGCTTTGTGTGTGTTATATGTTTAATATGCCTTGTATGACATGTGTCATGATATGTTATGTATCTTATGCTTATCGTTATAACTATTTTATGTGTAGCATAGCTTGGAATTGAGGTATGCTCATGTGTTATCTTATGGCATGCGTATAATATGTATAAGCTTTGATTATGATGTGATGTGTTTTGGCCCTTTAGGAAATGCATGTAAGGTTATGTAATGTGATGATATAGGGTGAAAGGATGAAAAAGGGAAATGGGGAAGTAAGTTGACCAAGGGATGTGGGTTTGGCCTAATATTTCATGATCCATGAGTGGAAAAATCTAGGGTTTTGCATGGAAGAATATAGGGTTTCGCATGTAAGAATCTAGGGTCTCACATGAAAGAATCAAGGGTTTGCATGGGAGAATCTAGGAGTTTGGGGTTTTGCATGAAAAAGTTCGAAGGATTGCATGGGATGTATAAAGCCTGCATGGGGATGAATTATATATATATATATATATATATATATAAAGTTGATTTGGGTGTGAGGAAGATAATGGAAGAGTTGTTTGGGTGTTTGGAGGCTTTGGATGAAAAATAGTATGTGGGACAGTATAAGGGTACATAGGAGACCGGGCTAAGGTTTGGGAAAAAACCCTAATCTAAGAAGGTAGTAAAAGGGAAAAATAAATGAGGGTGAGTGGAGTATGAGATGAGGATGGAAATTGTCATGTGAAGGGTGAGCATGATCATCGTGGAAAGATAAGAGTGGAAGGTGAGAAATGGAGGGGTGACATGTGGAAATAAGGGTGCTAGGGTTTGGTGTGGCTAGCTAGAATTAGGTGTGGCTACTTAGAGTTTTGTGATCACACGTGTACTTGAGGAGTAAAGTGTGATGATGAGGGGTAAATCTAAGGATTGTGATGTGTGAGGTGTTAAAATAGTTTGAGTTGTGTAAGGTGGAGTAGGATGGCCAACATATGCCTAAATTAGGGTTTTTGGAGAAAACCCTAGAGTGAGGTAGTGTGTGAACTTGGAGGTGGATGGTAGTGGGCCTTGACCCATACACTTGGGAGTTGGGCTTCTAGTGTGAGTCAGGGAAAGGAGGAAAGGATGTTGGGACAAGTTAGGAGGTGCATGAGTCTCATGATATGGGACGAATCCTTTTGGAAGATAAGCATAGAGGGAGTTAGCCATGCATGTCTAGGGTGAAACTTTTGAATAAGATACTATAAGATATTAATCATGTAAAGTAGAAGATTATTGAGCTGGGGCCAAACTGATCCACCAGCATATAATAGTGGTTAGGGCATCCTTCCCTATAAGTGATTGATCCACCGGCTATAATAGTGGTTAGGTTCTTTTTGCCCTATAAGTGACCGAATAATGGAGGATCCTGATCTCAATAAACCAAACCCTAAGTTTGCTAAGACACTAAGTACTTACAGTGGAACACCATACGAGTAGGGGCTAGACTGGTCCACGGGCATATAATAGTGGTTAAGGCATTATGTCCTATAAATAACCGATCCACTGGCTATAATAGTGGTTAGGTGAGTTTTTCCCTATAAGTGATTGATCCACCAGCTATAATAGTGGGGTTTCCGTACTTACATGGATTAATAAAAAAACATGGTGTGAAATGAGTACTGATAAGAGATTAAATAATTAATTTATCCAGATTATAATTGGGCCTTTATTTATTTATTTATTTACTTGAATGATTGTCAGCTTTTATGTTATCATGTTTGAATCATGTGCTTTTATGTATTGCCTTTAATGTATGGTTATCTTATTAAGTATGTAGCGTATTGACCGCCAGTTTCATGGGTGCTGCTCATTCCCACGAGTAGAAGGACCCTCTGACTGTATGCAGGTTGGTGATACCTATTTTGATGCCTTTGATGTTTATGAGGCATCAGGTGGGGCTAAGTGTGGACTTGGCACGAAGATCGGGAGTGGCATAGCCAGATTTTCCTTTTATGACTTTTTACTTTGTATTGAGTATCCTAGACGTAACTTTTACCGCTGTAAACTTTATTTCCCTTTTTGGAACTTTGACAGTGCACTCTAGTTTATGACTCTTTTTCACATACTTTGACTTTTATATTATAATTGTTTAATACTTATTTGAAGTCTTGTTTATTAAATTTGATTTATGATGTTTATTAAATTTCTTTTAGCCTTGTGGTTAGTACGGAAACGACCGTGGACTGAACTCATACTAATTATTGGGGTAACATTCCCAAAATTCATAAGTTTTAATTTAATTGCTTACATTTTATATAAAAAAAATAGTAAATTTTAGGGTGTTAAACAAATGATAAAGTCGATAGGCTGGCTACTTACCTTGATATGCCAATCACAAAGAGAATACCTATTCTAATCCAATAATTCTATAATTATCACTAACATACTCTTCATAAATTGGTATAAAAAAAATACATACACACTTATAACTCACTGACCCTCCAAATATTTATCAGGCTAAGAATTAGGGTCGGCCAGTGATTATCGGTACTCATGTATTAGTTATATAAATATAGAAGCCGATCAATGTGGATATATTAGTATAATAAAATACCACCAACCACTTATGTAATATGTATGTATATAATGTATTTGGTATGCTAACGGATAATGCATACGACTTCATATATTCACACACGCGACTACTACATTTTACTATTAAAAGTACGAACTCAGACTATTATATGTTACTATAGAAGTACTAGAAGTAGGATTGCTTAATTATGAAAATAATGATAGCATATATATATATATATATATATATATATAGACTAGTATCATGTAGAAGATAAAAGTGGTGTAGTAGGCATATTTGTGTAGCCATGGGTTATTATTGCTATGGGTACAACACGTGAAGCACCGCACGACTAAGAGCACTGTCCAAACATACACTTCATAGTACCTAAATAAAGAGACTACAATTCGACGGATTTTATCTGTTTGATGTATAAATGAATATGAATACAAATATGAAGGAAGGAAAGAAATATCTGTCAAATTTGGATATGGATATAGATAATGGATCTTCAAACTCGTGTCCATACCCTCATTCATTTATCCGATATAAACTTATATTTTTACCTTTATTTATATAACCTTAAGTATATTTTTTAAGGCTAAAAGTGAAGATATAATTAAATTTTAACAATATAAGTATATAATTTTAACATTAAATAATTTTTTACTTTAAACTTGATCGATTTTACTTGAAAATCGATGGGTTTTATCCAATGGATATGTAAACGGATATGGATAAATGAATATAAAGGAGGAAAAAAATACCCACCGTATTTGGATATGAATATAGATATAGATTTTCTTATCGAATTTGAGTAACGGATAGAGGGTATTTGATCCGTTGTCATCCCTACCTAACTATAAAATACACTATACAAACAAGGCTGTAATAATATGAACATGCACACGCAAATATATATATATATATATATATATATATAGGAGAAATAACTAATGAGAACTCGTTCTTTTAGTGAAAATTGAAAATTTATACTCTCATTTAAAGAAACTGCTCAAAGTATGTGGAAACTAATCATAGTAGGTAGAGGAAACTATTGCAAATCATTCAAAAAACTATAGTATTTGAGTATTAAAAAAAATATGGTGGTATTTTTATAAATATTATGTATTTATATTTCAACTTTAAAATTACCTACCATAGGTAGTGGAAACTACTGTTAGGAGGTAGAAGAAACTATTATAAGTCTGTCAGAAAATTATAATATTTGAGTGTTAGAAAAAAAATGATGGCATTTTTATAAATATTAGGTATTTATATTCTAGGTTAGTAAGTTATCTACAGTAGGTGGTGGAAACTACCTCCAGTGGGTGGAGGAATATATTGTAAGCCTTTTAGAAAACTATAGTATTTGAGTGTTATAAAAAAAATAGATTTTTTTATAAATATATTTCAAGTTGAAAACTACCCACAATAAGTGGTAAAAAATACCCGCATTAGGTGATGAAAACTACTATAAGCATATTAAGAAACTAGGATAGTTCTCGGTTCTCACTTCAAAGAGTGATTCTCACTGCTTCTTCTCTCTCTCTATATATATATGTGTGTGTGTGTGTGTGTGTGTGTGTGTCCATGCATGCATGTATGTATGTATAAGACATAAATCACACTTTTATCTTCAGAAATGAGTAGTTCAATGTGAAAAAGGGAAATAAGCAAAAAAAAGGGAACCAATCACGGGAGTAGAAGAAAATCTAAAGTGGTGGAATATGAAGAATGGTATGTGGTGGTCGGGTTTATTGATCAACTAATTAATAGCTTAATAAATTTAATCAAGTTGCTATTCACTTATGAAATAGTTAAAAAAGATGAACCTCGTGCACGAAAAGTGAAGAAATGGCAAGCGTATGAATCTATCTATTAAAATAATCATTTATTGTACTATTTTATTTATTATTATTTTAAATTTCTAATAATTATTATTATTATTATTTTACAAGGCTTTACATTAGATTTTCTTCCTTCAACCATTTTCATTTCCATCTTAGCTTGTTGACAATTGAGTAAAATTAGTGGTGGGTTTGGAAGCTTGTATGTAAATCATGTTATTTATATCCAAAATTGGTAAGATGATTTATTAAAAGAAAATAGCATGGCTCATTTAGTTAGAATTGGCATTAAATTGAATATTTGTGCAATGCTTCCTTCTTAGACTGTATAATATGGGTGTTTATAGATTGGATATATAGTATTTTGAATATCCGATGTTTTAATATCCAATAAAAAGCTTTAGATATCGAAAATTTTGGATCATATCATAAATAATTAGTATGATATCTAGAATTTTCAAATTGATCGTAAATAAATAAATAAAAAATATCAAGTATCAAAAGATAATAAAGTGGTCCAATTTGAACCAATATGTTCTAATGATTTGCTTTGAATCTTAAATTATATTATATTCAATTAATAACTTTGTATTTCCAAATAATATTATACATTTTATTAAAATATTAATTAAAAAGTATAAAATTTACTAAAAATAACTAATTTTTAGAATATATGTGTGCATGTATGTATATAATTTATCAAATCATATATTATTTATATTTTTAAATTATATATCATATTAGTTATTTGATTTTTTGGATTGGATCAAGTATGATATCAAATTAGTTTATCAAATATCGAATCACATGAACAATTCTAATGTATATAATTTAGTCATGGGGTTATCTTTTAAGCTAATAGGGTTCTATCTTTTTGGTTTATATAATAAAAGTGTTATGGTTATTTGGTATAAGGGATAATGTAGACTTTCGGATTTAAAAGAGCCATTGGAAGCAAGCATATTTGTGTCATATTACATTAGATGCACGTTAGTAGTGCCAACATGAGATATAAAGCATAATTTAGCAATTTTATATTCAAAATAATTGTTGGAAGCAAAAATAAAAAAAATATGTGTATCATTTTACATTAGGCGTGAATGAATGAAGGAAAAAATAGGCAAAACCTAAAATTTGGGAGCATTTTGGTCTTTATAAGGGTCAAATATGAAGGAGAATGAGTTAAAAGGTTGATAAGGATGGAGAAGGGTATTTTGATCATATTAACTAAAAATTAACTCCAATTTGAACCAAGTTAACAATCATGCTTGTGTAATTTTCTTTAAACACAGATTTATCTTATACAACTTAAATAATATGTTATTCATAACTTATTTTCAGGATTTATTGGTTCAAATCAAACAATATTAGATTAGATAAAAAAAAATTTGAACAATAATATACCAATATAAAATTAATACAAATAACTATAATAATGATAATAAAGATAATCATAGTAGTAATTCTAATAACGAAAATATAAAGTAGGAGAATAATGCTAGTGAAATAATAATAATAATAATAATAATAATAAAATATTACAATTTTTAATTTAGATTATATTAGATGACAAAAATATTAAGAAGAGGAGGAGCTGGTAAGGATTGAGTTGTATATGGGTCAGTTATTGTCGATGGGTGACTTTTTAGATTGGGTATTTTTCTATATTTTGGACTCGGGTCTTTTACTCTTTGTCTGGTTGGTAGCTGCAAAGAGGGAAGACAAAAAAGGAAAGATGTAAAGAAGGCACAATGGCTTGTCAGCTGCTGACCTATCGATGACTACCATAGAGAGGAAAAATGCGAAAGAAGATAGACATCGAGAAAGGGCCCTGCCCACCATTTTGAACCAACTTAATTCAAATCCAAATAAATTCATTAGGAAGAGTAATTACTTCCCAACCAAAACTCCATAAATGAAAGATTTTCACTCGTGAATGACACGTCTTTTAATTTCATGATTAGGGATGATCATCAATCTTAAACGTATAATTAAATATCAATTTCAATACATATATTAATCGATATTTATCGAAATTTAGATCAAATGATACTCGAAATTGACATACGAGATCGTTTTAAAGTTTTAGGTATTTATTGAAGATATATGATTATCAATCAATATAGTGCCTATATTAATAAATATTTGTTAGTCATTTGTTGTAAAAAAAAAATTAATCTGTAACAAAAGCAATATATAAAATATCACCGATGAGTATCCTAATATCTTGACCATAACTATGATTTGATTGTCTCGTCTTCAACCCAACCCAAATATACTAGATTTGATCCATTAATAATATATTTGGACTTGAGTTTTTTTAATTCAGTGAGTTTGAGTCGTATTTGGATTTATTTATACCTGAATAGATTTGAACTTAGATCTAACAAGTTCAGGCCTAATATGCAAACTCATTTAGCTATAAATATATAAAGTTTTGTTCCCGTTTTTACTGTTATCGTGGTCTTCATTAACCTTCTAGTTTATTTTTTCAATTTTATTTCTGTCTATTTATATTATACATACAAACAATCTGTAAAATCCTTTTAATTATAAATTAACTAATTTTTAAAATCCTGTCAGATCAAATTTTCATTAGGGAAATTATTTTAACAAAAAATTTCATATCGACTTATATAAAATTAAAAATGTGTCAATATTTAGCTAAGTTATTAAAAAGAATTAAAATAAAACTTGAAAAATAAAACTTGGATCCATTTATAACTCATTCACCAATCAAACCTAAATTTCGATAGTTTGAGTCTAAACTTTAGAACCATAAACAGGTCTAAAATTTGGTCAAATCGGGCCCTGCTAGAACTACAAGGGACTCTACGTGGAATTATATCATTGGAGCATCATCTATAAAATTTTGTAGATCATGCTCTCTATTAGATTTCCCTCTCAAAAAATTTCCTTCTAAGTTTAACCGTTGATTATTCTATGCTAGTTAATATTTTGGATTCTTTAATAATAAAATCAGCACCAATCCTCTTTGAAGCACACAGGCCATATCGAAACTCAATTACCTAAGAGTTGAAGCAAAGCAATACGCTTATTCTTTAACGATTTCAAGCATCCCGCGCTGATACATCACAGTAGCAGTTACTGATATTTCAATCATGAATAAAGCCAGAATGAAAAGAGTGAGATTCCTCGGGTAAGTTTGATAGCACAGCTCTGTCAACCGAACAAGTCAAGATGTAAATTCAGGTAATGGATAAATGTATGCCTGCCAGCTTCCTTTGGAGCCACATAATAACCAGGGACCACTATCCTTAACTTTTGGATCATCTCTACAATACGCTGAGATCTACCTGCCGAGCCCAAATCCGCCAAGCTGATAGACTGAAACTAAAACCCCTTTATATCCTGCAATCTATTTGGCATAAGAGCAAATACTACTTGGGCTATATTTTGCTAAGATGTTCACATGTGCAAGCATTAGCTGCGCACATGTATGCAATTCATGGTTGACCTTTGTAAAGATTGTATTGTACGCAACTTAGTTGTTAAGAGAAAGGACGGGGAAAAAAAATACATCAGTACAAAATATCATGACGATTTTAGTTGCTCATCATAATTCTCAATCCCTGAACCTTGAATGCTTGAATTTTTACATTGCCAACTAATACCAATAAAAAGACAGCAGTATGAAAACAAAATTGTTACAATTCAACTATTTTTTTTTCCTTCAGACAAATGAAACAAAAACGAGAATAACCCCAACCATTAGTAAAATCTCCAAAAGGCAAAGTTGAGTATGAAATCAGTCTCTAAGCAGTATACACATCACAACAGACTCAAATCAGAATCAAAATGTATGCTATTCATCTCGGAAAGAAAAAAAAAGGAAAAAAATAATAAACTGTTTTTGTACTTTTTCATGATATTGTCACCTAATCACATTTGCACAGTTACCAGCTCCTAGTGGATAAAGAATGGAGGTGTCATTCTCTTGTAGGCATGAGATCAAAGCCAAAAATGCAGCATTGCCTGTCAAAGGAAATAAAGGTGGGTCGCAAGTGTCTTATATCACGTCATCATCAAAATTTAAATCCATGTCCTGTGATTTCAAATATATATGGAGTAAGAATAGAGGAGAAAACAAACAAGAATACCTCCTTCAGGGTTTGAAGAGCTGGTTGTTCCAATGGAGGATATTTCTTACTTCTCCAGCTGAATACTTCCTCCTGTATTAAGTTGAGTTGCTCTTTGATCTCCTTCAAAAGTCGTGTTTCGTCTTCAACTGGTAATTCAGCACTAATTTCACGCCTAGATGTAATCCTCTCATCCTCTAGTCTCCTTACTCTCCTGTTAAGCTGCTGAAGCTCAAGATCAACCACGCCAAATGCAGGGCGCTTAGGAAATAATTGTTGCTCAGCAGACAATCCATCACTTGATCTCCTGTTATCACTACCTGGAGAGAATGGTGGCCTCTTTCCCCCAATATTGCTTTTATCCACAACAACTGCATTGAAAAGTTCCTGCATCAGTGAGTCTGCCTTGGGATTATCGGTTTCAATACTTATTAATTTCCTCTTCTCCTTCCTCTGAGGCATCCGAACTGTGTAATTTTCAGAAGCTGTTGGTACTTCGAAAATGTCCTGCACTTTGGTGAAAGCAGAAGAATCACCGCCTGTCTCAATATCTATTAGCTTCTCAGGATCATTTGCAAGACCATCAAACTTAGGTAACTTTCCTTTTTCTGGGTCGTCTGGTAAGGTCGGGCTTTGTTGTGAATTAAATGAATAAGCCTTTGAAACTCCATCAACGTTATTTGCAGAGTTTACAGTTTCAACAGTACTTTCTTCCAAATCTTTGAAAATTGATAGCTCCTTTATACGTTCATCTAACTTTCTAATCTGTTCCCAGTATGTAGAAAAGTCTCCAGTACTAGCATTTTCCAACTTTTTATCAATGACAGAGCTCTGTCCATTAATTTCCTCCAATATTTTAGGACTGCTTTCTGCAGATTTATCTCTTTCAACAGAACATTCCCTGTCTTTCAGCGAATGTAGAGGCATGGAACTACCCCTTTTCAGATGTTGAGATGGAGGACCTCTTTCACCCCAGATTTCAGGCCTTTTAACCAACATGTTTTCAGGAAATTGTGTTTCACAAGAAACGATATCGCTGCATCCCAAGCTTAAAAGCTTGAACCGAAGAGCTTGAACTTGGAACTCAAGGGATGCGATCTGCATTTCCTTATGGTAAATGAGATCCCTGAAAATTTCAAGAGTTTCCTGGGCATGGAACATTTTTTCCTCAGCAATTCTTTTGTACTGGCTTGCTTCCATTTCAACAGCAGCCTTTTCGCCTTGCAAACGCAATATCATGGATAAGGCCTCATTAGTTGCAGTAGCGGATGCTTCTCTCTCCACGTCCAATTCATTATAAAGTTGCTGGAGAAGTTCTTGTTGAGCATGGAGAGTCTCTCTTAGAGCTGCACCACCAGCAATTTCTGGTGTCCCCAAGGAAAAACTACGCTCGGCCATGATTATAAATCATCTGTAAAGTCAGCCAAAACAAAGCTGTTCAGGGCTCAAAAATGAAAAAATCATTATATCAGACTTCCATGATAAAGAACGTAGGAGGAGGGGACCAAAAGGAAATTAGAAATGAGCTTGGATTCCAGGTTACAAGATAGCTCAAAAGTAGTGGTGACTGAATAAACTTTTTATAATACCGAGACCCACTTTCAAAGAAAAGTGGAATCCTGTACGACTCATTTGCACATGGAAATGAAAATACTACGATTATATCAAAGATCCCACCATATGGTCAATTTTCATTATTAATGGAAGATGGCCAAGATTTGAGCTCAGTCCAAAGTAAACATTTATTTTAAGGCCAAACATCATTTTCCGCATAAATTAACACGACTAAGATCTCAGTAGCAGCTAATTTAATCAACCTGTGATCCTCATCAATTTTCTAGATCATAATTTTTTATCAATCTGTGAAGTTACTTGCACCCAAAACCTGGCACGTTCAGCTCTTGTCGCCCAAAAATTAGCTAAAGTCATTCACTTATCAGTAGAATGAAAAGGGCGAAGAGACTGGGTGAAATGGACTTGAGTTCGCCAAAAGGTTTTATCATGAGCGAGAACTTCTTACAAACTAAGACAGTAAAAAGGGAAAAGAATGAAGTGGTAAGTGGTATGGATTAAGGGCGAAATTCACGTTTACTCGTAGGCGGCAGGAGTAGGAACAAGGTACAGGGCACCAGAGCACACACAAGGAGAAGAACATGCTACTTTGCCCATATGGGATAGCCTGGGAAACACGAGCACTACTTTTACTCATAGAAGAAGCCAGAGGCATAAGCTAGTGCCAGTGATGTTCTTAGGTCACCACTAGCATTGACACCCACGAGTTCTCGCAGCAAGCCTTGTGCATTCCTATAGACTCTTTGAAGTTCTATGGATTTAGTTATGTTACCAGTATTCACTTTTATCTGGTTCTCATGAATGCAGATGTGACAAGCAATGAAGCTCTAGTGGAGGAATAGAATGATGTACAAGTTCAAAGTAGATGTGGGCTTTTCAGAGTGCCGAACTGGAAAATGATAAATTAATTTCTCAGCAAGTCTAGTATTAAGAGACGCATATCAGAATTGAAATTGGGCTGGTGCTTAGATCAGCACCAAAGCCTAGTCTTAGAAGGTATGAACTAAAGGGCAGCTTCATTCTGCGTGATCGACGAAGCAGAAAACAATCAATATCCAGAATGTCCTAGCCGATGGAAGAATTAGCAAATCTACTTAATAAAGCACACCTAATCGGAGAAATAAGCTGAATATATCTCTCCGTTTCCCCGCCTTCACTAATATATGTTCCTAAACTCTATATCACTAACTAATACAAATAACTGAAAGCGCAGGAAAGAGTAAAAATAATGAAGTAGCATAGGGTATGCATGCCCTGCTTATGATTTCTTGTATGTATGAATAGTATTCAGTTGGGTACTGCTGAACATGAATAATTATCTCTGCTGTTAAAAAGAAACCGACATGCACATTCACCGCCTCTCTCGTTTGGGCAACATTATAATTAAAAGGGTAGGTCGCTCAATTTTGTAGCTTGAGGACCATCAACGTCGTTCATCAGTCAAGAGCTAGACGACAGTTTTACGATCAACTGACTAATAACTAGAATTATACAGTTCTTGCTAAACCCAAGTTCAAGTCGACGCATTAGAATGAAGCCACTTCAAAGATCATTTACGGAAGGAAACCGATTTCGACCAAAACAAAAGAAGCAACCGGCAAAGCTACAAAAGAGCTCTTCAAACAACAGCAAGCAATTCTCATACCTACAACTGATTTGATTTCATGACCAACGCAGCTCCATAACATTCACGGCTTGTGCTGAATCAAAACTTAAAAATTGATGATCAAGAAGAAGATCCACTCCGTAATTTTCCTGAAAACGCGAAAATTGAAGTCGAATTGGACAAGAGATATGAACGAATGACAGAAATCGCTAAAAATGGAAAGAATAGAAAATTGTATTTTCAGCCGCGGAACAGCCGACAGAGGATGAACATGGTGTGTGAGTTATCGAAGGGCAGAATGATTCAACAGTAAGGAGAAGAAAATTCTGGCGTGTTGGAGATCAGTACCTGAAACAAATTAATTAAGTGAATATAAAACCACGGATCTGCTGCTTTCGAATTCTTTTAGTAATATTATTGCTTTTATTTTATTCATTAAATCATTCCATTCGACAACATGATACTGGTAGGCTCGATCTCTCATCTATTAGTGGAAACATAAAGGAATTAGAAAATGATCAAAGATGACCAGTTACCTGTCCCCTCTTTCATCTTTGTCCAACGGTTTTTGTTCTGCCTTAATGTGCCGAGCGGTTTCGTATTTTGAAAGTGTGACTAACAACTGTAGTACGACTGTACGAGTACGACGCCCGCGCTATACTCGTCTGCTCAGGCAAATAATTTTTTGGCCGCAAATCGCAATTATTTATAATTAATTTTTTTAAAATATAAAATAATAACAGTTTCCCAAATCATCTCTGTTATTCTAATAATATATATCAGAATCGTTCATCAAAATTAAGATTTAAAAAATTATAGTTTAACAAAACTGTAAATTAGATCACCATTATCTTATAATCTGATCTAGCTTAAGGCACTTCAAAGAAATGGATTCAATTTAAAATTTTCTAAACCTTAAAAACTTGATCTTATCTAGTTGATCAAAATAGGATTCATCGGTACACACCATCACACAATACCTTAATTATTTATTTACAGAGTATATCAATTAGAGGAAGAATTAATTATTTTTTTTAAATAGTAAAAACTTAAAAACCCTAGCAAAAATTCATCTTCACAAATTTGTCGAAGAATAACTTTTTGGTTCAAGAAAATTTTTCATCCAATTTTTTGGATTCCAACAAATTTGTCATCCAAATTTTTTTCATTTTTCTTTTGGTTGAAAGATTATTTTTTTTTTGGTCAAAAAGGCTACAAGTTAACTTATTTGTACATCCAAGTATAAACTATAACAAATAAAATGATATCTAACTTATTGCACCCTCTATGTGTGTGTGTATATATATATATATATAATCATTCTAGGTGTAAATATCTATATATAAAATTATTTTAAAAAGTCAAAATCAACTTTACACATTTATTCTCACTTTTTTATCTTTTATGTATGCATTAAATATTATATTGTCTTTCAATAAATGGTATAAATGAAAATTTTAAGTTGGATTTATTAGGTTTAAAAAAGTATTAAATAACTTCCATTACTATATAGAGAGAGTATTTATGTTTCATCAAATTTATTAGTAAATAACATAGTTAGCTATCTGATTTAAAATATATGCATTTTTGATATAAATATTTTATGTTTTAGATTTTTAATATAATAGTTAAACAACTTTTCTCAAATTACCCATAAAATTCTTTTATCTCTCGTTGAATGAACAATATTTCTAAGAATATATTTGACAATTTATACTTTCTTAATACATGTGTAAAACTCTAAAATAATAAAGGGAGTATATACATTGCATTTGATTAATAATTTTGTAATAAAACTAGTGACATTACATTTAGGAGTATTAAATAACATATGTATTTGGTTGTATATAAATATAGCAAATAAAAATAGAAACGGACGCCATTTATCATTACTTATAAAAATAAAAAGGAAAAACATATATTACACCAAATAATAACTATGTTATATAAACGTATAGATAGTTTTCTAGTTAAAATTTCTTTTTAAAAATAAATTAAAGGCTTCACACCAATTGTAATTGTTGAAACAGTGAAACTTCAGTTAACTTAACTACTCTAAGAGAAGTTGGGACATTCTCTAAATCCTGCTCACTCCATTTCACAATATAGAGTTTTTAAGGTTTTGATGCATATATAAAGAAGTGGCGAGATTTAGGAAAAATGACATTCACATTCATTAACATACCCTTAGATTAATATTTATTTAATTTTTGACGAGGTAGAAAAATAGAAAAGAGAATAGAAAGAGAGAATAAATAACGTAACATTTAATTTTTGATACATTTCATAAAATATGTTATATTATGAAGTAAATTTGAGGGGGGGGGGGGAATCTCCCATGTTATAAAGTAGAGGAAGTTATACATTTCTAAATAATTAAAGCTCACGTTTAAAAGTTTTGAATTCTTATCAACAAGGATTCTTAGGAATTAAAGGAAGAATAATGTTTTTTTTCCTTTTAAAATAATGTATAAAGGTCTGTACCTTTTTTTTTTTAATTTGATTTCACTAAAATGTGCAGGACATTAAATGTTGCATTACTAGTTTTTTCATTCTATTATGTTTGGTAATTAATAATTAAATTTAATTAATTATTAGAAAAATACAAGTAAGGTGAGGGTATACAGTAAGTTTAGCTGTCAAGTTTCAAAATTTTGTTATGTCTTGGTATATGCAGTGAAATCCTAAGAGAAATTTTAAGCAAGGGACATTCCACAACTATTTTTTAACAACTGTTTCTGAAAATTTATATAGAAGAGGGTATATCTGTTTTCTATGAAGTATGAACCCCAGCCAAAAGCCTACAACCCAACCAAGTAATATCTTAAATTCAACGAATAAAGTAACTTTTTACACAAGATTTTCTGATGATATTTTCAACCATTCAATACTAATAGGACAGATATTTTTGGGAATATTAAAAACCAATTTAGCTAGTCTTTTGATATCCACACCCCCAAAATTCTCCAAATTGACGTCACTCTTCTTTCCTACTTTTCTACTTTTCTAAAAATCAATCATTTACCGCTGATCTCAGTATGGACTTATCATTCCAACAAGCGAAAACTCATGAGCTCAGCGAAGGTCTTCTACAACAGATGTCAAAAACGTGATGGGCCGTTCGGATTTCACAATCGAAGTCATTTGGATTTTCAGACCCAAATTGGAGGTTTACAATCGAGAACAATGACGTGCATTTTGTCATCATAATTTACTTATTTTATTTTATTTATTTAGCAACGGGCAAATTACAGAAGCAGCTCAACCAGAGAGCCCACGTGACAATTATTACACACCGATCAAGCAATTGAAGTTGAAGGGACGAGCTAATACTTGAGGACCAGAAAACAAGCAAGACATTCGGTTGTTACTCGAGTAGTATCAGCCTTACTACGAGACACGTCCAACCGTCGTCCAACTCCGTTCGTTTTAATTCATTACAACCAAGCAATGGTTCAATTCATTTCAGCATCCGATCCTATCAAAGACAGCCATGATAGAGTAACCAGAGAAGTGGCCGAAAACGGAATATACGTCCTCTTCTTATACGAATTGTGACAGGCTGCACACTCGTGTTGAGAAAGGATTTAGTGTTTCCATCTCTTCGCATGTCCATCCTCCATGTATGGTTCAAGAAATCCTATGAACTGAACATATAACGAGCAACATCAACAGATAAACACAAAGTATTCCAAGAATACATCATGAGAAACAACCATAATCTTATGCTATTCACGTCCCTTTGATACGTTCCCAATCGAGAGTTGAGAAGATTCCACTGGTTTACTATGTCAAATTCAGCTTCTTCTCTTCTAGTATATTTTCATTACGTTCCTACTCCAAATAAATTAATAAAGCATGAACTTCACATGAAATTAAGGCACCGAGTGTCTGACACCAGTTTGCTGCAACTAAAAATAAATAAATACTCATAGCTTTTGATGTTCTAAAAGCATGATCTATCTCTGTACAAACAAAGGAATTTAATAGAGCATAATCTAGCACAGCCACAAAGCCTATTATAACAAACAGATAATGCATTCGATTCGAGTGCAGTCCTTAAATCTCACCCGTCTCAATGCAGAAAACTCATGCAGGTAATTGAATCACATCTAGCGGACAACATAGTGAATTTCACTAAAAAACGAAGCCTACATCAAGAAGCTAAGGACGAACAAAAAATTAATGAGAACTAAAAATTGGATCATCCACTAAACCACTCGTCAACAACTTTGAAATTATCATAACCACCCTCATCTTCAAACACTCAAACCTTAACCATAACTTTTGGTTTGTTGATCCTTCCCCACCCTCAACCCACTCGTGAAAACAAACTAAAAAAAGAAGACAACACCCCAAAATATATTGCCAAGCTTAAACCGGTACTACCGACACCATCATTACCAACTTCCACTTCATCATAATCATCATTGATTCTTCTATTCTTAAGATCAATTCCTTTTTTAAAAAAAAGTGGCTATGTACAGATGCAAAAATCTACAAACTACTAGCAACTTCCATAAGATCTACGTTGATATACCTTTCTTAAGATCACAGCCAAAACTTAGGCCATGTGTGAATAGATAAAAGATGGCAACACGATTTCTTTGGTGCTATTTTCTTGAGATCCATAGTAGATTCAAACCAAGACTCTTGTCGGCTCGGAAAAGGAGCCTTTCACTTCAGTTTCAGACATAGCTGCCTCAAAGAGATCTTTTCTACTAAAATTTTCAAATTTTTCATATTACTTGAACCAACTAAATTATTGTTAACTTCTAGTTGCCAATATTGTTCCACAATTGCAATATTCTATGGTGAAATTTGGAAAGGAAAAAAAAGGTTTGGAATTCAGGTGGGGTGTTTAAAGAAAACGGAAGGGTCATGGCTATGAATTTTTATTTTTATTTTTCACTTAGAGGTGGCTTGGAAACAAAGAAGAAGACAAAGGTATAAAATGGCCATGGTTATTCAATAGGATATCTTTCTTTCTGGTAGTTTCCTTCACGCAATTTACAAAGATCAGGGTGAGTGTGGGGTAAAAACAACGGACCAAAACTTATGGATGTGGCTTTAAGATTATAAAGGCCAAGGTTGTGGCATTTCCAAAGTAAATGAGTAGAGAAATATATAGGGTTCAACCTTTATATAGTGTAATTAATTTCAAATGTACTGGAGGCTTGTTTAGTTTAGTCATTTTCATCCAAAAATTTATCCACAATGTGGACAAACAGTTACTAGTCAAAGTTAAGGGTGGAGTCTTAAGATTTTAAAGTTGAAGGTTGAGGGTTTGATATAATGATATCAAAGTCAACGAGTATGGAAAAAAGAGTCAGCCCTAAAATTTATGGACAATAAAACAAAGATAGCCCAGTTGTATGACTAGAGACCTAGAAAACCCTTCCGGCTGTTGTCACTAGTCAGTAGTATTGTAAATGAGTCAAGCTGCTAATGAGCCTGCTTGAACTAAACTCGTTTGTTAAGCTAAATAATCTAAGCTCAAGCCTTAGCTTCAGGCTCATTTATTTAACAGATCGAGTCCAAGCATGAAAAAAAAAATTAGACTCGACTAGTTAAAATTCCAGCTTTGCTCATTTGTTTAGTTAAATGAGCCAAGTCCAAACCTTCTTTTAGATTATTTATAACCCTACTACTCAAGGCCAGGTTCTGTAAGCTTCCTCTATGTAGTGAGCAAAGAAGAAATACCTTAATATTTTAGACCCATTTTGGTAATTACAGAGATGCAAGACACGTAATTTTACAAGTCCCTCTAGTCTTGCTCATTGAACTAACCAAAAGCCAATATTGACTAAGGGGTGGGTCGGGGGATGAGGCTATGACTGACATATTAGTAAAAAGTTAAGAATAAAGCTTCAGACTGCAAATTTATGTATCCTAGTCCCTCTGGATTTTATCAAATATTTATTTATAATGTTTTTATGTTCATAATGATTAACGAATAACAATTATTAAAGGTGAAAAAGAATGATGATTAGAAATAGTAAAAGTAGGCACATTACAATTTTCTTTTCATTTGAGGCTAGTATTAGCCTATTTATACTTATTCTCTTTGAGATATCGTGTTCTGGGACAAGGTGATGTTCATCACCTGTGTCGACCTGCATCAATGACTAACCAGCCTCCCAATACCCATGCCTCAAAACCATCCTAATGCATATATAGATATAAAGCAGGACATTAAATGTCACCTTTCTTCCATCACTTGACCATCGAGCACCATAACCTTCAGCCACACGTATTTCAAAAACAGCTCCATGTGGTGGAACAATGTGCAGATTCAGCCAGCAACTGTGAGCTATGAGACGCCTTATGACCTCCATTGCATGCCTATTTTTGGCAGAATCTAGGCAACGGCAAGTAAGAACAATCTTAAACAATATTAGAAGGAAAGATGATTGCTGTCAAATTTGGAAAACTCCACTCCCTCATCCAGCCCTCACAGGACTAGCCCTGTTAGCCACCTTATCTCCCTTGTTAATTCACATCCTATACAAAGTGGTCAAATTTATCTCAGAATAACATGTAAAAGCATCCAAGAATTCTTTACAGCCATATAATTCCCCTAGTAACTATTCCAATATATGCAGAGGTTCAATCATTTACAGTAAGATCTGAAGCTCATGCTCCATTACTCAGTATCCCAATCTAAGCTAGGCCAAAACTATCATCTGTATCCAATTTCCCAATATATAAATACAGGAAACACTGAAAGAAGAGATGATCATTTTTACTGTTCTCCAAGCCACAGTTCTGATGCTTGTCGACAAAGCAAAAATATGAACTATATGCATATTTTACAAAAGTTCCATGTAGCAAATGAAACAGAGATAATCATTACTAACCACTTCCTCCAAGTGTCCCCCAATAAATACTGCTGCTTCTAACTGCATGCTTAGCCAGAGCCCTAGCTCCTTCTGTCAAGTTACACCCTTTGACCTCAAAGAAGGAGACAAAGCAAATCACTGATAAGGAATTAGACATTTTTAGGCATCAAGCTTCTAAACTGTGTAGCCTATGCACTGTGTAATGACTTTCAAGTAGTGATCGACCTATGAAACCAATGAATATCAAGTTTCCATTCACACAGATTGGCAAGCAAAGTAATCACAACTGAAAGCATTGTCATGACTAAATGTAATTTCCCATACACAGATGATTAGGCCCGTTAGTTCAGGCTAGCTTCCTCCATTTAGTAATTTGGTGGGAGCAGAAACAGAAATCACAGTAAATAAACTTATTTCAAAAAGAAGGAGAAGATCCGCACAACTTGCTTCTACAATTATGTATCTTCTTCTCATATAAACTAGGATGAAGCACATCCAGTTCATGAACTCTACTGTACAGTTTCAAAGATGATATAAGTATAGAGTGGCATCCTGGCATATACAAGTCTACACTCTACATGAAATTCAAAACAAGAAAGGAGACATCACATGTCATTATCATACATTTGGTTTATGTTGTGCAGTAAATGATAAGAGTAGAGCTGATCTTGAGGGTGGAAGTGCATCTGCAATGGTTCCTGCAGTGTGCTTAAGACCCAAAAGACTTTGATTGCCCTCATAGCCCAGCCCCTGGAATACAAACAAAACAATGGCAATAAATAAGTACATCCTAAACTACTGACAATGACAATGGCAATGACAATGAATTTTATAATTGGACATAAAATAAGAATTGGTGCATCGTAGCAAGGCACAATGCTTTAGCAACAAAAGAATTGTGTTCCCTGCCATTTGATAGATGCCAAAACAAATATTGGAGACCATATAACTATTATAGACTATTGTCCTAGACGTTGATAGATAGATAGATAGACCCTAGTTCAGTCAAGAGCCCAAGAGGACTCTAGGGCCTAGGTGCAGGACACCCAACAAAGGGCATACATCAGGGTGTACATCTGATGGACACTAGATGGACAATAGAATAAATGCAATAACAAATAATTTAAGGGAACCATTTTTAAATGAATGAACTTTCACTGGACAAACATGCTTACGAAGCAATTATTATTTACTACTTTGGATTGCCTGAATTAACAAGAACACACTATACAATAGTTCTGTATGTAAAACGCAGAGCCAAGCTCTGTTTAGAGTGTGTACTGGAAATCCAATAAGTATTCAACAGTTGCACCTCCACACTTTCCACAATTACATGTCCATTTAGGACCAATCCAAAAGGCAAGGACCACTTTATACTCCAACATTCAATGCAGAGATAGTCATCCCAAGTCTTGTCTTCCCATAACCCTCCATCAAAGAATGTCAAGGGTCAATCTCTATAGAAAGACTCACTTCTCATGATACAAAAAAGCTACCATTTTCATTAGGTTTTCTAGTTTCAACACAAAATTTGAGGGTGCCCATCAAGTTTTTGCCTCATTAAATGTGAAAGGCATAAGAAGCACCATAAGATCAACAGTTCTTTTGCCAATCAGCCACCCTCCCACAAAGATAAAGGGAAACAAGAAAAGCGGGAAAGAGTTTGTTCGCTTGCATATGAAACAAAGTGATATCAAAAGATGCAAGCACCTTCCATGCAATATTTCAAGACTGCAAACATCAATTTCTCAAGCTCTATGATTTACATTACCAACAAATGGTGCACAGAAAAAAAAAAGAAAAAAAAAAGAAAAAAAAGTTGTTTCAGGCATCAACCCAAGAATAAAAAAAATTGAGAAGAATATAACATCATGTATCAGACAGAAACCCAAAACAAATTAGAAAATTAGCACACGTACAGATATGATCTCAGCTAAAGCAATGTAAGGCTGAGAAACTGGTCTAGACAAACATATTGCAAGCACACCATTTAACCTCTCTTTTTCTTCTGTATAGAAGTTCCTGTAGATTTGAAGACCTGAATCAAGAACATGGAGAGCTCGGCATCATTTCTAAAGGCAAAGAAAAAAAATTATATCTATTTAAAAACATAAATTAGCTAACCCAATGATTCCTGTACAGTTTCACATCCGTTAACTACAATCTACTAATCTAGCACAAGTTATAGACTCCAAGAGGATGTGAGCCACATAACATGAAAGTGAGGTACATAAGTAATCATCTTCACTAAAGCTCCAATCGATCATGAATGCAACCAAAGATCATTGCTTGAAACAAAATAATCATGCAGATCGTTATATATCAGAGATAATGGCCAGGCAGGCCCACTCAGAGGTAAATCATTTGTGTTAATTAATCTGACAACCAAAACTCGTAAACGTCATAAATGCAGGCAATTAAAGAAAGGATATTCTTTCTCTTAGATAGGCCAAATAACGAGATATTTATAGCACTTTCAAACTCCAGCAGTCTTAGGAAATCTCAATCAAAAGAAGTTTAGTTAAAAAAATGTCACTCCACCATATTGCCATCCATTTTTATAAACTCCAGCATCCAATTAGGAAATCAAAATAAAAAAGTTAGGTTGACAATGTGACAATCCACTGCATCGTCATCCATTTTTTTACACTACAAGAAACATGCACAGGGACACATGGAGCATATGTGTCTCATTCCCAAAAATGCTTTAAAAAGTGGAGAAGAGAAAGAAAAGAAAATAGATCACAAGAGTATGCATTTCAGAACAAAGCACTATCATTTAGAGGCACCTTTAAAAATAGTAAGTTTCTATAACTGTCCTAACACAATTATATTTTAAAGTAAACTTCCACATGAAGTTTTGAAGGAATTTCAGTGTTTGGATTGGTGAATTATTCTCAATGTTTGGCATTTACTTGCATGAGCTATATTCTTGGAGCACAAGAATGATTTTCAATTCTTTTCATTATTTCTTGGCCACAGCTAAAATTGATGACTTAAGTCTTCATAAAAATCCACAAATTTCAGCCTGCCATACCTAATGTGCATATATTCTATAGATATACTTTACTGTCTTTGAAGCAAACAACTTTCCAGAAACCTAGCAACCAAGTAGAAGGTTATTACCTTCTTGAATATTTTCCACTCCAGGAAGAATTTTATCCAAACATTCTCCCTCTAACATCTCCAAAAATGAAGCATAATGGCGAACATCCTGAACAATAGCAGTGCTTCAATACTCATTCATACCTTAGCAGAACAAGGACAATCTTAAATCATAAGTAAAGCAATTACCTGAACCTCAAGTATCAAGCACTTATTGAAAAGAAGTGAAGATCCTGGTCTGATTCTAAGCAGATATAGACCAGTAAGAATTAGCAACATTCCAATGAAAACACAAAGATCTCAACATATATGCACAGCAAATCAGGCTTTACATGCACCATAACATGAGATACAATCATACATTTCACTACATACATGATAAACCTAAAGCCCATCACTAGAACTGGCAAAACACTACCAGCCCCACTGAACCTGACCTGATTTGAATATGAGAAAAAAGAAAGCCAAAACCAACCTGGCCTGACATGATACTTCATACTTGCACAAAACCTTGTATAACTCAAACTTTTGAATCTGAAACCAATCCCACCCAATGCTTAACCAAAACCTAATATAACCAAAAAGACTATCAACCCATATTTGACCCGACCAGGTTTGATACTCACCCACAGCCCTATGAATTTTGAAAAACAACAACACATAATTGATCCAACCAAATCTGATACTTAGCCCAAATATAGTCCTTAGAAAATTTGACAAAAACCCCAATGGATCTGACTCATCCCAAACCAAATTTGAACCAACCCGATATGAACCTCCCAGACATAAAGTAAATAGGCAAAAATAAATTCACAATTAAACCAAAAAAAAAAATTATCATAGTTAAATCCTTGGAAGAGGGGAGAAAATTACTATGACATGGAGGAAGCGATCACAAAAGTCGTCAATGAGGAAGCAACCACCAAAAGCCACATAGATAGCACAAATAACCTAATGGGTTAATAAGCCTACATGGGTCGGGTTGGGACCATAAGAGATCCTCTACCTCTAATAAACCTCCACAAAACGAAATGCTTTGGTCCTACATCAAATTTATTACGCCCAAACATTAATCTGCGATGTAATAGCTAGTAAGGCTATGTTTCCCTCACCTTATTTCCAAACTTATTAGTCCAGATCGAAATTTGGATCATAATAAAAACAATATAAAAGAAATGATAATAACAATATTAATAACAATAGTAGTAGTCATCGCAATGAAAAAAAATATATATATTATGGTACTAACAAAAGTAAAATGATAATAATAGCACATTGAATTTTTTTAAATCAAATTAGAACTATAAAAATCAAACAAAGAGAATTCCAAAGAAAATCCATTCGGAAATAATATGAAAATAAACTAGAAGGAGAAGTTGAAGTTGCCTTAAACTTAGTTCGAGACTGTCTCAATTTTGTACATGATCCTTTACATTAAATCAGATCAAATTCTATTTTATTCAACTTATTCCTGGACTATAATAAATGAAGTAACTAGATATAGTGACATGAAACCCAAATCAACATGACAATCACCCAAAACAAAAATAAATCCGAGTACAGAGTGATCCAACCATGAGTTATATGAGCATAAAATAATCTAAAATGATTCTTTGCAAAATGATTTTCCAAGACCCAAGCAAAAGGTCGACCCAAATAAATCCAATCCAAATGAATAAATGAACCAAAGCATCCTAAACATAAAACTACCCAAATCCACCCAACCTAGAGGAATAAAATGAACGGACACAAACCCAAACCCGACATACAAACCAACTTAGCCCAAACTTACATGTAGCCAAAGAGAACCCCACCTTCTCAATTGCCATCTCAATCTGTTACTCAAATATTTCACTTTCTTCATAGCTATTCGGAAATAATCAATAATGTTGATCTATACATTAAATTCTAAACAAGATTAATGCCCTATTTTCCTCATTTGATTAGTATTGATAAGAATAATAATTATTATATTAATATTAATAATAATAATTATTAGCATAATAATAAAATGATTAATTATAATAACCATATTAATAATTATAAATATCATTATCATTTTCATAATAATAATAACTATATCAATAATTATGTCATAATTATTATTTAAAAATAATAATCATAATTACAATTATTTAATCTAATTTGATTGATGCTAATCAAAAAATAAGGTGAGGAAAACAGAGGCTAAAACTCTTATTTTCAAATTATAAGGTCAAATCAATTAAAAAAAAAATTATTTCTTAAATAAAAGTAATCACTATCATATTTATAACACATTACTCTTTTTTTCATAAGATCATCAAATCAACAAAAATCAATTAGAGCCTAATATAACATGCCTTTGGTGACGAGAGCAAGACAAAATAATTAATTTGGTAATATTGTGGGACCTCTTTATTGTGATTATGATAAGAAAGCCTTAACACCTCACACAACCAAAATTTTACACTGCCTCATACTTTCCACACAACCAAACTGATTGGAGTCAGTCTTAGATGTTTTGGGGCCCTAGCAAAAGACTACTCAAAGTAAAGTAGACTAAATAATAGCCACGACACCAAAAAACGGCCCCTTATTACCTAAATAAAAATTAATATGCCATAACTATAGGCATTTGAAAGCAAGTACAATTAAAATAATCTAGCAGTTAGACTATCAAACAAAAGCGGGACTTTAGCAATAAATTCTAATACATAATGGGCCTCAAAGGAGAAGTAACAAAGAAGAGTTGTTGGCTTCAATATTCAAACGCTAGTGTATGTGCAGCTTAAGAAATGATCATACCATTCAACTATCCGAGCAATCATTAGTATGCATGCACACCTGCACATAGAACTTAGCATTTTGGGGGCCCTATAAATTTTGGACTCCCAAAGCTTAAGTCCTAGGGCCTAAGACTAGTTTTCCAAGGCCTTCGGCCAAGCCTGCTAGATTGAAGTAGAAAAGCAAGTGAAAAAAAAAGGTGCTAATAACTAATTAGAAAACTAAAAGACTAATGAGACAATAGATGAAACAAAGACATAGAGATATCGAGAAAAAGAAAGAATATATGGTCTAAACTCAAGAGCAAAGAAATTAGGGAGAATAGTACTATGGTTTTAATCCTGTTCTGCAATACTTCTACTATTGCAATATGTAGATAACATGCCTTCACAAAGCATTAGGAAATTATCAATTATGAGCCTCTTGACTGCCTTCCTAGCTTGATTTCTTTCTACAAGGGCCGAACGACAACTTACATGCTTTCGATGTGAACCAAAACCTTCCTCCAAGAGTTGTCAACAAAGCCCAACAAACACTGAAAAATTCCCTTAGGGGTTATGACCATACAATTAAATAATAGTCCTGATACGCAATATTGGCCGAAATCAATAAGCGGCAATTGTATAATTTCAAAATATCAGCAATATATCAATGATCGGCCAATATTTGCGGATATTGTTTCGATACTTGCCAAGATATTTGCTAATATTTGTTGTGGAAATTTTTTTAAAAAAAAAAATACACTGTGACAACTACAATATATAAAATATCATTGGCAATACCCAGATAACGCGACACTGCGACCACAATCACAACCACAATTGCGATTTTATTGCTTGGCTATGACATTAGCACATCGAATCAAAATGAATACAATCTAAACTATCCTTGGTCTTGTGAATATCAGTACCAAAATTGCTATCTTCCTATTAGTCAAAGAACAACCCTCACAAATTTTCACTTTCCTGGTACATTGACCATAAATAAGACCCTTCAAGCTTTACAAAGCTATCACCATCTCCTCTGTATTCCACAAGTTAGTGTCATCTGAATCTGGTGAGGATGATGGAGAACCAGCTACTACAGCAAGCTAAATAAACTGCCATACCTCTCACATTTCACCGCCACTAAACCACAACAAAATTTAGTAACTCCACCTTTGGCTCAACCTATAGCTACCAAGTGCAATAAGGAGATGAGATTGGTCTCAAATTAGGAACATTCTTGACAGTTAAAAGTACTCAATTTTCTCACAACCCAATCATGTATCTTGATGCAGATTGTCCCCTATATCATAAGAACTAAAAAGAAATAAGTACATAAGAAATACTAGCAGTAACGATTGAATTTTTTTTCCTTTTTTTAATGACCAAAAGCATTGTGGGCTCCAAACAATCATGTGATTAGCCCAAGAGACCTGATCAAAATGCACAATAATATTATCTAGCTACAATTTGAGAAATAGATTTCCATCTATAAAGAGATTTAAAATTCCAAACACAAAATTTCTAAGATAATAGGAAATAGCATTTCATTTCTTCTTCCTTTTTTTTTTCTGCTTATTATCATTCCAAAGAGGATGGGGTGTCACCATGAAATGGCAGTAAATGAATCTGCAAGGCACACAATGCATATGCAGGGCTCTGAGATGAGATGGGTCCACTCAACCCAAAATATAGATTACCCTCCTCACTATATAATTATTAACCTTTAGTGTAGGGCTAGAACCTAATAATCCAGTAAAGTGATCACTAAAAGTGATCCCTGTTATATTAATGTCTCTAATCTGATCGATTGATTGGAACTCTCTTTAGGAAAGAGTCTAAGCTGCCCTCTTTGAGTATATTCTGGATTAATGGTATGACGATAAACTCAGGCAACAACTTATTCACACTTAGTTGAGCAGGCTAGCGTGACACCCTATAAAGCAGTAATATATACAAAGGAATAAAGCCAGGACTAAGAAACATGTTAAGAGTCAAAACTGAAGAAACAAATTACATCATTAGTTATTCACAAGCACGAAATGTGTTTTGTCTAATTTTCATTGACTCAATAATGCTGACTTACTGCATACCTATTATAATAACCAACAGCACACCTTCCTTCAATTGTTTTCAGGCCATCTGAAATGAATTCAAATTGAAACGATCAATTTCTCAAAGAGTGAAACCAAACTTGAAAGTTTTTTAGAAAGACTCTAAATGCTTGCCCACAAAAAAGTATGCTAAAATATAAACAATAAAGTGAAAAGAATATATTTAGTAATTTAATCATGAACATACCTTTTAATTGTAAAAAGTATGGCTCCTGAACGTTAAGCTCAAAGCTGACATGCTTCAGCATCTACAGAAGCGCAGCATCCATCGATCGATATTAGGTCACAAATATAGCGAGGAATAAATGATAAGAATTATTGGAGCTCACATGTCGAATTTGAAAACCCTCCTCCATAATCAACTTATTCCATTTTTCTTCTGCTAGTTTCAAGCAACTATCTTCACAGATTGGGGGAACCGCCAATGATGTTGTCTGGATAAATCCATCAGCTATACATTGATACAAAACAGAGGCCAAGTGTTTATACAGCGGATATGAAGGTACTCCTGAAATTTCTGGAAGATACAGCCAAGACCAATTAAAAAAAAATTAAAGCCACAATCAAATATTCTGAGTCCAACATCAAATATAAACGACAGTATACCTGCAGTCATTTATGATCATTACACAAATCTAAAGCAAAAATATCAAAAGGTTCGATTGAATAGTGCATGAAATGCTAACCAGATGCAGGAAACCGTTCAGGATCAGACGTATCGTCTTTGAGAAGGTGGGAACAGTAATCCTTTGATAAAGCAATGTCTACACCTAGGTTTCCATCGACGGATGATTGAAGCACGAACTTAAGAAGTTCGTCTATGCAATCACCGAGTTGAACAGGTGACACTCCAGGCGAAATCGGAGTTGTGATTATTCCCTCCATTACCTTCCAAGCCTTTTGGACAAACTGATAATCTATTAAAAAATCAAGGAGAAACGCAGTGACGGATCGACTGCTGATTTCGCTCCATACAAGCGAAGGGGACCGGCGAGGGAGGAGATGCGAAACATGTCTTTATTTTTAGTTAAACAGATAACCCCTTTGAATAATAGTTTGTGGTCCAGTTGCTTCAAACTATTTGTTTCGTCTATATTTTAAAAATAAAAAATTAGTTATTAAACTAATTTACTAGTTTGATAGTTAGATTAATTAATAACTTAAATTCATTAGATAAGTAGTATATATTAAGTTAAAAAATATTAAATATAAAAATATTAAATCATACATAAATTTAATTATTTCTCAACCGATTCACCAATTTTTACTGGTCCAACCAATTTTTGATAATTTTTATTCGTTCTAAAATTTTAAAAACTGTTAAATAAAATTTAGCTAATAATTTGACCTGTTTACCAGTTTAATCCGATTTTTAAAAACTATAATTTTATCTCCAAAATACATGGTTATTAGTTCTAATTTTATGACCTTCTATATTATATATTATTTATATATCAAATAAATCTGACTCAAATGATCTTCTAAACTTACTACCATACCTATTTTCCTTTAATTTTTCTTTATTCTTTTTTCTCTTCCTTCTACCTACGATTCCAACTTCGAGCTGATGGACCTTTCTTTCTCTTCAACTCACTCTTCACACTACCTCTGCACACCAAGCAAGTAAAATAGAGGACACTAATAAAGATAAAGGTGACTGCTCTATGGCGTCGCACTCGCATAAGTTGTTCTATTGAAAAGTAGAGGTAACTTTCCAAAACTAATGTGTTTTACTCTATCTAATACATACGAAAATACTTTTACTCAAGAACCAGTGCATGATTATTATTTCTACAGTTAATTGTTATCTTACCCTCTCACTTCATGGTTGGTCAATGTTAGGATTAAGGATTTGATTTAAATTCACTCCATTGGGGATGAAATTGTATGAAATATGATTTGATTTATTTTAATTGGATCTATAATAATTTAATTTGATAATTTAAATGTCAATTGATTTGAAATAAAATCTATCAAATTAGGTGATTGGGCTAGAGTTTCTATTTAGGTATCCTACATCTCTTAAATTCTATTCGATTTAATCCAATGATGCTTGTTGTTGACAATAAGCTTTCTAGAAAGCTTGTTTACTATATGGGATTATTATGAGTTTGTAGAAGGCTGTATATAGAGGCATGTATAGATTGATATAATTGGGGTTCTTTTTCTAGGTTGGACATGCATAGAGGTTTACAACTAACTCTCACCCAACTAAACACCAAAATGGAAAATCAATTTACTTACTCCCATTGAAATATAAGAAGGAGCACATTATTATATGTTGAAAAGATGAACTTACCTCAAAAGTATGCCCCAAAAATTTACAAAATTGCAAGAGGTGACCTTGATTTGTAAAATTATTTAAGTATCTCTATTATGGATCCTCTTATAGTGTTAGTAGCTCCATGGTGTCATAAACTATTGCCTATTTGTAAGCACAACAAAGAACTTAGGGGGGAAATATTAATATGTGAAGGCAATGAATATTAGGAAGAACATAAATTGTTACCCTGTAACACTGTAGGTATATTCTACTGGCAGTTTTTTGGCTTGGCTAGGACAAGGTTTATAGAAGCCTACAATTACATATTTATTTACACCTTCATGATGTTGTGCAAAATGGGAAAATTATGACTCAATTAAGATAAATGTTTCTTACATGCTTGATTTTATCTCTTTATCATAATCTAATTTAGAGGATAATAATGAAGCTAAAAAGAAACACATGGAAGTAGGAATTTTTTTTGGGATTAATGATAGCATGTGAGGAGTGTCAATATAATTTTTTATAGAGTATAATAATTCAAGAGAAAGTGAAGGATAAAAATAGCTGACCCTTATTCACCTATGCAAAATAGATAGTGTGAGAGAGAATTGTGAATCAAATTGCTAGTACTAAATGGATGATGGTTAAATTTCTAAAAATCCCCCCCTTATATCTAGGAAATCGAAACTCTCTAATGACAGCTTTTAACTTCTTATGTTGCTCAAGTGTTGCCAACTTCTTGACCTTATTACTTTATTTAACAAATAATGCACAAAAATGTTTGGGAGTTATATGGACAAAGTTTTAGGGCTATCTATCACTAATCATAGAATCATCTAGGGGGAAGTATCCTTGGTTAAGCGTATTTACCTCTTCCATTATCGAATTATTATAGGCTTTTAAAGACAAATCTACTTCAAAAAATGGAAATGGCTTTGGTGATTTCATTTTCACCCATCACTTTAGAAAAGATTTCATTTGTTGTCCTCAACAACAACAAATATGGAAGCTCACCGAGCGTCGTTTTGGAATAAGCTCTCCTAATGACCTCCTAGAACTCGTAAAAATATGGCTACATTTCAGTTGGTTTATAAGTTGGTATGATCTATCATTATGTATTCAATCCTTATGTATACTAGTAAATTTTACTTTCTAGAGTTTTTCAGGTGTTTCTATAATTTATAATGGAACCTCATCTTTAATTGTGATAACTTATTCACGATCTTTATTCAAGGTTAGGGTTAAGGGTTATGGTTAATGATTTAGGATTAGGGGTTAGGTTTAAAGGTTTAGGGTTAGGTTTAAAGGATTAGGATTTAGGATTTAGGGTTAGGGGTTAGGGTAGGGTTAAGGATTTAGGGCTAGGATTAGGGTTTTGGGTTGGGGGTTTCATTTTTGGGTACAAGGGTTTAAGGATAGGCCATTGCCGCGTAAGTCTAGCATGGCGACGAGTGAGTGATATGCAAGTATGGTGTGAGGATGTGATGCAATACTCATGCAAATGAGGGCGTCGTTGATGGGTGGGTTGTGCAAATGCATGTAGAACCCTACAGGTAGTCAACCTGTAGGTTTTGGGAGAATTACGAATGATTTGTTCGGATACTTTTGGCATATATGGGCAACTCGCCCATAGCACCCTCTTTCATGTCACTCCACTCACTCGTCGTTGCCTACAATTTGCCCATTTGTTCCTCCCCATTTCTTTTGCAGATTTTGCACATAATGAAGCACATACAGAAACGAATCATACAAGTCATAGAATTTAGATGTAAAAAATACAAACAAATCTATTGATTACATTAAAAATTAGCAATCTAAATCAAGGAAAGTGTAATAGATTTCACCAACGGGAAAGAGAATGAGAGCATAGGATGGGAAGAGAGTGAGAGAGGAGGGAGAGTTGAGGGGTAATTTGAAAATTGTGGGAAAAAAGTGGAGTTATAGGGGTGCAAGAATAGAAAAGGTGTGTAATGAGAGGTCTTGTCCTGTTATTTGACATTAAATTATAAATACTCCACTATACTTGCTTTCTTACAGTGCCATAAAATGAACGATGATTGATCGAAGCAAAGGACAAACAATGGTGTTATAATATACAACTCAAACCTCCACGATTGTTATTACGCATACCTGCTCCCCAATTACATTTTTCCAGTATATTTCATATAGATCCTTAAATTCTATACGTCTAAATTCAAGTATCTCATTTACACATACAAGAACCTGGTTTGCTTACTCTGTCTTCTCCAACAACTTGATACCATATGCTTGTATAATATCCAGGACTACAACATGTCACAAAGAATTTTGAAGTCAGCAACACATTGATAATCCTTTCCCCTTCACCAGAGAGCGGAAGAGAGCAAGAGATAGACAGAGGGAGGGGAACATGAATCCATGATTACCAGCTGTGTTGCATCATAATTACCTGGAACATATACTTCAGGTTTCATAGGCCTCAAGACACCTCTGGTCTTTATCTTGTTTGCTAGCAAGAGCTGCAGTGATTAAAAAAAAAAGGAATAAGGCTGGAATGAAGAAAAATAGCGACATGCATGTCATCAAATATGGAAAGAGAAGCCAGCTTAACCGAAGTTTACCAATGCTCCAATTGCTGCTGGAATCCCAACAGTGAGGGCCATGGCAGTTGTGGTTCTTCCCTCACTGGTTTGTCCAAATTGCAGTAGGGTTGCTTGATGCTTCTCTGTGGACGGAGATCCAGGGAATTCGACTTCTATTTCATGGTGCAGAAGAACCATATCCTAAACTCAAAATGAAAATGATGTTACAGGAAATTGTGGTAAGAGAACAGTTGAATTAGGACATCACACTGAGATATCAGAATGAGATGAGTATGCTAAATAGAAAGTAAAGTAAGTTAGCTATTGATTTCGCTAACCAAACATACACCTGCTCTGTGCCGGAGTAAGCTAACTTTTCTTCCATGCAGATACATGCAACATCAAATGCAGCATGGCAGGATGAAGGAACTTTTTTCTGCTCCAAAAGTCCCAGGAATCTATATAAACATTGAAAGAATGAATGTTTTAGGAACAGATTAACCAGCAGAAGACTTTCAAGGCACAATAGCTAGGTCTTCAGATCTTGTCAACGGGAAATGATGATAGCTTAGATTTATAACATATTCATAGATTATGGCAATGAGCAAATATAGGTCTCTCACATGATAGCTCTGGCTGTCTTTACAGCAGTTTCTTGTTCCTTGCAGAATCCACGTACAAGGATTCTTTGTGCAATATCCTTTTCTCCCAAACCACAAGATGATATGTCACTTTTCATCCCAAGAATATTCAGAGTAAATTCTTCAAACGTAGGCCTCTCATCATTCATGAGAAGCGGATGAGCTTCATCTTCAAAGAATCCAATCCTCGCCAGTGTCCCCATAATTTCAGAGAAACCTGTGCAGATTATGTTACTGATCAGTTATAGAATGACCTAAACCTTAGTTTCAATACTTGATCCGTCCCTCCTGTTGTCTGCTCTTTGGATGCCAGATTATTTGAATTTAGACACCAAATGCACAACTCAATGTATTTCAAACATAGACTTGGAATAATATTGAACTTCAAATGAAAAGTAATCCACAGTAAATAAATGAATAAGAAGCCTTGCCTTCATATCTAAGTGTTCCACGAAATACTGTAGTTGCCTCTTCTCCAATTCCATACCTATCTCCGTAAACCAGAGAGTTACGATTCGGAAGACACTCCAGTGCAAAGGCAGGGAAATCAGGTAACCTTAGCCTCACAGCTGAATCAAAAAGATTTTCACCTACAAATTTCATTTCAAGAAAGCATTTAGAAGCCATCAATTTTCCAAAGACATGCAACTGATGACACAACTTTCTGATGAGCTAACACAATTTTCTAATATGAAGCATGTCTTGGACAAGTTGAAGAAGGTCATGCCATGATGTACTTAGACTTCTTGGTCTTGACCACTAGACATGGTATCAACAAATCAACCTACCTAGGGCATGAATTGAGAGCAATTGGTCAAAGCTCACTCGAGTCATGTTTGATAAACTTAGTTATGCACAACTGGATTTTATGTTTTCCAATTTATTGAGCGATGTCTGAGTTTGGTATCACAGTCAAAAGTGGTGGGTTTATTCCTAATATCCAAAGGCACTCAGGCTTGCCTTATGATGGAGGCTTGCTCCAGCTCAACTGGCGCCAATAGTTAAGATCAATCTTCTCTTACGTTCATCAAGCTAACAAGCTTGAGTCTAAATGATATAAAAATTTGCTCTGACAAAGAATCATAATGCATGATGAGTGTGTTTATTGTCGCGGGATCAAGAGATGATCATCAGACGTCGTTTTGATGAGACTCCTGCTGCTGGCAGCCTGATAGGCATCAGCAGTTGCAGACTTGCAGGCTGCAGTCAGGCTTGCAGAGTCGGCAGTAGCAGCTTTTATTAATTCTGTATAAGCTGATAAATTCAAACCATAGATTTGACATGGAGTATAACGCTGCTACCATTAGAACTACTTGGTAGATAGAAATGGAGAGTCAAAATCGGATTGATGCGCTACTGATAATCGGTACGTGACGTAGTGTCTGGTGTTCCAGAATCTGCAACGACAGAAAAAGGTATCAAGCAACGACGTGGCAAAGAGAGCAAAATAGCACACTACGTGGGATTATCTAGCTTGCTTGAGTCTAAAGATATTTCTCAACTCAACTAAACTCATTTTGTAGTCCTAGATTCAAGGAATTCTAGTGAGGATAAAAGTGCAGATCCATTAAACTTCAGCAAAATTTTCAGTACAGCTGATAGGTAACTCACCATTAACATGTATAACCTGCCCATTAGACCTGTAGATGGCAGGATTGCGACCGGCTCTTATAGCACCTGCTGGGTTCCAGCTGAAACAGAAAAGGATAAAAAGTACAAAATAGTGACAAGTGTTATGTTTTACATATCTTACTATATATAAAAGAAGAAAACATGCAACATTCATTTTCCCGCTCAAAACGATTTTCTATACGTGACACGTGTTGCATGTCAATTGACCGTAGTAGCTAATTGCCACGTGTTGCTTTATTGGTCAATTAGTGCCACTTGATTGAAGCCACAATGACAATATTAGTGATCAAAAAATAACAATTTTTAACAATGCCACATGGTGCATAATGAATGGTCGTGAATAAAAACCTTGGATTGCTATTATAAATGATGGCTGGATTTGTGATACGTCAACAATCCGTGTAGGAAAAAATATATCATTTGTGTCTATATATATATCAATCACAGTACTATAGTTCCCTGTATCTGAAATTTTGTTTTCTTCATATTGGATGAGTAGCAATCAACAAAAATAAGGTATATCTTCCTTTAAATTCATATTTATTTCAATTTTACTATGAATACTATTTTCTATTTATTAACATAAATGATCATTACGAAAATGAAATATGGGAAGATTCGAGGGAAAAAAATTCATCACTTTTATCAAATTTTAACATTAATCATCATTATTGTTGCAATTTCTTATATATTTCCACAACTTAGTAATATGAATCACAATGTAGATTGTTCATCCAATTCTTCATTGATCTTGGTTGTTTGTATAGTTATGTATAACCAGATATATAGAGTTCATTATAATCTGATTGTAGATTGTTTGAAATATTTGCTAATAACTTATTTCATTATATATGAAGTCATAATAACCTTTTTTGTAGATTCAAGAGCATTGAAAAAGGACAATGTTCACGGTTCCTAGCAAAATAGATTCTTAAAAAAGCAAATGGTGTTTGAATCTTAGACTAATAAGGCTTTATGGTATGGCAACCAAAATGAGTCCTACAACTTAGAATGCATATTTCATGACTCTAAAGTGAGTTAACAAACAATTTTGTATCTTAATTCCTATAGCTTTAAATGAGCATTTGACAATATATGATCTTTAAATAAACAGAACACTAGGGTGCATGCTTTAATCAAGAAATCTCATATTCAACAATATAAAACAAAACTCATTGAAGGACAACTATACCATATGCAGAATTTTATAGTGGTTGATAACCAAACGAAAATCAAAACTACCACATTCAAATATGTCATCTACTTTAACAATTTCACATGGTGCAATTTATCAACAACTATAGAAATATCCCCAACACAACTATTCAAGTTCACATCATTTAGAAAATTAACATCAATGGAACAAACATGTCTCACAGGTACCAACAAGATAAATATAAATTATAAATACCTAACTATTTTGTTTTATAGAAACCTATTAACAATTATATTGCAGATATTATTAAAAGAGTTTGAAGAATACATTCATTGAAAGAGAAGGAAATGTTCGGACAAGTCACAAAATACATCGATTTTGTTTTGGAGGATGACATATAAGAGACTACATAATAATAAATAACTTAAGGTATACCCTAACATCATTTATCAGAATAAGCTCATTAATATTTATACACATTGTATCAGGCAAAAGAGAGTAGAATGAACACTATAGGGAGATTATGTAATAAAACTAGGTGAATATGTTGGTAACACAAATCCAAACTAGCTTATTATTGTTCAACAATTATGTAGTATCAACAAATTTAATGGTAATTTTTTCCTTCTATTTATATCATCCACTTATTAACTGTTTAATAGTTACATGATTCATAATTACAGACCGGGTGGGGATATCAAACACTTAGAATGTGACTAAATTAATCCTTGACGCTACTATAGAAGAGATTAAAGATTTCCAAAAAAGGTAATTATTTAATCAGGTTCATATGATTTTATAACAATTTTTCTTTACAGTTTACCCGAAGTAGAATCTTCACAAATCACTATTTCTGATCAGTGGCAACCATCATCATCACAAACAATAATAGAGGAGCTTGTAAGCGGGAAATCAATTCTAAAAACTGTTGAGCAACTTCAAAAATATGATATGCAATTAATTTAATTAAATATAGTTGTGATGTTTAATTTCCACCTGAATTAATTAAGTTTGTTTTAGGAGGGGAAGTTTTGGATCAATGTCCGGGTTGCAAGTATAGAAATAGTAGGTGAACGGTTTTATGTAGCCTGCAAGACATGTTTGAAGAAACTGAATATTGTTGAATAAAGATTCTACTATGAGAAGTGTAAAAAAATTGAAAAAGATAATTTGAGATATAAGTTGCAAATTAGAGTTGTTGATGGAACATGCAACATCCCACTACTACTCTAAGATAGAGAATGTATACAAGTGATAGAAAAATTAGCACAGGAGCTTAGAGAGCTAAATGCAGAGGTTATTTTAAATTTAATATCTTTCTACTATAACCATTCACTGTTTATATACCACATTTTTTCACATTTTAATTACATAGGAAGAGGTCGAATGTTTCCAAATACCAAAAGATTTTGAAAAACTGATTAATTTGAAAGCTCTTTTTTTGGTCCAAGTGAGGGAGAACCAAATGGGGGCATATTCAGTTATTAAGCTAAGTATGGATGGATATTTGTTTTGCAAATATTATGGACCAAGTTACTTTGATAGTCAGGTTTCCATAAAGTATTAATTTTTATATTCGTTAAACAAAGTCACTAAATTACTTTAAATGAGATTATAAAATATGTCAGAATTCAAACGTACTTTCCAAACTAGATAATGCAGTTGAGGAGCAGATAAGATTCACAACAAAATAAATAAAAGATTTAGGAATTAATTGATTTATTCTCACATGAATATTATTATAAGTTTGAAATGGTGGAATCACAAACTAACATAGTACACACCAATTCAAATTTCAACAAGTCATTCTGAAATTACAATTACAGAGTTGAGAAAAAGGTGTATCAATGAGGAACTTTCCACTACATCCCCTAAGAAGAAGATATCTAGAGTCAATGTGAAATTAGAAAAAGTGTAGGATGCCACTGGGAATTAAGTGTTTAGGATTTAATTATAGTATTATGCTTTCTAAATTAGTAATTGTATTTAATATTTTATATTCTTGAGAATGAACGGAGATTTGATTCAAAAATCAAACAGTTATTATATTAGTATTATTGACGGCATGCGATATATGAAATAGGGGTTTTGTTTATGTATGGACAATGTAGCAATCTATTCTCATCTCAACTTTTTATGTACTGATTGATATTAATTTTGGCCTACAACATTACCCTACGTAATGCCATTTTGTTTAATTTCTTAAAATGATTGTCTATACAGAACAAAGGCCATCTTAAAACCAATGAAATAAAGGAGAAGAAATGTAACATTATGATAAATACAACATTACCCTATGTAATGTTGTTTGGTCTAATTTTAAAAAATAAAATCCAAAATTATTTGTATTATATTGTTTATAATGATTGTCTACAACACACAGAAAAACGGCCATATTAAAAACAATTAAATAAAGGGGACAAGAAATAGGAACATTATGATAAATACAACATTACACTAGTAGTCCATATCATTATATGATTGATAAAAAAAAATATCTGTTTATTAGTTAAACCTGTACAATCATTTTTTTCGTACCAATCTTGAATTATATCTATTTATTTGAATGACAAACTGATATCATATTTAATTACATACGAAGAATACTTCTTGAATATTGTTGAGGCTTAAGATGCATATTACTTACCAACTAATGATCATAATCTAAAGCCTATCATGCACTTAATTTATTATAGTAATAGAGAATAGATTATCCCCTTCACAAATCTTTCTCGAAACACTTATTGTTTAAATGGATAAAAAATGACCATTCCATCATTTTTCATTAATAATCAATTAAAAAGATGTTACGAATTGTTACAAAACAATGTTCATACCCTACAATTATTAATACCATATGTATTGATGAAAACAACTGCCAACAATTTACACTTATCATTTATGTCTATTCTGATAAAAATAGTGCTTTGATTAGTAACTCCCTATGTAATAAACAAATATCATTTCATGATTTTATTAAACAACCGTCAACAATTAACACTTATAATTTCTCTCTATATCGATGAAAATAGTGGTTTGATTATTAACTCCCTATGTAATAAACAAATATAATTCCATAATTTTATTTTCAATGACATTATTGTTTATAATGATTGTCTACGGCATATAGAACAAATGCCAACTTAAAAACAATCAAGTTAAGGGGGACGAGAAATAGTGATATTATGACATGAACAGTAGTACACCAATAGTCTATATCATTATATGATTGATAAAAAAACTCTTTTTTTAAGGTAAACCTATACCATAATTTTTTTCATATTGATCCTAAATTATATCTATTTATTTGAATGCAAAACTGATATCATATTTAATTAACAATGAAGAATACTTCATGAATATTGTTGAGGCTAAGGATGCATATTATTTACCAACCAATGATCATAATCTAATGCCTATCATGCACTTAATTTATAATGGTGATAGAGAACTGGTTATGCCCTTCAAAAATCTTTCTGAAAACTCATATTATTAAAATGGATAAAAAATGGTCATTCCATCATTTTTCATTAATAATCAATTAAAAAGATGTTATAATATGTCACAAAACAATGTTCATACCCTACGATTATGAATACCATATATAATGATGAAAACAACTGTCAACAATTTACACTTATTATTTCTATCTATGCTGATGAAAATAGTGGTCAGATTATTAATACCCTACATAATAAAAAAATATCATTTCATATATTTTTTTCAATAACATTGTTGTTTATAATGATTGTCTACGACATACAAAACAAAGGCCACCTTAAAAACAACCAATAAAGGGGGCAAGAAATCGGAAAATTATGATAAGTACAACATTACATGATTAGTCCATATCATTATATGATTGAGGAAAAAAAATCTCTATTTTTAAGTTAAACTTGCACAATAATTTTTTTCATACCGATCCTAAATTATATCTATTTATTTAAATGACAAACTAATATCATATTTAATTAACAAAGAAAAATACTTCTTGAATATTGTTGAGGCTTGGGATGTATATTGCTTACCAACCAATGATCATAGGCCAACGCCTATCATGCAATTAATTTATAAATGGTGATTTAGAACTGATTATTCCCTTCGAAAAGCTTTCTAAACACTTATAGTCTCAAGGGATCAAAAATGAACTATCCATCATTTTTAGTTAATAATCAATTAAAAATAATCCATTATAAATTGTCACCCAAAAATCATCATTGCCTCATTATTATTTCTAAGTCATAATAGAAAGATCCACTGCATCACTATCAAATAGACCATAAGAAAATTTTATAATCAATCATAGTTATTCGGCTCATCATGAAGTCTTATTAACGATGATTTATGAGGCTCAAAAGATGTGAAAACAACAGTCAACAATTTACACTTGGCTTTTTAGAAATATTAAAATCATATAAAATCTTAATACCACATAAAAAACACATGCGTAAGATTGTTGACTCTTGCTACATTGTATGCCATGTTTTTTCATCATTACCCCTTCATTATGATCGTGTTTGATGAAAGATGGAGATCTTTTCAATAAATAACTCAGAAAAATATTTTATTAACCTAGAAATATTTAATTAGAAAAAATAAACAAAATTAGTATATACATTAGCAAAATTACTATCTACGAATATAAAAATTTTGAATTGTGAAGCTGAGTTGGAAAAATTCTTGGTTCAAGATTCATATAAATCCAAACAAAGATTCAACATGTAACATCAAACAAGGTAATCCACTTACAGATTTGATTATAAGATGTAAACTTATAATATGGGACGAAGATCTAATGATGCACAGATATTGCTTCAAAGTTTTGGATAAAACCATGAGAGATATTTTACACTTCAACAATCAATTTAGTATTGACAAGCTATTCGGAGGTAAGACAGTTGCTCTTGGCAGTAATTTTAGATAAGTATTACTTGTGATTCCTAAAGGTACTCGACAAGACATTTTTCATACAACTATCAACTCTTCATACTTATGGTGAGATTGTAAGGTTTATTATTGACAAAGAATATGAGGTAGCAAAATCTTAGCTCGGTCGATGAATGTACTGAGTTAAAGCAATTATCTGACTGGATTGCAAGTATTAAGGATGGAACAATTGGAGGTCCTAATAATGGTCATACAACAATCGAAATTCCAAATGATCTATTAATAAAATATTCAAATGATCCAATTGCAGCTATTGTAGAAAGTAATTATCCAAAATTCACTAGTAATATCATTAATGATACTTATTTTGAGCGAAGATCTATCCTAGCACCAACTCTTGATATTGTAGAGTCTATCAATAAATACATGCTATCAATTAACTCTACTGAAGAGAAAACATATTTGATTTCAAATACAACATGTAAATCCGATTCAAATAATGATTTGTTGCAAGACCTACACACTCTAGAATTTCTAAATGTTCTAAAGTGTCTTTAGTGTCCCAAATCATGTGTTAAATTTAAAGATATGTATACCTATTATATTATTGAGGACTATCGATCATTCAATAGGATTATCAATGGTATTAGGATGGTGATCACCAGGCTTGGAGCTCATATCTTAGAAGCAAAGATCTTAGGTGGAAATAATTCTGATGAACGAGTATTGTTACCAAGAATGTCATTGACATTATCTAATCCAAGGTTATCTTTTAAGTTCAATCAAAGATAGTTTATATTATTGTATTATATGAAATGACTATCAACAAAAGTTAAGGACAATCACTTCATAATGTTGGTATTTTCTTGAAAAGGCCTGTATTTAGTCATGGTTAATTTTATATTGCTATCTCTCGAGTCACAAATCGTACAAGTTTGAAAATTCTTATATGTGACAATGATGTTGCTAAAAGTAATTCAACCACAAATGTTGTATTTAAATAAGTCTTTAAAAAGATATAATTATGAAATGTCTTTGAATAATTATTCCTCAATATCCATATTTTATTTTAATCTGTTTACACTTATTATCTCATCATTAATTACTTATATAATACTTATTCATCCAAAAAGGTTTTTATTTATTTATTTATTTTATTATCAAATGTTAAATATAAACACCCCATGCATAGCACGGGTGCAAATCTAGTTAGATATGAATAGAACAAGCAACATGAAACCTTGATCATGAAAACAATATGACCAATTAATTAAACACAGTAAGTGCAATAAAAGAAATACATTTTGAAGAGATAAAATTTACCGCGGGAATGCCATTACTTAAGAGTGTTTGATATTTTAGCTTAATTCATATCCATATCAATATGGACTACACATGAAACATACAACAAAGAAAAAGTGTTAAATACTATTTTAGCCATTTGGAATATGATTTTTTCTATTTTGAACACTATATATATATATATTCATTTTGTTCCCTCTAAATTTCATTTTTGTCTAAACTAATCCCTCTAGAATACAACTTTCTCTATTTTTGCTCCTGGTCCATAAATTGAGATACTAATATGAATGAAAATGAATCTAGAGGGACTAAAATGAATTATTTTTTATTTAAGGACCAAAGTAGAAAAAAACATATTCCAGAGGGACTAAAACAATATTTAACTCCAAGGGAAAATAGTTCAATTGATCTCTTGACATTTAAGGAATTGAAGATTCTTTGCATTAGAGATATGGGTACATTAGTCACTTCAAACTTTGATATACGTGACTGACATTTGAGCTCAACAAAAGAAATCTAAAACTTAAAAATTATGGAACTACGAAGTATAGCAAGAAGAGAGAGAAGAAATAATGGGAAAACACTAAAGTCATTTGGATTTTTCATCTCTACAGAAACCTTCTGCTTGCTAGTTTATTAAAGGTGTGAGTTGTGTTGAAAGGCAAATTTTCTTAGTGGGCTTGTCATGCTCTTACCATGATTACAGGGGTGATATAAACTGTTTCGGTCTACGGATATACAGCAAAAGGTACGAAGACAAAAATAAGAACAGATACCTTATTTTCAAGAGTTTGCTTATGGGTTTCCAGATAATACATGTGTAGGATAGACTTGTGCTGAAGATATGCTGAGAGTAAACTTGCAGAAACTTCCGGACAGAAAGTCCGTGTCAGATGAACTCAAGTTGATGATTGTAAAGTATGCTGTCAACATTTTTTTTAACTCTTTTTCTCTTAGTATTCTTGGCATTAACTTCGTTGCAATACTGTCTTGACAAATACGCACACACACTCATCAACATATATTTGAACTGATTGGGAAGAGTACAGAGGATTCCAAATTAAATATTTATAGTTCATTCTAAGCCATCCAAGGCCGATTGTCCTTTCTTATCCCATTACAAGTGATTCATTCAGCATACTTCTCCTCAGCAGTTATATCTACCTATGCATCGGTTGGACCAAATTAAGATGATACAGAGAAGGACCCTAAAGAACAATACATATATTTTTAAAAGATCACTACAACAAGTTGCAGCACATACCTGAATTTGTATCCCAGTGGATTATTTGCAGCAGCAGGAGATGGCAGCCCTCCACAACAAGAATTAAAAGACAGAATTTTTCCTCCACGGTTATGTGCCTCATCAATCATCTTCATTGCCATCATATGATCTGAAGTGCATAGAAATCCATTATCACATTGACAAGCCCAGAAATAATAGTGCCATAAACAAGATCAATGGTTCATCTTTCAAAGGTTCCTTTGAGCATCCCTCATCAAGAAATGCTTTCCTGGGTACATTATTGGAGAAGCAAGGGATGCTAGAGAAGAGGCAACCAACTATTGAGCAACACTTTATATATTGGAAAGTGAACATTGACATAAGCATTTCTATTTTGTGCTATAGAATTGATAAGTTAATCCAACCATTTTTTTTTCTCCAGAAAATCCATGATGAAATTTTCATCAGCCAAAAAGGATAGTGCGCATTTCTAATATAAAGATCGAGACCTACAGAATATGCACAAAAATACCTTTACATAACAAAATGTCACTTAAAACATATTTGAGGAAAACAAGGAAATGGATAACCAAAATAGCAGACGAAATGCATCCATAAATGTTTAGGAAAGAACTGCAACTGCAGAAAAATGTTCTACTGTTAATGCTCTTGATATTTTACACAAAAAAGAAAAAAACTAATTCTGGCCTGTAGCTCAGAAAATTTACAAATGAACTCACCTATTCCAGGATCCAAGCCCATCTCTCCAAGAATTGTTATACCAGCATGTTTAGCAGTTTCATCCAACTCTGACAGCAAATCACTGACATAACTAGCAGTAACAAGATGCCGTTTGAACTGCACTAAGAAAATATAGCATATCTTTAGTGAGCATTGTGAATATTGTCCACATTTTTTCTGTAACGAAGATTCTTAAGCCTGTTTATACAAACATTTGTTGACAAAAACCTGGGGATCCTTAGCAATCTTCTGAAATCCTGTAGGATATAATTTCTCACAATACTTTAATTTATAAGTACTATAATCTGTAAAACTCTCATATAAGTGTTAAATGTTGCTGCTCAAATGATATTCAAAGATCTCTCCACCACTGTTATCTTAATCACCTTCACATATGCTAGTTCAACACACATACCTAGAATGAAACTCAATTGGAATGCTGACAATCTTTCCTATTCAGAGATCATTTTCATTGGAAGGAGTATATGTAATGTGTCAAGAATAACCAACTAGGAAGAAACCTTTATTTATTTATTTATTTTTATTTTTTTCTGGAGAGGAATGGTTGTTGGCAACTTCCTAGACTAGGCTGCAGCAATATCAACCTTTGCTTCAGGAGTGGTTGTCTTCAAGTTGCTAGTATGATGATGGTTGCTAGGCGATGGTTCATGAGCTGCTATGTTAGTTGCACAGTTTGCACTGTGGTGAGGTTGTTTTTCAGGATGTTCTTCTTCCTCTGACTGAAGACAAGCAAAATGGGATGATTGACATGAGAGTACAGGAGCATCAGCAGGCAGAGAATTAACATTTTTCTGGAAGTGGTCTCATGTGGTGCTTGTGATGGTTGCTTTCTTCATGAGGATACACTTCTCTGGACTACCATCCATTATCCGAAATCTGCACCTTCCTCCTACTTGCTGTGAATCTTGTTGGTGCGCTGGATCATGGTAGGGGAATCAAGGACATCCAGGTTGTTGCTTAAGGGTGTACAATACTCCTTCTTATGGCCATAATATCCACAGTTGAAGTATATAACTTCCCTTTGCACTTGTATGGTCAGCCAGCATAACTGCCCTTTGAGAATGATTCTGTTGTCCATCTTTTTTGAAGTTTGGAAGCCAGAGACCGACGGGAGTTTCAGGCCAGATCAGATGGGTCCAGAATGGATGGATTTGAATGATAGCAGTATGGAAGGATGCTGAAGCAAGCAGCAGAGGGCTAGGATTTTGATGAATTTGGTCAAGTAATACTCAAGTAAATTTAGTTAGGTTACTAAGAAGGGAAGATATACAAATCCAGAAAGGCACATACGTTTTTTGTGTGTTAGCCATGAATGAATCATCTGGTTATTAAGTTTGAGGATCCAGGACTACACAAGCATAGTGATATAAAAGTCATACCTAGTAGGGTAAATTTGAAATTGTAGCTTATGATGCATAGAAGATTATTGTACCTCAATACAAGCATTTGCTATGCTAACGTGACAGCTAGGGGGTAGTAGACTTATAACAACATCAACCTGCATCACAGAGAACATATGTATGCATGACATTTAACCAAGATTATCTTCAAATAAGACAAAACCGCTAAGACAAACCACTACAATAGCTGATGACGATTGATTTTATCAAGTTGATATAAAAGATAAAATTGAATTCTAAGTTTAATGAGAACCTACCTGTGAAACATAATGACAAAGGCTTCCATGATCAGTCACATCCAGCTGGATTGCTATTGCATTTGGGATCCCTTGGACAACCTGCACATTCAGAAAATACCAGGACATGGGTTGAGACAGTATCAGGTTCGTATTCATGCAATATGCATCTTGCTTCATAATAAAACTATAGCCTCAGTATCAGAAGCATATTTTATGTTATTGCTAGAATGTGTAATACTTCAAGAATACTAAATCATTTTGTACAAACAGGGATCTACTGAAACCATATTTAGATCCAGTGCTTGACTTTATGCACCAACTTTGGGCATGACCATGTCTGTGTTGCAAAAATGTAACGATTCATGGCTATATAATAATTACTAGAAAAATCTTCAATGTGAGGAGAGGTGACCTAAAAGCGCTATGCTTTATAGGAGAGCTAGATACCTCTTCTGCATCCTTCATGTACAGAGATGCAACAATTACTTGGACATCATTAGGGCCTTCAAAATCAGTATCCATGCATGACTTAAGCCACTGGCAAGATGAGACACTTCTGATTGATGTTAATAACTCAGCAGCTGGTCGACATACCCGACCTGCACCAAGGATCAAAATTGCTGTTCTTCTACTGTCTTCACTCATCATACCATTTCCCTTGGTGCCACCGCCATGAAGTGAAATAATATTTGAGTCCTTTTTCAGATGCCCATGATCTTCATTCTTATGGGCAAGAGAAGTTAAAGAATCAATAATTTGATCTAATACTTCACAATCATCTGCTCCAACCTATCATAATAGCAAGTGAGTGGAAAATTATTAGTTCCATAACAAGACCTATTTTTGCTATATGGACCAGACCTATTCTTTCAAACTGTGTATCATAATGAGCCCAAGGCTACTCTAATCAGCCCTAAGCCCAGAGTTCACTAGAATAATGATCCTACCAAAAAACTGTTTACTAGTGTGTACTGAAAAACACTCAGTACCAAGACTAAAGATGAAAGAGCAGGGGAAAATAAGGAACTTAATTTATACTAATGCTTTTAAGTCTTTTCCTTCAGTAGGAAAATAACTTGAAAATGTAGAACAAAAACTTTTGGACCTAGATTAGATCAGCAGACAGAGATATTCTCTTGTAGGAAAGCCACACTTCCATTTGGCCATCAACATGTTTGCAGCAAGCTCACTACCACACTCCTGACTAGTTAGTAGTTCATGCTGCCATACAAATGGCACCAGAGCCAATAGACAAGCCACAATATGTTCACTTACAATTATGCTGATGGTTTCTATGTCTAATTAATTGAATGATGTAGTGAAGACAGCAAAACCCTGGATTGCACACATCAGGGGGGAAAAAAAACCAAAAAAAGGAGAATGAGGTTTGAAGTTTGGAACTAGCAAGCTAACTATGGAGAGCTTTGCCCTTTGCTATATATGTTGGGCTCTTTAGTTGGAAAATAATAACCAGATTTTCAAAGGGAGTACCAAAAGAGTGGAGCAGATTATCTCTGATTTAAAATCTCTTTATATTATTAGGGTTCCCCTAAGGTAGATTTGAAAGGGCTTAGGTGTCAGGACTTGAATTTCATGTGGATTGAAGTGTCTTTGAGGCATGTATTGCAATTTCTCATTCTTTTCTAAAATAAAACACTTTCACAGCTCAAAACAAAGTTTGGCACACTAAGACTTCCTACACATGACAGAGTAATAAAACAGAACAACATAAGACAACAAAACCAAGAAATAATGAGGCAATGCAGAAAATGAAGTGTACCTAATTCAGAAAGGGTTTCTATACTTTATATAACTGCACACCGTAACTCTGTTCAGTTATAAAAATGTATTTTTTTATTAGATGAAGTGCTTTCATAGACTAAAGACTTACTTCAAGCTCAGAGTAAGACAAGGCATCAGTACTTTGACCCACTTGACACCTGACCAAGTGAAAGGAACCACCAGCTGCTTCTATAATATCCAAGGCTTCATTTATAAGAAATTGATCAAACAAATGGCCACTCAAAGCTACCTGTCAATTATCAGGACAATTACAGATCAAGTGCTGATAGGATTACCAACTAATAAGTCATAAAACAGAAGGGAAAAAAGTCATGGTAGCCTTTTCAAGAACACAAGATATATACATGAGTTTCAAATACAGTGAATAAATGTAACTTTTTTAAGAGATTGATAGATACAATGTAAATTCACCTACCATTCGAGTGTGTGTCTTCTTCTTTGGATGGGAATTTGGGAGACTTTCCAACAAGTCCCTGCAACTCAGGAAAAATATTAAAAAGAAATCATACACTAAAGCAATTCAAATTTTAAAAGTAACATGATATTTGGCAAAATTCATGTTTGTCTCATCTTAAATCAAATTATATTAGCACGGAACAAATCATATCGGATCAGACATGAGTAATAATCACAATAATATTATTTTTATAATAATTATATATAAAAATAACAATATCTATAAAAATTATCATTATTATTATTTATAACAATATTATTATTGCAATATATAATAATATAAATAAAATTATCTTATTACATAATAATAATAATAATAATAATTATAACTATAATAAATTTTATTATCATAAATGTAATAAAAAAAATAACAACAACAACAACAATATTAACTAAAATAAAATTATATTATTATTATTATAACTATATTTGATTATTATAATAAATATTAGTATAAAAAAATATTATAATAATAATAAGATTCCTATATTTATAATAATCTATTATTATAAATAAAATTAAAATAATTAATATCATTGGCATAAATATTGAATTAAAATAATTATTATTACTTCTTATTATCATATTTATAAATTTGAAAATAATAATAATTATAATAATTAATTATAAAACTATAATTATTCTTAACGATTATAAAATTATATTAATAATTGTTATAATTAACATTATTATTATGGTTATATTCATGTTAATAATTATAGTAGTTATTATTATTATTATTACTACTATAATTAATATTATTTTTGTAGATATTTTGATGCTTAATATTTTGTGTTATTATTATTATTATTATTATTATTATTATTATAATTAACGTAATAATTTATTAGGAAGATACACCAAATAATTCTATTTTTTTTATAAAAAAAAACATGATTAATTTACATCTTTACCTCAACAAACACCATATAATGATATAACCTTGAATTTAGGTCATCTAGTGCATAACAGTGTAAACTTATGAGGAATAAAAATTGGACCAAGTAAGGATTGGTGGTGATTTGGTTAATAATCACCAAAAATGAAACAAAGAAAAGAGAAGATGAGGGAAAAGAGGGATAATATAATTAATAGACACTTTCTTTGATCATATACTTACATTCACCATCCAAGACATTCAACTCTTGATATAAAGAAAGATAGATTTTTTGAGGAAAATTCAATCAAAGTCTTCACTTGAGACTTGACTTTGAAGGTATCAATCTTAGAAAATGAGAGAAAATATGACTTACCAAAGTTATCTTTTATTTCAAAAGTACCTCAACATTTATAGGAGTGCTTGGGGCTTTCTATCACAATTCAAAAGAAACAAAAAGGGCTGACTTGATTAGTATAAAACTAAGGTTTACCTAAGAGTTAACTTTCTAGTTTAAATCTAAACAAAAGGGATAATTCTGAGAACCATTGACTTTTGGCCTGCTAAAACTCCATTTTTCACCTTGTTCTCCATACCTTACAACAAACTTAATTAATCCCACAAGTTAATAAGCTATTTAGTAGGTAATCATACCTATTTGCAAAAGTAAAAAGCTATTTTAATAGCCGTTAATAGGGCTGATTCTGGGAAAGTAATAAAGCTGAAAAATTTGTCATAAATGACTGTTCAACTCTTCCAATAAGCTGACTGCTGCAACTTTCATTGTTGCCTCCTCTCTTTCTGCGCCCAATAATATAAAATGGCGACCCCATTTGCTGATCTGTCCTATTGACCTATCTGCTGACTTGACAGCTTTTGTTGATGCATTTCTGTCCAAACATAACCGAACGGGGAAGCCATTTTTTAGCCAATTGCAAACCACCTGAACTGTCATAAGGGGTGGCTTGATACTAGTTTGTGCATGCCTTTCATGGCTGCACTATTTTAGTTCATTACACTAGTCCAACTTAGAAGTGGTTTGGGAGAAATTAACGAATAAATTTGTGCAAAGTGTTTGAAAAACTCCTACATCATTCAGGGTTATGTGATGCTTTTCAAAAAACTTGGGATTACAATTTATATTATATCTAAATTCAAGGTTGTTTGGTGCATCATCCCTAATAATAGTAATAAGTTACTTTAAGTTCAATGCTCATCATATCATATTAGATAAGACCTGATTTGATCTAATTTGATCAAATAAACAAATATCGGAAAAAATTAGACAACAAAAATAAGGATACACATAATTAAAGTTTCTTAAATGATACCAACCCTAAGAAGAAGAAACCCCAAAAAAAAAAGAAAAAAAAAAGATACCCTCGCTCAAAGAAAAGATAAAAAAATGAAAACATAAAGGAATATTGCACACTATGTCCGTGCAATATAGCTAAATTACACCCAGAAGCCTCGTTGTGACAAAAAAACACATAATGGTGTGATATAAATTACAAGTGTTAACATTTTTTTTTTCTAGCTTTGCATACATAATGGTGTGATATAAAAACAAAATCGGGTTTTACAATGTGTGTTCATTTAAACGTTTCAATGGTACAACATCAGTGTTCGAACGTTGCGGTTAGTTAAATAAAAATTTGATGCTACCTGAAAAAATAGCCTCATATTTTCTACAATACCAATCTCTTTTTCAACCAAACTCATCTTCCTCCCCAAACCCTTGATCTTAACCTACAACCTCCTCCCCCAAACTAGTGTTTTGAAAACCCAAATGAACCAACTAGTCCAAGTGGTTTGATCAGTTATTGGTCTGATCCAAAACACCCTTGAAATGCCTTTCATCAAACCAATTAAATAAATCGATGTGATTAGTTAGTGTAGCTGAAACCAAATAAACTGGATATTATTGGCTCAATCCAAAAGAACACATAACGTGGTCATTTTGAGTATAATATCAGTGCTAGAGTTTCATTTAAACATTTCGATGGTGTAATGACTACACTGGAATCTTCTTCTTCTCTTCATTTGTCCACACTCACTCCAAGTCGTTCATCCAATATAGTGGCAGTAGCATTCATTATCTAAATATAATTGAATGAAGAGTGAGAATAATGTAGTTGGTGTTGGGTGTTCTTCAGCTGCTCTTATTAGCTATGATTCTCAAGTGGGGATCATATTCACTATCCATAAGAATGCTAGGGTCACAGACATGGAATCCCTTGTGTAAGTACAAAATATGAATTGTTTTCTATTCTCATCTATCCTGGACTGCATGATTTATATCTGGTTGCAGTGGTGATTAATCACTTATTTTTTATAATTCATTTTCTATAGATTCTTGGTGGTAACTAACAAGGTGAGGTTGCTACAAATTCATGTTTGTAGATGAAGAGGAAGAAAGAGAAGTCATTGAACGAGGATACATGCATGAGAATGTTAGAGTTCCTTTGTGTCTTCTTTGTGCTTCTTTCCATAATTGGTTATCTGCCTACTTATTGGAAATTTGAATTTATGCAATGGGTTTACAACCGAAATGAGAACTATCAAAACATAAAAGCTATCTCAAGATATCCACATGGATTACTAAAGATCTAATATAATGGGCCACACTAGTTATCCGAGTAGCTAACTCCTTGACAATAGAGCATAAAACATGGTGAGGTTCACACTTTTTCTAATGGAAGATCCTTTGGTTTCTCTCATGCCAATTGTGGTAGGAAGTTGATGTAAATAAGGATCAAAACATCATTCAACTGCAAACAGGTCCCCAGCCACCTCTTATCATCCACCATATCACCATATTGAAAGAAGTAGCATTATGAATACACCCCATGTTCCTAATCAGAGGTAACCAAATTTTCTTTGAGGAAGGACAATAAAAAAACAAATACTCAATTGTTTCCTTACATCTGCTACGAGCCCCATTTTTGTCAATCTATCCTTGGTATAAAGCCTCTTTTGGACCGAAAACCAAAGATGAAATTGATATTTGGAAATAAAGAAAGGGTTCCATATCACCTTATACCAATCCACCCGTTCTCCCTGCAATCTCAACATATCATAAACTTTTGAAATAATATATTTATCCTGCATGTGGACTTGGCCATGCAGATTGGAAATAAAAACAGGCAGGATCACATTCCTTAGCTTTAATAATCCCCTCAAGCACCAAGATACTGACATCGTTGTTTACACTTGCCACAGATATGAAGTAAGTGTGTGTCCATTTTACCCACAATGTGTCTTTTTCATATACAAGTTCAACAAAAATCTCCCAACTGCTGCAATGTTCTACCATTCTAGGTCAAGTAAACCCAAGCCCCCTTCCTTCTTAGGTCTGCACATAGTTGTATCCGAATTTTTTAATTCTAAAATTATACGATCCAAAAGTCATTAAATGATCCACGATTGTAAGTAGAATCTTAAAGTAGTAGAATCGTATTAGAATCTTATGATCCCATGTAGGATGGTAAAATTTTAGGATCTTAAGTAGAATCTTACGATTCTACATACCGACTATAATTTATTTTATCAATTTACCTTAAAATATATTTTTTATCTTATTCTCAATATATTTCTTCCCTAACTCTAAAACTTAACCCTATTATTTTATACATTCTATATATTGAGTACCAATAAACGTAGAGAACACATAAGTGAGACAATAACAAAATTAATTGTTGGAAAGAAAAATACTTACGAAAAGTCCAAACTCTAAATGTAGAGTAAAACGAATATATTAAATTTGTAAGATTATTTTTTTTAACTAATTTCTATTTAGTTTATAGTTATCCTTTTTATTTTTATTTTTTGGTATTGTTAGCTTTGTTGTATGCTTAGTCCATAAAAAAATTATTTTGTATGCATATAATCAACAATTTGTGTTACTACAACTTATAGCTTGTTTGGATTTACTTATCAAAAGTAATTATATATGATAATTACTTATTTTAGAAAATTTTTACTCTAAAATTTTTATAAAATAAGTAGTTATCATGGATAAGTAATTTTAATAAGTAGCTCCAAACATAGACTTAATTAGTGATCAAATAAGAGTTTAAAAATGAGATATTAGTGTTTTTCAACTTTAATTACGGGATTACGTCGCATATAAGTATATTTAGGTCATATTTTTGTGATATTTGTAGGATCTTACAATCCTACGATTCAATTATACAATTTGATTTTGATAACCCTTATAGATTCTAGGTAGAATCCTGATTCCAACAACCTTGGGTCTACATACAATGTTCTAGGCAACAAGACATTTTTTAGTACCTAAATTCGACCCAAACCACAAAAAGGTTCTGCATTTTGTATCCATAGCAAAAATGGCCTTCTTTGGTATCAAATACATAAGAATCCAGTAAGCTTGTATACCAAACAGAACTAATTTTACCAGTTGTAACCTCCTGCTTAGCTGAGGAACCTAGTATTCCACCAATTCAATCTAGTAGTGAATTTATCAAGTAGTTCCTGATACTCCATTGCCTTTAATGTGCTACCTGAGAGGGGGAGTCCCAGGTACCTTACTGGTAGTATTCCATATGATATATGAGTGTGGTCAAACAGGTTCTGCTTTAGTCCTTTCATCCACTGAACCACCATAATAGATGGAGCTTTAGCTGGTATTGAGATAAAAACCAGAGACTTTAGAAAATGAGAGAAAAGTCACATACAAAATCACTACCGAAGGGATATCACATCGACAGAAGAATATGATATCACATCGATAGAAGCATAGGATATCATCACTAAGAAGAAGAGATATAAATTTGATCTCCTTACACTTTGGGTGTGGATGAAATTTTGGATTACTCCATAAATTCCCAATCAATCGATTAAGATACTCCATCACTATCACAAATAAATAGGGTGAAATGAGATCCTCCTGTGTCAGTCCTTTTTATGCTTTAAATAGCAGATGTAAAGGACCATTCAAACTCAGGGAGTAGCTCACTGTTGTAACACAAACCGTAACCAATTTAACAAAATGAATTGGAAAATTTAGGGAAAGGAGCAAATTCTCCAAGAAGTCCTTGCTTATGAAATCATAAGCCTTCTTCATATATAGCTTTATTATACATCTAGGAGAAAGATGTTTGTTGTTATAACCATGCACAAGTTCAGAAGCCATAAGTATGTTATCTACTATTTGTCTCGCTACAATAAACATTTCATGGGCTTCTCCCACTAATCCTGATAGCTAAGGTTGCATTCTTTGAGCTAAAACTTTAGCAATAAGCTTATATAGAGTGTTAGAACAAGCAATGGGCCCGTAGTCCCCAGGATTCTCAGCAAGAACTTTAGGGATAACATTTAAAGCAGTTCCAAAGATCCCTAAGTTGAGAGCCAAAATTATGAGCATAGACAATACAGACATAAAAGGATTCAGATCCAGAAGTATTCACCACCTGTAGAAGCATTGCTTGCTCACACTTAGTAATAGCCATTAATAACCAGTTATTAGTTGACTAACTAACCCAAATACGTCCATTAGGATGGTAATTATAATTAGTAATCCATGTCCAACCCAATATTAGTGACTTTTGTATCTTATCTACATTGTGATCCTTTATTCTTGTCTCAACAATTGAGAAAGTGAATCCATCGCACTGTTTATCAGAGACAAATTATTCTCTTTGATCCATTTGCTAACTTCACACTGTTTAAGGTCATTAGGCCCCCTTATATTCCAGCAACTTAACGTCATTGCAAGTGAATATTAAATTGAGGAAAGTAAGCCTCATCCCACAATTTCCTAGCCCTTGTGACTTTAGTCCATGGATAACCATTGTCTTCAAGTTCTGTCATAAGGTCCTCTCCTTGTAGAGAAGATTCAAAGGGATTTGAATCCATTGCAGTACTAGAGCTAGCTCCTTTAAAGAGAGTTCTCTATAACGTACAATGTTGTTGTCTTGCAACGTGCAATGTTGTTGGTTTACTTTTAATTGCTGAAGATAAATGTTTTTTTCAAGGTTTGAGAGATCTGATAATTTTTTGGTTTTAGAGCTAATAAAGGACCACTGATTTGGTCTTTTTGGATTATTTGAAGAAAAGGGTTACTGATTTAGGGTTAATCTTTTTGGGTGTCTGGTTGAAGATAAACAGTCTATAGTGAAGTTGAAAATGAAGAGGGGTAAGAAATATATGAGACCAGAAGATCTGAAGATAACAACAACAACTACCACCTTGTCAGCCTGGATTTTAAGGGAAGGGAAGACGATGAAAAATCATTAACCTGGGGTATGTGGCACAAAAATGGATCTCTTGGTGTAATTTTACTATAACAGATGTATATGGCACAATATCACAAGCACAAATTTCAGCAACCACTTTACAGAAAATAGTCTTGTTTTTAATTTTACCCAAAGCCTAATGTAGAATAAAACCAAAAGTATAATGATGTGGCAGAATAAAGCTAGAAGATTAAGTAGTCCTCATACAACGAATATTTACATCAGCCGATAATCTTCTATAATAAGTACAGGGAGATGGAAGAAGAAAAAAATAAACTTACTGTGGATCAGAATTTCTCATACGAGGAATATACTCATATAGGGAAGTTAGTTGTCCCCTGTAAGCAATACAAGCTCGCCTCAAATATGCAGGCAACGTGGTAATTTCTTCCCAGGATGCCAGATGTCCAATAAATTGAGACAGGACGTCTCCAAAATGCTGGGAAGCCTATCAAATATCATCGTATGATAATGAAAATGTAAGAAGGGATTCTCATGTGGTGAGGTAATCCTAAATAAATGAAAGTTTTCAGTATAATACCTCTTTTGCAAACTCTGTTGGAAGAATGTCAACAGCACTGCATATAACACCATCTCCATCAACCTCATAATGGTATGAATCTGTTGTAGGATCATATCTGCAAAGAGTTTAGAAGCAAAGAAAGCAAGTTTACATTTATGTTGCATTGCTGGCTACTCATTAAAGTTATGGACAATGATGAGATGAGGATGAGACTTTACAAACGGTAGTTGGAGAAAGTACAGATCAAACTAGGAGAAATGGACGTGTAGATAGAACATGGAGCAAAAACGTCATGATCAATAGCTCACTTTGTAATGCTCTAAATTAAGGAATGAAATATAGGAGCACCCACATATTTGAAGAGTTATTTACTAAAGGAAAAATATTCAGAACTATGGAAAAATAATCATGTACACTTGATAGCACAATACTAAATTAACAATCAGCATAGGTTAAAAATATCCAAAAGTTCGAAATAAAATAGAAGTTTATGAACTTGCTTTTGTAGTGGAAGCCTTATCAGCATCAGATATAACCTACATGGTGCAAAGGGGCGTATGGCCTTCCTACAGTTTGCAGCGTCAGGGAACCATCATCCCTACAATCAGGGGCTGATTCATGTTCACCAACATCATAGGGTTTTATGAATATGCTTCAATTATAAGAGGACTTTTTACCATATAAGGGGGTACTATTGCCACAACAAAACTACCACGATCACCAATATAAGAAAAAGAGGCACATATGTCCTCCTCATTTTTCCATTCTCCTTCTGTCACCACTATTCATCTTATTCCCTATTACAACCCAACCTACATTTAATTTTCATCCTATGGTAAAAATAAATAAATAAATAAATAAAACTAAAAATATTAACAATATATGATTATGTCTAAACTTAATTTTAATTTCAATCATCAATACAATAACAAAAAAAAAAAAAAAACTGCCGACACGAATCTCACCTCCGGTAGGGTATTGGTGATCCAGATGTACACAATCTCAAATCAACTAACTACGTACTAGCGATGGATTGGTTTCACCCACAAAAATAACTATTTGTAATACTAACAACAAAACGTTGTGCTAGAGGTATAAATAATAGTAATATTAATCTTGAAGATACTAGATATAATAAAAGTGTATTGATAATAAAAATGACATTGAAATCAAAGATGAAAAACTTAATAAATAGATATACCAATAACACAACTTATAACTAAATACACCATGCAAACGGAAAAAGTAGCACCGCCTTATGTGTAGAAATGACTAAACTCATTTGTAGAAGAGAACAAATTATCTACCTAAGGTCTGATATCTCAATTGTCATGTGCCACACCTTCTTGTTCATGGATGTGTCCTCGGGAAAACCTAGTATGACCAAGTCTTGTATGATTAGGTGCTATGGATCTTGATCGTGGACCGGGCCTCCCATCATGCCCAATAGACTCAGTGACCCAGTTTTAGTCTTGACAAGTTAGATTTGAGTTTATTAATAAGTAGTAGGAAGCTTAGTTAATTAGCTGATATGTGCATTAGGGTTTATTTAGAATGCTTGAGCCCATTAGCTTGTAATAGCCTATAAATAAGTGGCTAAGTTCAAGTCTTCACTAATACATATGATGAAGAATTAACCCAAGAGTTAATTCTCTCTCCTTACTATGAGTTAACACCTTCCCCTAAGAGATCGCTAACCTCCTCCCTCTCTTCTTCTTCCTTCTTCTTCTTCTTCTTCTTCTCCCTTGAACCCTAATTCTAAGCACTCGCATACACAATTAATGATCCTAATTGTCCCATATCTTGATAAGCAACATGGGATCATAACATCACCAGTTCACCACACTTAACTCATCTTAGGCCTCCTCCTTTGTCTCTTACAACTTCTTAAAAATATCTTCTTACAACTCCTCATTGGTGCATTTGGACGTTGTTTCTTACAGAATCAAACAATTGACTCTCACCTCTCACAGCTTACCTTCAACAACTGTCATTCTCATCTTTTCCCTTATTATCTCATTCTTAATTTTATCTCTGCTAGTAATTTTGTACATCTAACGAGGCCCCATTATCTTTGTTATCATCATCTTACTAAGTAGCATAAGCTTCATCAATCAACATTCTACCTATAACTCATAGTTTAATGGCTAGCTTTAAAAAAAATATAAAAAAAATCCTAAAGTCTAACTAATATCATCCTATTATACAGGATTCCAAAAGTGCTACATCATACCTTCCATCTAATGTTCACATGATGCACAATGTCCTTGTCGGCGTATCCATTTCCTGGCATGACAAACCCAATATGCCCAAAACTATCCCTTTCTAGAATAAGCTTCAATCCAATCTTAATGTCTTACATTACCTTATGTCTACTCAACTTGAGACCCTTACACTCCCAATGACCCCTCAATAATTTGAGCTTAGCAGTTACGCTTTCTTTAGTCTCATCTACTAAATAAATGTCATCAGTACATAACATACACCAACTCACACTCTCTAGGATTGACTTTGTAAATTCAAGTAGTACTACTACAAGGATGATCCTTACTATAGTCTGTTATCAATAGAAAAACTCTCAATATTTCGGCTAATGTCTTTGCATGAGTGTCGACACTTTTATAAATATCTTGGATCACCATAATATAAGTCATAGATACACCTTGCTATCGGCAAATAAACAGTAAAAAAAAATATTAATCAAAGAAATCAAGCAATTTAAAAGCTAGGTAGAACCAGTTACAGTCGGTTTTACATGTGTACAACCGGCTCCTATAGATGGTTCCACAAGCACAACCAAGGATGCTCCATCTGGTCCTATGTAGCAAACATAAAATAAATATATGCATTCTCTTTCTGCTTTTCAAACAACTAAACCAATACAAAGTATAGTTCACATATAATACTAATCTTTGAAATTGATCTCAGTTTTCGTTTGCTTGATTTCTTGAAGATTTTGAAGGAGTTGAGTGACTATGGTAGGAGAAAGGGTAGAGAAGATAGAGAAGAGGAGAGGAAGAGAATCATGTTTGCAATAGAAAATGACAAGTTTTAGACTGAGAAGTGCAATGAAATTAGTAGATGAGGTTGGTGACATTATTAATTGAATACTTATACATATGAACCCTATAAAACCTAACTTGGATCCAATAATATGATTACATGGACCTGGCCAAAAGTACTCAACAAAGAGTTTTCCATTCTCTTGTTCTCCAATCTAAATAAAATAATAAAATAAAAAACACCTAAAGTACTCTCTTTTTCAAGGAATGTTTATACTAGAAAAATCCACATCATTTTTTGACTTATACAGAAGATGTATTAATCAATCTTAATAGCTATCCAAATTAGAAAACCCATTGAAGATGAAAAGGAATAAAATTTGTAATATTCATTGTTATCTATTAAACGTTCTTTGATTTTCCCTTCTGATTAATGTATATTATAACAAATAGATTTTGGGTAATGGGCTGAACCCCCACCCCAAGATATTGGTTCCACAAGACACACACACTATAATGCTTCTTGCTAACACAATGATGCATCTAACATTTCCATCCCACACCCCCCTTAGCTCAACATCCCTTCTAGAAATAACAAATAAGAAAAAAATAAAAGAAATAAGGAAAGAAGAAAACAGGGGGGAATTAGGTAAGAGATTTAGGGCATATAATTCATTGCTAATGAAACAAAATAATTGTTGGAATTAGTCACACTTGAGGCTTCTACAACAAGATGAGGTACCAAAGAAACAATCAAATGAAGCAAATCATGCAACAAGATGTGTAGCTACTAAACTGTTAGTGTCTTAATATATACATAAATCACTAAAACAGTACTGTGATATCAGAGATGAAAAGAGCATGAGACAAAGAGTGACTAACATGGCCTCATGAATGAAGGTCATGACAAGATATGAACCTATCTTTTTATTGACCAGTGGCAAAACAAGTTTGCTGCAAGTGACAGTTGATAGGACAGTTTCCAAAAGAATGGCATTCCTTTGTAATGATTTAGACATGATAGCACTAGAGCTAACATCTAGACTCTCTCCAAAAACACTGGACAGCTTAGGCAACATTTTACTGGATTTCGTGTGAAGAAAGTTCTAAGCAATCGAAAATGAACAAAATTATGCCAGCATGTTTCCAATACAGATAGACTATCTGTGGGAGGTAGTTCCCTTGACATAGGTATCGAGTGTTGCCACAAACATTAATTGATTACTAATCAAGTGAAATATCTCTTCACGCTAAGAAATCAAAAGTCAGTTGACAGTTGACACATTGTTAATCTCCATTCCACACACATGGAAAATAATACATCATATTACCTGAAAAAGGGTGAGTCGATTGAGGTGGTTTGATTTACAAACTCGAGGGAGCCTCCTATATCACAGGTTATATCAGCAACACCAACAAGGGGACATCCTTTGCTCTTCAATTCTTGAAGTTGCTTGGTTGTCAACAACCTTGGAAATCTTTTCTCCCAGTACATGCAATTGACTGCACAAATATCATATATAAATCTTTTTCGGAGGGTTCAAATTTCATATGGAGGTCTATTAGAAATGCACTCTAAAACATTTTATTAATTTATTACCAAAGGAGTATTCTTCTCACTAAAACCATGCATGATAACAAATACCTAAACAGAACTGTTGCATGCTCATGTATTAGCATGTTTGTGTACACAAGCGTACACTCTAGAGTGGGGAGTGTTAGTTATTAGACTTAAATAGGGGTCATTGTGTCTGATTAATAGTGAATTCCCAAAAAGAAAATGATCACATACAGAGCAAATTATATAGGAAACGACAAAAAAAAGGATATAGAATCAAAAAATATAGAGCATAATAGCATTAACAAAAATTATTGTATCAACTTTTGCATACCAATTGCAGATGCATATGGTGCAATCCTCTCATGGAAAATGGGGCTGTATTGTTCTGGATGAGAATAATAGTCAGCCTGAAGAATAATGGCATGCCAAACATCAGGACATTGCATTTAACATCTTCTTACAAAAACAACTTAACTCCAAACAGAGGTGTTGGTAGAAATGATGACAACATAATAAAATATTATCCACACACAGAGTCTAAGACACATGATACGTGGCAAAAAATGACTTACACAAGGATATAGTACTGCAGATAACGAGTTCACTCAGCTAGAAACAAAATTTTGAATTAAATTTCTCAAACTCTTATAGAATCCTAAGCTATGGCAGGGAGAGAACTGTACAAAAAATAGTGTAACAAGTGGTAGTGTAATAATGGAGACAGGAGGCAAACCACATGTACAAACACACACTTAAGAGAGAGAGAAGGGGGGGGGACAAAGAAAAAAGATGCATACTTTATCAAATACTTTTGATGGGTCTTGGGGTTTCACCATATCTTGACTTGTGACTACACAACCATACACCTGGAATGTTCTCTTTGACATCTGAGAAGCAGGAGCCGGGCCTTGATCCTAATTCATAGCAGTGGGTTAGAAGCCCAGAAAGTGGAACTTTCAACTGAAATTGATAGCTGGTGACCACGGAAGAAAATTGTAAAATGATTTTTGTGTGTGTGTGTGTGTGTGTGTGTGTGTGAGGCATATGCAAACACAATGAAACACTTAAAAACAGTATAGAAGGGGAGTATATCATCAGGACACCACACATATAAGCTTTGTGTATATGATTGAACATGCAATCCATTCTTCCCTAGATTTAATAATCCATTATCCATAATGCAGGGAGCAACATTCAGGACATTGACTATTCAAACTAGTTCTCAATAATGTCTTCTCTCATGTAATTTCTTCAGATTCTAACATATTAGATATGAATTTCAATGACCACAACCAAGTTTTCTGATTAAGATTACATGAGCTCATGCCAATCGCAATGTGTCAGAAAGCAGCAAAAATGACAATTCTAGATTTCCTGGAAACACTCCATCATAAAAGCAGACATGAATTTTCCTCCACTATACTACTCTGCAAGATCTCTGTGAAAAGACCTGCTCCAACTAGCATTAATTCGGACATTCAATGACCAAGAAAAGAATTTATCTTCTAACTTTATTGAACAAATTAATATGACACGATTTTGGAATATCATCTGCGCTACAAAGTAATTTAAACTTCACTATGTGAATCTTTATGGAACAGAATTACTGCCAGTAACAAGTTATGGTCAAAAAATTATTTCTTTGTTCTCTTATTCATGTTACTCCTCACAAGCAATTAAATCAACAGCTTTGCTATGAAATTTACTGAAGAAAAAGTTATACTACCGCTGCAAAAAGTTCTGGAAGCTTGCTTGGCTCCACAAATGCATGAGGAAGAAGCTTAAATATCTCTTGTGCACCTTGAGAAACTATAGAAAATATCAAACAAATTAATGAAAGGACAAGATGAGCGTAGAAACCAGAAACATAGTTACACAATTTTAGTTCACATATAAATAGCAGAGACCTTCAGCAAAGAAAAGTGTTATCAAGAGATTCAACTAATCTCAAGGTAAATTGTCTTCAAAATATACCAAGTAAAGAAAGCAGACCTGGGTAAAGTAAAGCCACAATGACATACCATTTCCTGAACCAGTAAATACAAACACTAGAGGGCATATTCCAGATGGCAGTCCCACAGTTGCAATCTCTTCACCTACTTGTATAACTGCTGCTTTGGCAGTAGCCAAAGATGGATACATGTGAGATGAACCCAGGGAAAGGAAAGGTGTTGAATATCCAAAGCTAAGATACCCTGAGAGCATGAATGCGGGGGAAAAGAGGAGAGAGACACAGAAAAATCAACACAGGGATACAGAAAGGTAAATAAAAATGGTTCAAGGTAGACACAAACAATTGCATTCATCATCTCTCAAAATCTGATTCGTTGAAACAAGCGGTCAATCTGAGCACATAGAAAATTTTCTATCCTAACTTTATTTGAAGAAAATTATTGTTGCTTGTCCAACAAGGAGCAAATAAATTTATTGGATACAGGACAACAATATTTGTTTTACGTCTTCCATATAATAAGAAGAGATTCTAAGAGTGCAGTAAACAACACTATACAGCTTTTGCAAGTGCTTTTCTGGAGAGAGAGGAAAAAAAAAACCAATACATGAATCGATCTATTGTAATCTGTATGGTCCTCCGTTGCTGAAGAGAACATCCCATAATTCATCACAAAGGAAAGTTAAACCTGTTAATTCAGTTCCAATTTCTAAATTCAATATGAAATTCAGAAAAATATTATTATAAAATTGGTTACATATTTTGGATTTCAAGGCTCAAAGATTTGGCTCTAAAAAATACCTCGTAGACTAAAATGTCTAGTAACGCTGGTAGAATATCATATTCCACCCAAACAAATCTGAAACTCAAGGTAAATGTCTCTATAGAACAAATACAAAAGATCTTTCTGAAATCAATATGGGACAAGTTCTTGCAGTATCTTTTTCCCTCCTCTTTCGTAATAAATACAATACTTCAAAAAAAGATCTATGCACTCCAAAAAGCTCCTTGGTAGTCTCAGAATCGTCTGTATGCAATGCTATAAATAACAATTCAAGATGCAATTGATGTGATGCCATACAGAGAAGTTCAAACAAATATCCAATTGATGAAACCAAGGTCTTTCCTCGAATTTATGAACCACTGACCTAAGGAAGTTGGGGAAAGTACTTGAGACTTGAGTAAAACTCTAGTTTGAGTTGGTCATCATAACACTAGTGAGTTACGAACTGGATTAGTATCAAGATGCTTTTATTTAGGTTACCACATTCAGAAATAAAGGTCAAGTAGGCAAATTTTGCAGCGAGGCCATCTATCAACATTCAAATACATTCTCCATTTTTGGAACATACATGGAAGAGTTGACAAAAATGAAGATTGTTTAAGAACTTTTTCCCATTTAAAATTACTTAGACACTTAACTAGTGATCCTTCAGCCAAAGTAGAGACCTAACTAGTCATCCAATGTCATGACTCATGACAGCAGAAAACTGATAAACCTAGAGTGACAAATCCTTATACTAGATACATTAACTGATCATGAACATTTTGCCAAAGAAAAACGTTAGAATGATTATGGCAGTGTAAAAACACACTCTTAGAGGAAGATAGGACATACTCTGCCCTAACCCATGCAAAAAGTCGATCATTCCAGCTCTTCCAGCATATTTGCCAAATGCAAGTACCCTTTCCCCGTGATTTCCAACAATGAGCTCATAATCAAACAAGGTTGCCTGTTCAGCTAGAATCTACATAACTACATTATATCAAACTTCAACCAAAAAAACATTTCTTTTACAACAAAAGACAGATCATACAATTACTTGAGACAAGCTACCTTGTCTAACAACGGCATATTCTCTGTCTGTGCCTTATGGGTATGAGAGAAAAAGGCATAAGCCCTCTCAGGCAGGATCATTTCCAACTGCAACAAGTGAAAATTATTCTTTAAGACTTCATGATCTGGAAAGAGATGTTTGTAGAAGAACTTAAATCATACAACAAAAGCTACCTTTGGTTGTTTAACACCCACAATGAGGCCACATTCTGATAGGTCTTCCGATATCTCGCATCCAACATCTTCATACAATGCATCATGATAGATTCGTTTTGAGGATGGCTGAACGATTATGCGGGATATACCTGTTTTACCCCTGCCCCTGTGCAGAAGCCGAGCACAGTGTGATGGAGTCAGAGGCACCCTTCTCTCCCACTTGTTACAGGATTCTGAAAGGATTCCAATAACTCCATTACCAAGCATGGCATTCTCAGGCATATTACCTAGATGATGCAAGATGATGACAGAAAATTGTATCAGCCACCATATTCATTTTTTCACTAATTTTTCCCCCAGGTTAGTGGTCCTAAACGAAAAAAAGATGAAAACTGATACATGAGTGAGGGTTCAATTTCAGGCTTTTTCCCACTGCTACATATAGGGTCAAGCTAATCCAAACAGGAGCATGGAGAAGCTTATAATTAAAAAAGTATATCAAACAATTCTTTAATAAAGCTGTAAGAAGTGTAAATAAGGAAGATCAACCAATCATGTTTCTGTGTGTGATGCTCTTATCTAATGAACCAAAACATAAATTTTAACTTAGAGAACAGCAAAATAAAGGAATAAACCAAAAGTCAACAAACTCAAAATATATTATGAAGCCATGATTAGAAGATATTTGAATAAGGCATCGTAGCTGCAATTTTGAGTAATCCAAGTGAACAGACTGGACAGAGAAAGGCAGCACATTAGCAGCACAGGCTGCACGACGTTCAGTCAAGAATTTGCAGCAAGAAAGAATACTAGCATAAACACCTCCAAAAACAGTTATCGTCCAATCGTTTGTCAACAACACACCAAAGTCGGGCGAAAAACATTATATTCACGTATTCGCAGTTCATTTGCTAGAAAATTCAGAATGATCGCTTTGCTAAGTCTCTTGTATTGCTTGCACACATGCAGCAAGAAAATTTCAGCATGGCTTTCATCGTAATACCTTATGAACTATATTTCAGTTTCATCAACAAACAAAAAACGGTTATATATTTAAACACTCATAAAATAAACACTGATTTTGCCAAAATGAAGTTGATCATGCCCATCAATAGAATGACACTCAATCTCAAAATCAATTTGGAATTAAAATTGCCAGCAAACAAGAAAAAGGAGAAAGCGAACTTTTACCTTTTTGATGATGATGATGATGATGATCAAGTCGAGTTGTTTGATCAATTTTAGTAAATTTTATCTACCAGGAAACCACAGTTTAGCTGACGACTTCCAATGCTAGATGCAATAATTTTTTTTCAGCTTCAATTCGTTTAGCTTATGTGAGGAAGAGAAGAAGAAAGCAGAGAGCGGGATTTCGTGAAAGAGTGAACTACAATGCAGGCGGAGACAAAATAGGGGTGGCCTTTCTGGACGCCTGCGAATTTATAGGAAGACGTTGGTAAGATCGAATTACTTCCATCAACTAAAAAAGAAAGATATTTGAATCGACGAAGACGAAAAAATAAAAATAAAAAGACCGTTACGTCACGTTTCTCTCTCAAATTATTTGATAATTTGTTTCTCATTTAATTAAAAGTTTTTTTTATATTTATATAAGTTAGATCAATTTTTAAAACTAACTTTTTGGTCTATAGACTTCTTATTGTAACAAAATTATTAAAACTAACTAAACTTTATCTCAATTATCTCCATAATTTTTTGACAACAATAATTACTCGCTATATAATACTCGTATTAATTTATATATTGATAAGTTTAGATAGTCTGTGTGTGCGTATGTATATAATTATTAAAGATATTATCAATTATACATTATATGCTAGTTAATGATATAAAACATTTGTTAGAAATATAGTATATATTATATATTTATTAAAGATATTATATGCTATGTCTTATATTTCATATTATATAGAGTAAATATCTCATACACACTCTTTTTAAGATATATGTATAGGAATCAATCATAACTGTTAGATTATTATTTTATCAACGGTCAATATTTAATAAATACCTAACATAAATTTATTTTAATCTTAGCCATTAAAACTTCAATATCTAACGGTAACTAAGGGTTCTTACATTTGTATTTTAAATAGTAGTTTGTATAAGAGCCTAAATTTATATATATATATATATATATTACACAAGATTAGGATCATGTACAAACTCTAACCTAAAATACAAACGTAGGAACTAATTATATCCATTGGATTACTTTAAATAAAAAAGAAGGTAGATATAGATCATTAATATGTAATCCAATGGATATAATTAGTTCCTACATTTGTATTTTATATTAAAGTTTGTACATGATCCTAATCCATATTACATATATATTAAATATATTGTATGTTATATCTTATATTTTATATACTACATGCTCAATATACTAGATATACATATTTGATAAAGATACTATATATTAACATTTATCAAAGAAACTATATACATTACACATTGTTTAAAGATGTTATGTTAAATATTTAATAATGATATGATATACTACATATTCTATGTTTGTCAAAGATACTAAATATTATAACGTACACATTTGTAAAAGATATTATATATTGTGCCCTAATACAACATGTGATCCAAAATATTATTTATTGTCTGTATTTGTCGAAGATATTATACACAATGTCACTAACTATATATCATATGTTGTGTATCAAGATATTGTCACAATTTTCTATTATTTTCACAAGTTTGGTAGGCTTTAAAATTCAACATAATAATTTATGAAAAATGTAATAGAGAGAAAAATTTAATGTATAAGTTGTTACTAAGAGAAAAAGTAAAATCTAATTTTATTATGGTATAAATGATAAAATTTTAAAGTTAAATTAAAAAAAACTTAATTTATAAAAAAAAATTATTTAACCTTCTCAGAAAAAGATTAGTCAAAATTATCTTATTTTGTAATTTACTAAAAAAATTTATTGGTTGGACCTAGCTAAGTGTTTTGCTTCTAATGCACTTTTTAAGTATAAATATTTTTTAAATATATTAATCAAAATAAATTCATACAATAAATACATTAAAATAGTAAATCTTGATAGCAAAGTCCCTAAATAAACACAAAAATTTATTCCTCAATCAATAATTAAGAATAAAAATATTTACTACTTGACTTAGAATTTCATAAACTATCATCGTTCAGTTAAATCTCGTGTGATAGTATATAAGTTATACTCTCTGTCTCCCTTTACTAGCAACGTTTTTTATTTTTTCTAATCATCTCACGAACATTAACAAAGTTTTAAACTCATTCCATAGTATTTGTAAAATTTTTAGTGTTAAGATATTAAATTAAATACTCTTACCTTATTTTTCTACCTTTATTAATAAAGAATCTTTACACATTTTCAATAAGTAAACTCATTAATAACATGAATAAATAAGAAATTTTATTATAAAATTAATGGTGTATTATCCTAGGTAATTTTAATTTGATTATTATTATTATAACTGATAAAATTCAAATCCCTACACATACTATGAAATAGAGGGAATACTTAAATTATGCATAAGTATTGTGAAGTCCAAGAATGCAATTAAGCTTGAGGTGAATGTAATTTGTACAAAGCTCATGTTAGAGCCATATATATAAGTTAAGCCTTTAGACAAAAAAAAAATACAAACCAATTATTTTGGACATTAAATGATAAATTGTGTAATTTTTGAAGAATGTAGTGTATTTAAAATTTTGACACTAAACTTATATATTAATCTAACTTATGTAAGGTATAAAAGTATCAATTTATCTCAAGAATTTTTTTCTACTATCTAAGCCAACAATATATTTCCAATAGAACGTATAACTTTCAATTGAGGATATAGTTTGGAATCTTACCATGTTATTAGAAAATTCACGGTCAAGAGTATTGGCTTATTACCCATATTTTACACATATAATAATAACTAGCCTCTAGGACTACCCCTCCAAAGCCCTAATTTTTCCTATTTGACTTAGTCCCTTCTCTATTATTTATCTAGTCCTCAAATTCTATACCCATGTATAGAATGTTATGGTTAACCATTAACTCAAACATGGTGGCCTAAATCCCCCATTTTACACATGTACTAATACCCCTTCCTATTCAAGCTCCCTCTAAAATCCTAATTTCTCATTTTGGTCATAACTACTTCCTTCTACCCTACATGGATACTAAAATTGATACACATCCCAAAATTATTATGGTTAACATCATGTTCCAATGTTGTAGTTCAACTCCCCCATCTTGTACATACGATAATAGTCTATCCCTAAGGTTATGCGCCTCAACCTCCCATACCCTAGTTTCACCTTTTGGTTATATCTCCTCCCCCTTGTGTTTAAAGGAATTCCCAAATTTTCATGACTATCCAAGATGCCATCATTAACCTCATATCCACTCCCTAATACCAAACCCCCACTCTACTCACATATGATCACAACTCCCATTTATAAGTTTTTTCCTCATATTGTATTTACCGTAAGCTCTTTATTTTTACTAAGGTTATTTCATGTAGTATCTCCAACCTATTTTATGCAAATTGATACCCTAAAGTATCCTACATGCCACTTTTTCACGGCATTAACCAAAATGCCCTTAGGTCTTAAAAACCCTAACTAAGTCACAGGATATCCAACATCAAGATTCTCAACTTTTCACACATGTAATATCATAAAATATGGACATGGATATACATAAACACTTGAAATCAATAAATTTAGGACTACAAAACTTTCTTACCTTTAGCTACCATCAAGCCAAAACTGCATATAAGACACTAGAGCCATTTATCATTTTATGTGTGCCATCACATATCAACAAATCAAGTACATATATTATAATATAATAAACCCTATCTATATCTCTATCCTTCCCAAGCGGCTCTGGTCTCTAAGCATGCATAACCTACGCCTCCTCCTCCACTATCACCAAAATATTACCTAAAAATGGGGATATATACAGTTTAGACTTTCCTTTCTTTTTTTTTTAAAAAAAAAAGAGATTTTAACCTAAGGAAATCTAAAAGAGGAGAAAGGAAATGGAGTTGACCAAAGTGGGAAGAAAATGGTGCAGGTGAAGCACGACAGTGACGATGGTGGCACGATGGTGGTTGATTTGGAGATATGGGTGAGGGTTGCAGTTTAGGGTCAAAGTGGTGGTAGCATTGAACTGGATGGAGTTGGTGATGGTTAGTGGTGGTGGATCTGACGACCGACGATGGTGTAGGGTGGCATAAGGCAATGAGGGAGAAAGAAGAAGGGAGTAGAAAAGAGGGTATGTTGGGGCGGTTGCATGGGTTGGGGCACCTGTGTAGGGCGGTCTCTATGTGGTGGTGGAATGGAGGGATTAGAAAGGGTTGATAGTAGTGGCAATGGAAATGTAGCTAGTTACATCTACAAGCGAGAGAAAAAGGAAAGGGGAGGAAAGGGGAAAGAGGTGGCTTTACAAGTGAGGGAAGGGTGTAGGCAGAGAAGATAGGTAGTTGGGGTTACCTGTATGTCGACGACAGCGGTAGCTTTGGAGTTATAAAGGGTGGAGGAAGGAAGGAAATCAGGGGAAGCATGGCTTGCTAGTAGTAGAGGTAAGGAAGGAGATGATCAAGGGGGTATTTATAAATGGCAGAGAGGTTAACAAAAAGGGGAAGATGACAGGGGAGGTCGAAAGCTTTGGCATGCATGGCTGCAAGGGGAAAGGTGGTTGTAGGGGTATAAGGAAAGGTACAAGACACAGGGATAAAGTGCAGAGTGTAGGCTAGAGTGCATGACACTACACCCTGCATAGCTGAGAGAGAAAAGGTGAGGGAGATGAGTAGCGTGCAGGGTGAAGGTGGTTGGTGCAGAAATGGAAGGGGAAGGATGACATGAGGAAGAAAGTTAGAAGAAAGGAAAAGAAAGAAAAGAAAAGAGAAAAGAAAGAAGAGGAAATAAGCCTAGGTCAGGATGGCACAACCCAGGGAGAAGGAGAAGAAGAAAAAAAGGGAAATAAGGAAAAAGAAAGGACATAAAAAAGGGGGAAAAAAGAAATTTTTAGGTGTGGAATTTAGGTTAAATTTTTAGAGTAAATTTTTTTATTGCTAATAATAATAAAAAATTACTTATAATTAAATAAAAATAGAAATTAAGTTAAATTAATTTGTTGATAAATTAATTTTAGGATTTTAAAATTTTAGGGTGTTACAAAAACTCTCATGCAACCTCCATTCTTCCACAACAAAACCTCACATAACCAATGAGAGTTTATAATGTTTATCACCACCCAACTAAGTGAGAAGGACATACAATTTATCCCCACTAATAACACCTCCAACACTCAATTGGGTGCTTATTTTTCTTCACTTCTTTTCTTTTTTTCTTTTTTTCATTCCTCCTTTAACTTACCTTTCTTTCTTATTTTCCTAAGCATCTAACCATAGTTTTTTCTTGGATTTTAGGAGATCTTCTAGTGTTATTGGATGATGAGACTTAGGGATTTTTTACTTGCTTAGATACCGGTGACATTTGGGTAAGAATACATGTTATTAGTTAAGGGGTTTTGATTCTATATGTTTACTACATGCAATGTTGTGTTAATATGCTTCATTTTCTTTAAATCATGTTGGTATATTCTAATTTGGAAATCAAGTTTTTAATCTTATACCATGTTCATGGTGTGTCATGTTATGAAAGCATGGTCATTATGCAAAAGTATGAGCTTATATAGTAATATTGGTTAACCTTTATTTTATGACCCTAGCATGTTGGAATGATATATTGTTTTAATTTATTATGAATATTGACTTGTAAATATGGTTAAATATTATCATGATGAAATATAATAGAGGGTGAAAGTTGATAATTTTGGGATATATATATTGTTGGATATACATATTAACCCTGTATGTGTGTATACACACACACACACACACACACACACACACACACACACACACACACACATATATATATATATATATATATATATATATATATATATATATATATATATATATTGGTAAAACCTGTACCGGCCAAAACGTACAAAATATCAAATATCCAATATCCACCTGTAGTAACAATTTATGCTTATATATATATATATAATTAACTACACCATATATAATTATCATTATGTAGTACAAAATAATTAGTTGCTTAGCTCCCAAAGGCATAACAGTCCTTTAAGTACAATACTATATAAACGACTTATAGCATAAGCTATTATACAAAAACATCTTCATACATTGATATACAAAATCATCGGCTATTATACAAAAACATCTTCATAAGATGATATACAAAATTATCGAGCATCTTCGTAAGCTTACGAGCAAAAGCACCAAGCATCTTCGTTAGCTAACATTTATACAAAAACACCGGGCATCTTCATAATTTGATATACAAAAATATCGATCATATTCGTAAGCTAACAAACAAAAGCATCAACTGTCTTCATTAGCCGACTCACAAAAGAGTTTTTATAAAAACGCATCAAACATCATCTTCTTCATTCTCCTCTTCAGTGTCATCCTTTTCATTTTTGTCATCCTCCATTTGATAATAATCGTCAACATGTTTTCCCTAAAAATATATATACAATTAACTTAATCATATTAATGTAAATTCATATCAAAAAGCTAGATGATGAGAGTTTGTACTCTTTAGGGAACCAATAATTTTTTTTAAATTTTTATTGACATTAACGATAAAAAATTTGCCATTAAATACAAAAAAATTTGCTTCCTCATAATGTTAATTATTTATAGTGAACACAACATAACTCACTCACTCTAATTATTTCTACTACAATTGCTTTTTTTTTTTCATTTTATTCATTATTTTCCATGTAATAAAATCTTAATGCCTAAATTTACAAGAAAACTTATTCTTATATAAAAACATATATATTTTATCTTATGATATAAAAAAATGCGTGTAATTTGCATTATAAGTATATAATATACGAATCATCTAAGATAAAATTTGATGTGGCAAGATAACCATCTCACGAAAAATCCTAATTAGCATGGATAAATTTCAATGTTATGGCTAAAGGGGGTAAAAAAAATGAAAGGAGAAATATAATCAATTGGATAAATAAATGGAAAAAAATTTTAAGCATAGGAAACTAAAAAATAATTGAGTATATACATATCCAAAGGTTTGTTTGTTTGGGTTTTTGCATAAGATTGGTACGGAAACTATCTTTTAGGTTTGGATTGCATAATTTATTTAATATTTAACTATTTATAATAATTTACTAGGATTCCTCATCTAATAAATATTTTGAGAACCTATGACGAGACATAAATTTAGAACTTTTCAATAGGTCGGCTAAGATAGGTTAACAAGAGTGAGGACAATGATTAAATAAAGATATTAATCGGAGAAAGAGCGTTGACTAGACAACTAACATAGGTAATAGTTATATATATATATTTTTATTTTTCTCTCTTTATTTTAGTAGATTTGGTCTATTTTTATTAAAATATATATAATATATACGTGCGAGTGTGCGCGCGCGCATATAAATATTTTTATCATTTTCTTTCGTACCTACTTTCTAAATTTTTTAAAAATATTGTAGGAAATCAATTAGCATACAAAACTTCTTCCAATCGGAGTCGAAGTGGCACGTTAGCTGAGATTGAAAGAGAAGAGACGCACACACCATAGTTACCCAATCTAATCACTATGTGACCCCTAATATTCTCATATATTCATCTATGCACTATTTTAGAGGTAAAAATTATGATTGTTTCATACATAACCAAGGAGGTAAGTTATAAACCATTAATACAACTGGCCAGATGCTATTCCCAAAACTTAGGGTTTTAAAGCCCAAAATACAAATCCGGATCATTCAAACCAATTAATCCTAATTGAACGTATTAAAATACAATTAAGGTCATTTTAAATAATTCTATAAAATCAATTTTAGAATAAACTATACAAATGATAATTTACATAATTTTATTTGAAAGTTAGGGTTTTAGGACAAAAAATACAACTCAGTCAAATTTTATTAATTTATTTAAATTAAATGTTTAGAAATGTAATAAGATCTATTTTATAACATATTATATACTTAATTGATTACAAAAATATCCAATTTAACATAATTAGCGTTTTTGAGACCGTACTATAAATTCGGTCAAATCTTGCCAAAATATTTAAATTGACGGTTCGGAAATGAAATTAAACATATTCTATTACAAAATGTATAATCAATTTAATAAAATAACTCAATTATACAATTCAATTTAAATCCGCAAGGATATGACCTAAAAATCAAATTCCGAATAATTTTGCACAATTTTCTTAAATTGACAATTCCAATACGAAATTAAGTATATTTTAAAGTATAATGCATAATCAAATTATCCCAAATAGCTTAATCGACCGAATCCAACATATCCAGACATAACCGGGTCAACAATCACAAATTCCAGAAATTAACACATATCACATAATTAGCATATCCAATTCAATCATATAATACATATATACTTAATTAAATAACTAATTTAGCTTAATTAAAGCCCATTCTTTCATAATTAATCAAAACAAAAAATTAAGGTTTTGGAAAATTATACCAAACGAAATCAACCAAATCAATGCAGGTAAAGGGCGACGGAGCTTCGTCGGTGGGATAGGAGTAGTTGTGGGTGGCTAACCGACGCGAGAGCTGTCCGGCCGGTGGCGCGCCACTGCTGCCTTCTTGCCCTGCTGCTGCGCCACTACTACCCTTCCACTGCTGCTGTTCCGCTGCTGCTACTCCCCTGGTGTTGCCGTGTGCGACGACCGGGAGTTGTGGTGGCACGTCGAGCGGCGGCGAGGCGGTGTGCAACGATGGCTCGATCCTTACCTGCAGGCAGCGAACCACAGGAACCAAGGGAGGGAGGCGTCGAGACTGTCGTGACTCAAACAAGAAAAAGAATAAGGGGCGGGGGGTAGCTGCTTGCGTGTGTTAGGACCGACCTTTTTTTTTGTTTTTCAAATATTTAAAATAATTTATGTCAAAAATATAATTTTAAATAGATTAAATTTAATCAACAAAATTTTATAAATAGTTTTTTAAAAATAAATAAAATACTTATCTGATAAAATTTTTTATTTAAAATAAACCGGAACACTTATTAAAATATAAATAAAATTTAAATTAAATAACCTAATTGAAATAAAATTAAATATTATAACTCATAAATCAATATAAATATTTATAAAAATTAGGTTTTTAATAAGGGGGTATTATACGTACATTGTCCCTGGACCTCCAACTAGCAGACCGGCCCACAAGACTCCTGTCCTAGGTTATTCCGAAGAACGCAAATTAACTAATTATTATTTTTATTATAATATTTATTAAAATAATGCTTAAAATAATAATTGCTATTTAATTATTAAGTTTAAGGGAATTAAATTTGAAAAATAAGAAATTTTACAATAATTATATAAATAACTATAATAATATTAGGCTCAAAAGGATATCTATAAATAAGGAATACAATGCCTCCTAGACCATCATTGCGCTGATTAAGCAGTGACTAAAAATTTTTGAGCGACTAAAAATAAAATAGCACATTTTCAAAAAGTCATTCATAAGTCAAAATGGAAAGAAAAACATAAATAAGTTGTGAAAATATTTAATTTAATTTCTTTTAAGATCTTATCGACCTCGTAAAAATAAATAAATTCAAAGATAAAAATATTTACTACAAATAAAGATATTAAAAGGTTTTATAATAGAAGACATTAAAGATAAGTATTCAAATACATTCGAGAAATATTCGTATAATAGTTTAAATGACTAAAAATAATTTAACACATTTTCAGAAAAGCCATCTGTAAGCCCTAAAAAAATAATTCTATTAATTATAATTAATTATTATATTATTAACTATAATAATTATAATTTTTTTCTTACAAATAATATAATTAATTTTAGTGCTATTAATAATATTATTATTAATTATCTATTAATATTATTAAATAATAAATTTTAATAATAATTAATTAATATTATTTAATATAAAATTAATATTTTATAATGTATTATTAAGATAATATTAATCATAATATATAATAAAATAATAATTATTATTAAAAATAATTAATAATGGGAAATAAATATAAATATGAATAGTATAAATATTAATCATAATTTCAAACAATTAGTCATAATATTTTTTTTATTAAAATAATAATAATAATAATAATAATGTCCTAAAATAATTATTCTTAGTAATAATTAATAAAGAATTATATTAATAAGAATGATATGAATCATTATTTTAAATAAATTAATAATAGTATATAATTAAGAATTAATAATATATTATTAATTAATAATATGAATGATTATTGATAATATTTATTATTGTTAAGATAATATAGATTTGAATGATAATTGGTAGTAGTTAATAATAAATTAATTTAATAGTAAGTGGTAGTAGATATATTATATATTATTTCATTATAATTGTTATAAGACACCATTATGAACAATATTAATATAAAAAATTAGAAATAAAATAATAATTAATAATAATATATGTAAACTATTATTTCTAATAATGACTAATGACTTTATTATTATTATTATTATTATTATTATTATTATTATTATTAAAAAGAATATATTATTATTAAATTATATAAAAAAAATATTATTGTCGTATTTCATAAACACTAATACCAACAGATGTAAAAGTGGGTATTAGTTTTGTTGGTATAATGCTACTAATAACCACAAATATAAGAGAGGGTAAAAGATCTGTTGGCATAACATATTAATACCAACAGATAAAAAATTTCTGTTGGAAAAACTACATTATTGCCCATAGAAAATTATCTGTTGGTATTAGTTGCTTTTACCAACAGAAAAAATATATGTGACTAAGTTTCTGTTGGTAAAAGTTAATTATTTTTTAGTGGGACCCATAGGGTTTTTGTAAAATTTTTAGGTGGTTTAGCTATCTTAAGGGTATTTGGAACCTTTTAGAATGTTTGTTGAGTATGCCACATGTTAGACATTTTAGTAACATAAGGGTATTTTGGTGAAATTATGACATTTATAAAGTGCTAGTGGGATAAGACATGCTAATAATGTTATGTGAAATACTTTACGTAATTATAAGTAGCATAAGTCTGATAGAGTGGAAAAATGGCTTAACTTTGGAATGGTAACCCTATAGGCATGTTTGGTATTGCATGTGTGAAATGTTGGAGTTAAGCCTTGATTTTTATATATGTTTTTAATAATAATATTTTAGGATGTTAAGCTAAAAATGGTCAGTTGGTGAGTATTATGGAAGAAATTATGAATGTCTTGTGAAATTAGGATTTTATCGAGGCATTGTGGTTATTTCCCTTGAGGGAATAATCTAAAGTATTCTTAGTTATGTTTTATGTGCCTTGTTTTCTATGCTAAGTTTTCATGACATTAATGAGATAACTAATAGTCTAATAAGATATTATTATATAAAGTGAAGCTTACTAAGTTAAGACCGAGTTGTACCAATATGTTCCAACTTCCACAAACAATAATAATAGTTAGGAGTGTATGTCCCGGGATAGGTTTATAACTATTACTGGTCCACAAAATATAGTAATGGTTTTCAGGTGTGTATTGCACTAGAAGGGTTATGTAATACCCTAAAATTTAGCTAACCTTAATCCTGAGTAATTAATATCGTAACCTAATTCTAATTTTAGAAAATTAATATTTCTATCTTACCTTAACTCCATAATCCTAAATCTTAGCCTAATCCTAATTTTTATTTTAGGTTGTTCATATCTTTTTTAACCCAAACCTAATCTTAAATAATCATTAATTCAATTATCTTAATACCCTAACCTAATTTATTTTAACCAAAACCTGATTTATTTTAACCTAAAAATAAATCTAAACCCACAATTTTCTTTTCTAATCCATATCTTATCTTATTTCACTTTATTTTCCCATTTTTACCAAACCCACCTACAACAACGATCCACCGATCCTACCTCTTCCATTTGGCCGTTTTCACCAAACCAAATGCACCCCACATGCGGGAACAACCACCACAACCCACCACCTCTATTTGGTCATTTCCACCGCATCTCATTAGCCTCCTTCAACTAAAGCCACCTATCCTCACCACCCCCTCTGGCCAAACCAATCATTGTCACCCTCCTTGTTTTGCCCCCTTTAACTAACCCATCCTTTATTGCACACACGTTGGATGAGACTTCTTCGAAACTTGGTTTGGTTTTTCCCACTCTTTAATCCTTCCATTACTTTAACCCATACTTTATTATATCATTTAAAATCTAATAATATTTTGTTAATTATTTTTAGGTGATACTCCGAGAAAGAGATGAAATAGGTTAAGCGTGTTTAGAGACCAGATCCTTTTTCATAAGGATACTTATTGATGTTTTAGGGTTGTGTGTTAAATTCTTTAATAGATGTGCTTAGTATCATGATATTGTTATTATATAGTTAAATGCATGTTGTTAATGATATAGTATGATAATGTGGATTTTATGATAGAAAGGAGTAGGAATAACGCAAGATGTGCCAATATGACGTTACTACGCTAGGTTGAATTTTATGGATGAGTATAAATTGTGGAAGAGTATTATGGGCATAATAAATTATGATAAGTGAGAAATAAGGATAGTCAATACATATGATGATAAATAGAGAATTTGAAAATAATGATGTTGAGGATATAAAATTTTTGTAAAATAAGGGCATTTTGGTTAACATTAGTTAATATGATAATTTAGGTATTTTAAAGTGTTTGGAGTATTCAATTATTCTAATAGTATCATTTGGAGTTATTGGAGTGATTATAAATCTCATAAGTTTCCCTAAAATGAGAAAAATGTATAAATTGGGAATGATAACCTTAAATGGTAATCTTATTATCAAATGTATAAAACGTTGAAGTTAAACTACAAATTTTGAATATGTTTTTAATGTTGGAATTTTAGAGATTTATATTGAATTTTGTAATCATATGTGCCTCATGAAAAAATTTATGATTTACCTGTGAAATTAGGAGTTTGGGAGCTTTATAAATACTAACTTTTGAGATATGACTATTATCGTATGTGTAAGAAATAGGATTTAGAACTTTAATTTTATGTATGTTATTAATAATAATATTTTATGAGGATATACTAAATTTTATAGATAAATGATTAATATCGAAGGAGTTATGCCCAAATCGTTAATTTAGGGTTTTGGGGAGAAAATGAGCATCTTAACCTTTAAGATGGTCTTGTTATTTATATGTTGGTGTATTTAATACCTTAATTAGGTTTTTTACTTGTAAAATAAATAATGAATAATACAATAATTATTTAAAGTAAAATATCACATGATATTGGCTAAGTTGATGTTTTCATATCCATTCCACCAGTTAATAATAGTAACTCAAGAGCATTTTGCCCTGAGGAGATGATATTTTTAAATCCATTCTACCAAATAATAATAGTGAGATTCCTAAACTCGAAGTAAATAAAAGAATGACAATGATCAAATCTAATAAAGAGGCCTGGATCGATATTTACCTTATGATACTTTTCATAAATTATATGTGTACTTATCATCTGTTATGAATACATGTACATATCTGTATCCTTGATTCGATAGTATCGTTACCTTACTCAATATGTAGTGTATTGACCATCTTTTTATGGGTGTTTCTCATTTCTTTGAGTAGACAACCTTGATACTTTTGGGCTTGTTTTTTAGGATGAACTTGATGAGTATTCTACTTTTGATTATTTGTGTGGGAAGGAGAAAATTTTATCTACATTGGGTGTTTGGTCAAAGAGTTATGTTATCCAGATAATATTTTTATTCATATACCTTTTTGAACTCTTTGATCCATGGTATCCCTTCATTTGTATTCTATTAGTATAACTTAAAGATAATCTCCAAACTCATATATGTATTTATAAAATATTCTTTCATTGCTAATTACCTTATTTTACTATGAATGATTGTAACATTATGATTGATATAAGGAGTGTTTGGTAAACTAGACTTATATCAGTTACGACAATAATACCCATATTTTGGTTATATAATTCCGTAGTAAAATTAGGAGTGTTAAAAGCTGGTATTAGAGCTTTTGGTTTTGATTACCATATTTTGAAATTTAGTTTTCAAACAATCCCACATCTGATTCATCAATTTATTTCATATTTTCAAAAAAAAAAAACTCAATTCTTCAAAAACCTTGATTAACTTGAGAGGAATTGAGAACGAATAGCTCATGCGGCCTTTAAATGTGATTATGTGTATAATGTGTTAGTGAGCTAAGAATATTTTTCCTAACATGTTGTTTTGTATTACAGCTAGTTTTTCATGGCACTTAACGGTCAATTTGGTTGTTTAGAAGAGACCTTTGAGGCATTTATCAAGTTTGTTTGAAGCCCACCTCAACGTCAACCCCCACCATCACCTCCACATTACCAACAAGAGGGTATTAGAGAAGACTAGATTTGGAGTTTTATAGGACATCACCCCCGACCTATGCTAGTGACAAGGATCCGGTAATTCTGGAGGGATGGATTTGGGACATGGATAAAATGTATGAGGCAGTTAATTGCCCACCTGTTCTAAAGGTAAGCATTATAGCTTTCTTATTGTGAGGAGTCAAAGACACCTAGTGGGTAGGTCATCATGCTCTAGACGGCCTGCAGATGTATTGGGAGGACCTCAAGGCAACAATTTATTCTAAGTTTTACCTCAAGAGTCTTAAGAGGGATAAGCTTAAGGATTTCATAAATTTGACTCAGGGGAGCATGACTATGAGGCAATACCATGCCCAGTTTACAAAGTTGCTAATGTTTGCGTCTGGTATCACAACTAGTGAGTCGATGGTGGTCTACAATTTAAGTAGAGGCTCCACTTTAGCATCCAAAGGATCATAGGTGCCAAGACTTTTCAAAATTTATCCACGATTTACAAGAGAGCATGTATCACTACTCCACTAGTTTAGGAGCAAGCTTCCATTTTAGGAAAGAAGAAGTTAGAGACTCATGATTCTAAAGGAAGAATCTAGTTTAGGGGAGGGGTACTTCCACAATTTCAACAACAAGCTTAGATCAAGCCTTAAGGAGGTCAATTCTGACACCTAGGTTTGGCAGGCAGTTATAGTAGATTTTTGGGTCAACCGCGATGCCTTCTATATTGTTTATGTAGTCAGGATCATCTAGGGAAAGATTGTTGGGGCACTCATGTTTAGTACAGAACATGTGGTCAATGGGGACACCATTCATATGAGTTCCAGTGTTTGTAGGGTCACTATTAATAGTAGGGATTACTGATATCGTAGCAGCAGGCCTTTCAATAGCAACCCTACCAATAATAGTTGCAATTGTAGTAGAGGGCACTTGCCCCAGCCACTAGTCAGCCTAGGGAGGCTAAGGAGAGATCGTAGGGGCCTCACCCATTTTCTTAGGGAGGAGGACATACCTAGGATTCCATAGAGTATCGTGGAGGATACAAGGGTGACAGTCAGGTGGGCACCTGAATGTCATCAACCAAGCAGAGGTTAACTGGAAGTTAGATGTGGTCACTAGTACATTATCTATCATCTCACTATCATTTTATATATTGTTTTATTTGGGGACATCTCTATGTTTTGTGTCTACTGCATTCATTGCTAGGGCTACTATGTCTCCATTTTCTTTTGTATCTATTTTTGTTATGTTGACTTTTAATGATAGATTAGACTGTGCTAGGCTCTACTCAAATGTGGCCTTATATATAGGCAGGATAAACTTCACAGTAGACTAGATTGAAATGGATCTTCAAGATTTTGACCTTATATGTGAGATGGATATGTTGAGGATGTACAAGGCAGCAATAGACTGCACCAAGGAGTGAGTTGTGTTGCGAAGACCTTAAGGTATAAGGGTCTCCTATTGGAGAGGCAAGCATGTACCTATAACCAAGGTCGTGTCTACCCTAACACTATATTCTTTGGTGGAGAGTGGTTACCCTATGTATTTGTATGGGTTTAGGAGCTAAATAAGGAGTGTTATCATTAGAGGATATTTTGCTCAGGAGTTTCCATATTTTTTTTAGAGTATATTTTAGGTATGCTGGTGGTACATGAGATAGACTTCACTATTAAGTTGGTACTGAGGGCCGAACCTATTTTGAAGGTGCCTTATCAAATGGCACCGATAGAATTAAGGGATCTAAAGGCTCAGTTGGAGAACTTGCTAGCTCACCGGTACATTAGGCCAAGTGTGTCTCCATGGGGAGCACTATTTTTTTTATTTTTTATTTGTGAGGAAGAAAGATGATAGCCTTCATCTATGCATCAATTATTGAGGTTTGAATCAGCTGACGGTGAAGAACCATTATTTGCTTCCGAGGATTGATGACATGTTTGACCAACTTCAGGGTGCTTTGATCTTCTCGAAGATCAACTTGAGATTAAGGTATCATTAGTTGGGCATCGCCAAGGTATACATCATAAAGATAGACTTTTAGACATGGTATGAGCACTGTGCGTTTATAGTGATGCTTTTTGGGCTCACCAATGCACCCCTATATTTATGGACTTGATAACAAGGATTTTTTGGTCGTTTCTCAATCAGTTTGTTATGGTTTTCATAGATGATATTTTTATGTACTCTCGTAGTAGATAGGATCATGAGTAGTACTTGCGTATGACATTTTCACTCCTTAGAGAGCATAATTTGTATGCCAAGCTCTCTAAGTGCGAGTTTTAGCTTCGGGAGGTTGCATTTTTGGGTCATGTGGTATCAATAAGAGGAGTTTTCATGGATCCAACGAAGATTTTAACAGTAACTGAGTGGAATGTACCCGCTAGCGTCCTCAAGGTATGTAGTTTTCTATGTTTGGTCGGGTACTAGAGACTCTTTATTTAAGGTTTCTCGAAGGTAGCTTGTCCTTTTACCAACCTCCTAAAGAAGACAACTAAATTTCAATGAGATGATGCTTGTGATGGAGCATTCCAAGAGTTGAAATGGTGGTTGACTACAACACTTGTTTTGACTCTGCCATTGGGATCATATGGGTTTGAGGTCTACAATGATGCATCAAAGCATGGATTGGTTGTGTTTTGAGGGAGCATCGTAAAGTAGTGATTTACATTTCTTATTAGTTGAAGCAACATGAGTAGAATTACCTGACACATGACTTAGAGTTGGCAATGGTCATTTTCATGCTAAAGATTTGGAGGCAATATCTATATGGGACTCGGTGGAGATTCTACATCGACCATAAGAGCCTAAATTATATTCACTCAAAAAGAGTTAAATATGAGTTAAAAAAATGGTAAGAGTTGGTGAATAACTATGATATCTAGTTGACCTACTACGATGGTAAGGGTAACGTTGTTGCAAATTCCTTGAGTAAGAAGAGATCACACTATGTTGCTAGAGGAGCTTGGTAAGATGAGGATAGAGATGATCCAACATGGTGACTTAAGGACTCGGATGAGTTCATTGACAATTATGCAAATGGTTTTTTTATGAGATCTGAATGGGATGGTCTAGGAATGTTAAGCTCAAGAGGATTCTGTAAAGGATTCATGCACTGAGAGTTTTTGGATCCACAAAGAAATTTGCTGTAAGGGTTGATGGTGCATACTACAGACTTATGTTGATCTGAAGCACCAAATTTTAAAGAAAGTTCATTGTACTCTATATTCTATCTACCGAAGAGGGGATAGGTTATATAAGGACCTCAAGAGGATCTACTAGTGACCTTGTAACACCCCAAAATTTACTATTTTTTAGAAAACAAAAACTCTTAAATTAAAACCCATGAATTATGGGGATGTTACAACCACACTTAGCACCAACCGGTTCACTCAGGCCGTTCTAGTACTAATTGCTAAGGTTAAGAAAAGATTATCATCAAAATTAAATTAATACATAAACCAAAAGTTCATAAACCCGTAAATTAGAGTACGCATGAGTGTTTACATAATTTGAAGTACGAAAGCAAGTTCCTTGAAAAGGAATAATGTCTACGAACATTAAAGTCGATTTTGAAAAATCATTGCATAGAAGAAATGGTAAAAAGGGATAATAATATCCTAAGAAAAGAAATCGGCCGTGCCACTTCAATAATCAAACCAGCCCATGGTCATCACTTAGCCCCGCCTGATGCCTCATGGACATCAATGGAATCGAAGAAGGCATCACCCACTTGAATATAGTTAGAAGTGCCTCCTACTCGTGGGAATGAGCAGCACCCATAAAAAGGGTGATCAGTACGCTACGTACTGAACAAGGTAACTGTGTACTAAGATCAACACATAAAAGTACATAAAACCATATAGGATAATAAAACAGCATACAAACATTCAAGTCAACATATAAAGGCCCATTTATAGTCCAGATTTGTTAATTAATAGTCTCTTATCGATAATCATTTCACACCATGCTTCTTATCAAGTCCATGTAAGTACAGGAACCACCCATTATTTTAGTCGGTGACTCAGTCACATATAATGCATCATGCCTTAACCACTATTATAGCCAGTGGATCGGTCACGTATAGGGAAAAAACCCTAACCACTATTCCTTACCGGTGGATTGGTTTAGGTCCTGGTTGCATGGTGTTCAATTGTAAGTACTTAGTGTCTTTTATGTGTCTTAGCAAACTCAGGTTTTGATTTATTGAGCTTGGTATCCCCCACTATTATAGTTGGTGGGCCTAAAACACACAGGGCATAAAGCTCCTAACCACTATTATTCGCTAGTAGACTAGTCACATATAGGGTAAAAACCCTAACCACTATTCCTAACCAGTGGATCGGCTAGACCCAGCTCAATAATCTTTCACTTTAAATGATTAATGTCTTAGGTGTCTTATTCATAAATTTAACCCTAGACATGCATGACTAACTTCTTCTACGGTTATCCTCCAAAAGCCCCGTCCCACATCATGAGACTTAAACACCTCCTAACTAGACCTTACATCCTTCCCTCCTTACTTTAACTCACATTAGAACCCATCTCCCATATATATGGGTGAAGGCCCACTACTAGTCCACTCATTACCTTACTCTAGGATTTTCCCCAAAAAACCCTAGTCTAGGCCTACATGGCCCATCCTACTCCACTTTACACAACCCAAATCATTTTAACACTCCACATATCACAACCCATAGATCCCACACTCATCCTCACACTTTAATCATCAAGTGTACACGTGCTACCACAAAATCTTAATTAGCCACACAAACCCTAGCTGACCACACCAAACCCTAACTCTATCTCCCAATTACCCTTGTATTGTTCCACGTACTATTTTTCACCCAAAGTTTTCAAACTCACAAACAACACTTCTATTACCTTCCTCACATCCCATATCAATTTTCCTTACGTAAAACTTACCCCCATGCAAGCATTATATCTCCCATACAACTCTTCGTACTTTTTCATGCAAAACCCTAAAACTCTCATGCGAAACCCAATATTCCCATGCAACCTTAGATTCCTCCAATGCAACCCTAGATTCCTCCATACAAACCCTAGATTCCTCCATGCAACCCTAGATTCCTCTATTCATGGTCATGCAACACTTAGGTTAACTACACCTCATTTTATTCCATATCATCATATTACATAAACTAGCATGCATGTCTTATGGGCCACATCATTTCACATTAAAAACATAACTTATACATATTAAACACATACCATAAAATATCACAAGAACATACCTCCACTCCAACTCATTCTGCACGTAAATTAGTTATAACAATACACATAAACTACATCATATAACATGGCACATGGCATACAACACATGTAAAAACACATTACATACAAGCGACCTTAGCTACGCCCTTACCTAAAATGAAATCGGTCTTAGAGCATACTCCTACACCTCCTTAAGGCTTTGACTACTCTCACCTATATGAGGGAAAAACTACAAATTAGATTCCCTTCTACCAAAAATACTGTTATTTACTAATTTATTCTAAAACTAGGCTTTTGATAAAATAATAACATATTAATAATAATGACATTAACTAATTACTAATTTTGCTAAAGATATAAGAAATAATAGTAATATTGTAAAAGTTAATAATATAGGGTTTGAAGACTTTATCCTAATAATAATAATAGTGATACTAAAAATAATAATAATGATAATATTAATAATAGTAAAAATAATAATAATAACGATAATAATAATACTAAAAATACTGATGATAATAATAATAATAATAATAATAATAATAATAATAATAATAATAATAATAATAATAATAATATGATTCGAAAAAAAATGGTGGAATAAGGGCTTCGACCCTTCACCAAAATAATACTGATATTAATATTAGTAACATTAATAATAAAATAGTAGTAATAATAATAATAATAATAGTAATTACAAAGTAATAATGATATTAATACTAATAATATCATAAACCGGGAGTAAGGTAAAGTAGGGTTTCGACACTACTTTAAAATAATAAGAATACTATTAATAATAATAATAGTAGTAGTAGTAGTAGCAGCAATAGCAGCAGCAGCAGTAGTAGTAGTAGTAGTAGTAGTAGTAGTAGTAGTAGTAGTAGTAGTAATAAAACAAAGAATATAATCAAAATAAGTGAAATAAAATGAAATAAAATAAATAAGGCTTGTATAAATAGTGAAAAAGGGTTGTGAGGGTTTAGGGTTCCACCTTAAGTCGGTAGTGACAGGCGGCACCGGTAGTGGTGCACAGGTGCATGGCGGTGGCGGCGGTGGCCAAAAAAAGAGAAGAAAGGGGGAAAAGTTGAGAGCTGAGAAAAGGAGAGGGAGAATGAAGGTGGAAGTAAGAGTGTTTATGACTACCTAGATGGAGAGGAGTAAAATGAGGGCGGTGCCAAACAACGGCGAAAGCGGTGGCCGAAAGGGGAAGAAGAAGAAGAGAAAGAGAGGAAGCGATGAAGAGGAAAAAAAGAGTAGGGAAAGATAGAGGAGGGTTTGCATGTGTTTTTGGAAGGTGTAGGAGGCAGTGGTAGCGGCGGAATTGGTGGTTAATGGCGGTGCGAAGGGCAGGGGATGAGGAAGAAAGGGTTGGCTACTTTGCACAGTCAAGGTGGCTTGTGCAGGGAAAATCGAGGGATAAAGGTGGTGTAGTTAGTTAGAGGGTGGTGCAGGGACTGTTTAGGTGTGCGAAGTGGGCATCGGAGTTTGCCGACGACAGAGGAAATGGTGTCTGATTAGGAAATGGCGTTGGGGGAAAATTTTCCTAGGCTGTGAGAAAGGTTTCTGTTTTGGATGCTTATGGATATATATATATATATATATATATATATATATATAGAGGGTCATGTGCGTACCTTTTTTTTGTACAAACGTAGGAACCATTCCTAGCCGTTGGATCTAAATTAAATCCAACGGTCAGTGAGTTAAAAAAGAAAAATGAGAGGCGTTGTTCTTTGCCCCGCTCCTCTGCCCTGCCCCCTTCTATTTCGCACCCGACCACGGACCACCAGACCCATTCGCACCTGCCTCTCCCTCTCCATCACACCTTTCTCCCTCGCCATCGCACCTATCTCCCTCTCCATCGCACCTGTTCCTCCATCTCTCCATCTCCATTTCTGCCTCTGTATCTGCCAGCGCGAGCTCAAACGCTCCATTCTTCATCCTTCTTCTACATCGTCTTGACTTCAACTGCCACTACACTACCACACGGGAGACGCGGAAAGGTACCACATGGCGGCAGCGCGACCTCAGCAGCAGCACAAAGGTATGTAATTTTTCAAAATTTTGATTGTTGTACCGATCTTCAAAATTTTTTCAATTCGTGACCAGTTTTGCTCGTTCATTTTTTGACACTGTTTCTCCATTTTGGCTGCTCTTCTTCACCGGTGTATTCTCATCCTGGCTCATTTCTTCAATCTATCGAAGCTCACGTCATCGATTTCATTTATTTTCCGCCACCCTTTTTCGTTGGTGTCGATTCTGCTTTGTATGTCACCATTTTTGTCGAAAATGGTTGATATTGTTACTGTAAAATTTTTTCCATAACGACAGTATTAAACCTATTAATTTCTTCATTGTTGTTATATTATTATGCAATCTAGTGTTTGTTAACCTGATTTTTGGTATTGATTTGGCTGATTATTTTTTGTTAGTGTTTTAGGTTTTATTGATTAAGCATTAGATTGAAGTACTCTGCCTCAACTTTTGTTGGTTTCGATTCTGTAGATGTGATTTAGTAAATATGTTTTATTGTTTGCTGAGTTATGTTTGTTGTTTTTTGATTGAATTCTATTGCTGTTGTATTATGAATAATGTGATTAGGGTTAATTACATTAATGTGGGCTGATATTATGTTGTTGTTGCTGTTCGATTCAGCCTGTTGTTGTTGCTGTTGTATTTTCTATTGCTGAAAATGGTGTGTTGTTGTTTTATCTTAGTCTGATTAATAATCAGATCATTAATGAGCCATTGTTGTAAATTTTTGCTTAATATATGCTGGTACGGTGTTGGTATTGCTAATTGTTGTCTGAATATTGGTATCTTGTTCCATATTCAGCATCATCTGTTATGAATCCTCTGATTAGCATTAATCAGAGTAATGTTGGCTGATTTTCAGTTGATGTTGTATTTTCTATTGCTGATTAATATTGTATTGCTGTTTTATATTATTTTCATTAATAATCAGATTATTAATCTGGTATTCTTGTATATTTTTGCATAATATATGGTTTGAGTAACTAAATACAGTTTATGGATGCTAAGATATTGTATTATTATTATTATTACAGAGTTTGTGGTTTATGGTTTATAGGATTTAGGGGTTTTAAGGGTTTAGGGTTTAGAGGGTTTAGGGTTTAAGGTCTATGGTTTAAGGTTTAGATGGTTTAGAGGGTTTACAGTTTATACGATTTATGGTTTAGGGTTTAGAGTGTTTAGGGTTCAGTGTTTAGAGGGTTTAGGGTTCAGAGGGTTTAGGGTTTAGAGGGTTTGGGTTTATAGGGTTTAATGATTATGCTTTAAGGTTTAGAGGGTTAGGGTTTAGGGTTTAGAGGGTTTAGAGGGTTTATGGTTTAGGGTTTAGGGTTTAGAGGGTTTAGGGTTTAGGGTTTAGGTTTAGGGTTTACGGTTTAGAGGGTTTAGGGTTTAGAGGGTTTGGGGTTTAGGGTTTAGAGGGTTTGGGGTTTAGGGTTTAGAGGGTTTAGGGTTTAGGGTTTATGATTTAGGGTTTAGGGTTTGGGTTAGGGTTTAGAGGGTTTAGGGTTTAGGGTCTAGAGGGTTTATGGTTTAGGATTAGGGTTTAGAGGGTTTATGGTTTAGGGTTTAGGGGTTAGAGGGTTTGGGGTTTAGGGTTAGGGTTTAGAGGGTTTAGGGTTTAGGGTTAGGGTTTAGAGGGTTTAGGGTTTAGGGTTAGGGTTTAGAGGGTTTAGGGTTTAGGGTTTAGGGTTTAGGATTGAGAGGGTTTATGGTTTAGGGTTTAAGGTTTGGGGTTTGGGGTTTAGGATTTAGAGGGTTAGGGTTTAGGGTTTAGGGTTTTGGGTTTAGGGTTTTGGGTTTAGGGTTTAGTGTTTAGGGTTTAGGGTTTGGGGTTTAGGGTTTAGAGGGTTTAGAGTTTATGGTTTGGGGTTTGGGGTTTGGGGTTTGGGGTGTGGGGTTTAGGGTTTAGGGTTTAGGGTTTAGAGGGTTTATGGTTTAGGGTTTAGGGTTTAGAGGGTTAGAGGGTTTAGGGTTTAGGGTTTAGAGGTTTTAGGGTTTAGGGTTTAGAGGGTTTGGGGTTTAGGGTTTAGGGTTTAGGGTTTATGGTTTGGGGTTTGGGGTTTGGGGTTTAGGGTTTAGAGCGGTTAGAGGGTTATGGTTTAGGGTTTAGGGTTTAGGGTTTAGGGTTTAGGGTTTAGAGGGTTTAGGGTTTGGGGTTTGGGGTTTGGGGTTTAGGGGGTTTAGGGTTTAGGGTTTGGGGTTTGGGGTTTGGGGTTTATGGTTTAGGGTTTAGGGTTTAGGGTTTATGGTTTGGGGTTTGGGGTTTGGGGTTTAGGGTTTAGAGGGTTTAGAGGGTTTAGGGTTTAGGGTTTAGAGGGTTTGGGGTTTAGGGTTTGGGGTTTGGGGTTTTGTGTTTAGGGTTTAGAGGGTTAGGGTTTAGAGGGTTTAGGGTTTAGGGTTTAGGGTTTAGAGCGTTTAGAGGGTTTTGGGTTTAGGGTTTAGAGGGTTTTGGGTTTAGGGTTTATTGTTTAGAGGGTTTAGGGTTTAGGGTATATGGTTTAGGGTTTAGGGTTTAGGGTTTAGAGGGTTTGGGGTTTAGGGTTTAGGGTTTAGGGTTTATGGTTTGGGGTTTGGGGTTTGGGGTTTAGGGTTTAGAGGGTTTAGGGTTTAGGGTTTAGGATTTAGAGGGTTTAGGGTTTGGGATTTAGGGTTTAGAGGGTTTAGAGGTTTGGATATTTGGTTTGGATATTGGTTTGGATTAATTTTTTTGTTTGGTATTAGTAAAATCTTGAATGTGATTAAATTTTGATCCAATGGATGAGATTAGTTCCTATGTTTGTATATTAATTATAGTTTGTACATGACCCCTCCCCTATATATATATATATATATGCTAATTAGAGAGGGATGATGTCAGAGAAGTGCCGAAAAAATAAGGCAATAGGGAGAGGGCATCAATCGGCGACAGTTGGCTGGCAAAATTCAAAACGGGCAGCCTACAATTTACCAGGGAAGGAAGGAAATCGTGTAAGAAGAGAGGGAAGGAGTGGTTGGGTAAAAATGGCCAGTGAATCAGTAGGGGAGAGGGATGACAGATTGGTTAAATCAATGGGCATGACCGGCGGTGGGATCTTCAAGGCAATTGCAGGTCAACATCGGGGGAGAAGAAGAGGGAGGAAGAAGTAGGTGGAAAGGAAGGAAAGGCACGGGGACCGAGCGCCTAGGAAGAAAACAAAATAAGAGGAAAAAATGGATCGGTCGGCTAGGAAATAAATGAAACACAACATACTGGGTTGTGCCGAAAAAGGAAGAAAGGAAAAAGAAGGATAGGGTCGCGGGAAGGAGAAGAGAAAGGAAGGAGGGTGATGGGCTGGTGGGATGGCCCAGGTTAGGGGAGGGGAGGAAGAAAAAGAAAAGAAGAAGAAAAAAAAGGAAAAAAGGAAAAGGGAAAAAAAATAAAAATAGGTGGGTTGGGTTAATTAAATTATTTTGGATATTTTAGAAATTTAAAATTAGTAATATTTAAATAAAATAATATTTAATTCCCTTTTTAGGCTAAATTAGGATTTTTGAAAGATTGTTCATAAATTCCATTTTAATTAGCAAAATATCCAAAATTTTCTAATAAAAATATTTATTATTTTCTTCTTGAATTGCCTAATCAATTTCCTTTTATTTTAATAAAAATAATTATTTAATTAATTTTCATAATAAATCACTAATTACCTATAATTCTTAAAATTAAGTTTTGGGGCATTTCAGACCTCACATGAAGCATGGGGTATCAGAGTTTGTGTCGAGATGTGTGACCTGCTAGAAGGTTAAGATTAAGCATAAGAGGCATGTAGGGTTAATTCAATCCTTAGATCTTCTAAGGTAGCAGTGGGATTCCATTTTGATTGATTTTGTGAGCGGGCTACCAAAGACCCCCAATCGGTGCAACACGATTTGGGTTATCATCGAAAAGGTGACTAAGTTAGCAGTATTTGTGCAGACGAAGTCAACTTGGAGTCTGGATACCTGTCAGATGTATATTTGAGGTTTGTAGTGAGTAGGCATAGTACAACTATCGACATAGTCCCCGATAGGGATTCAAGGTTTATTTCACACTTTTAGGGGAAGTTGTAGGAGGCTATGGGTAAGAGATTGAGGATTAATACCACCTTCCATCCAAATACAAATGGGAAGACTAAGAGGACGATTTAGACACTTGGAGAAATGCTAAAAGCTTGTGTTTTAGATTTAAGGGGTAGTTGGGAATATTATCTACATTTATTTGAGCTCTTATACAAAAAGAGTTATCACACTAGCATAGGGATGGGACCCTTTGAGGCAATATATGGAAATAATTGTTGAACACCCTTGTGTTGAGGCGAAATTAGAGAAATTGTTGAACATAGACTAAAGATGATTGAGGAGAAGACTTAGCAGGTTCGATTGATCTAGGATAGGATTAGAGCAGCTCAAAGTCATCAGAAGAGTTATACAGATTTGAGGCACCATAGAGATGGATTTGAGTAGGGGGGGTAAAGTTTCGTTAAGGGTTAAACCTACTAAATGGGTGTAGAGATTTGGTCGGAAGGATAAGTTGAGCTCGAGGTAAATTGGTCCGTACGAGGTTCTTGATAGGGTTAGCGGGGTTGCATACTACCTAACACTTCCACCAGAGTTGGTCCAAGTTCATAACATGTAACACATTCAAAATTCACTATTGAAATTTTGTTTTTTATTAAAAGATACAATGGAAGCAAGGAAAACAAAACCGTGAATTTTGGGGATATCATATTACCACCATGATCAGTACAAGCCCAGCTTCTAGCCAGCCTCGTACTAACCACAAGGCTAAAGAAAAATTATCTTTAACTATTTCATTAGTCAAACTTAAAGCAAGAATTCATAAAAGCACCGAAACATTCATAATACAAAAATCAAAGTACGCGTAATAGAGTTTGCAATCCAAGAGTGCATAATTAGAGTTCCTAGAAGGGATAAAAGTTATAGTACAATAAAACAAGTCTAAATTAAACCAATACAAGATAAATAAATAGTAAAAAGGAAAATTTTGCAAGTCATTCTTGGTCCCCAGGTCAAGTCCAGCTCAACTCTCAGCTCACCTGATGCCTCGTAAACATCAAATGCATCGAAAGCAGCATCACCTACTTGCACAAACTCAGCAGGGTCCTCTACTCATAGGAATGAGTAGCACCCATGAAATGGGTGATCAGTATGCTATGTATTGAGTAAGGTAACCATACATCTAAGGTCAAACATATAAAAACATATAACATAAGCATGATCATATAAATACCATTCAAACCATACAGATACTAAAGGCCAAGTTACAGTCTGGATCAACCAATTCCATAAATATCTAATTATTACTCATTTCAAACCATGTTTATTATCAATTCACACGAGTGCAGGAACCCCACTATTATAGCCAGTTGATCGTAAACAAATAGGGTAAAGTGCACCTGACCACTATTATATGCCCATGGATCGGTCTCCTAGGTAAGATGTTGTTGGCCTGTAAATATTAGTGTCTTTTATGTGTCTTATCAAACTTAGAGTTTTGTTTATTGAGATTAGGATCTCCCACTATTATAGCTGGTGGATCATAAACGCACAGAGTAGAAAGCACTTGACCACTATTATATACCGGTAGATCGGTCTCTAGAGCACCCCAGCACCTGACCACTATTATGTAGGTAGATCGGTTTGGGCCCAGCTCAATAATCTTCTGCTCTAAAAGATTAGTGTCTTACTATGTCTTATTTAGTAAGTTTTCACCCTAGATATACATGTCACAGATCATCTACTCTTATCCTCCCAAAAGGGCATGTCCCATATCTTAACTCCCAAGAGGGCCCGTCCCATATCTTAATACTCATGCACCTCCTAACACACCCCAACATCCTTTCCTTCTTCCATTGACTCACACTGAGGCCCAACTCCTAAGTATGTGGGCCAAGTCCCACTACCTTACCCTATCCAAGTCCATTCACTATCTCTCCCTAGGGTTTTCACTTGAAACCCTAATTAGACCTATGTGGCCCATCCTTCTCTCCCTCATGTAACTAAAGCTCCTTTACCACCCCACACGTCATCTCACATAGATCATTTCACTTTACTACCCAAATACATATGTGACCATGAAACCCTAGTTGGCCACTCCAAACCCTAGCACCTTTCTTTGCCATATGTCACCCCTCCATTTCTCACCTATCATCCTTACTTTCCCACGACACCTATACTCACTCTACACATGATATTCTTCCATTCTCATCCCATATTCCACTCACCCTCAATTATTTTTACTTTCACAACCACCTCCAAGTAGAGTTTTCTTCCCAAGTCCTAACTAGGTTTCCTATGCACCCTTATACCAACTTACGTACTATTTTTCACCTAAAGTCTCCAATCACCCCAACAACTATCCCCTTACTTTACTTACACCTCAAGAAAAAAAAATTTCACATAAAGATCATCCCCATGTAGACTTCAACCATCCCATGAAAACTCTAGAATTCCCATGCAAACCCTAGAAACTCCCATGAAAACTTCTTCCATCCCATGCAAAGTTCACCCCACTCTTTTATTTTGTTTATAATTCCCTTTTTATTTACCCCCTCATGGATCATGAGATAATTAGGTCAATCCCATATTCCTTTTGTCAACTCACTTTCATTCTTTCACCCCATATCATATTATTGAACATCCTAGCATGTATGTCTTAAAAAAGGTCACATCATATAACATCATAAGCACGACATATACATATTATACATATGCCATAAGAAAGCCACATGAGCATACCTCAACTCCAAGTTGCACTACAAGTAAAATAGTTATAATAATCATAAGTTACACAACACAACATAACATAACATAACATAACATATGGCATACAATGCATATAACACACATATAGAGGGCCTTAGCTACATCCTTACCTAACACAACACCAGTCTTGGAGCACGCTCTTATGCCTCCTTAGAGTTTTGATTGGATTCACCTACAAGAGAGAAAAACAAAGGGTTAATTTTTCTCTTACCAAAATCACCATTATTTCCTACCTTACCCATATCCTAGCCTAATATTCGGATTACTAATATTAATAGTAGTTTTATAAGTAAAAGTAGGATTTTTATTCTTACAGTAGCTAACTATGTTATTAATAGTCAAAATAGATCTTATGAGTTACACTAGTACATGTTAAGGTATTCATAGCCATATTTATATTATTAAATATAATAGCTTAAATATTACTAGTAGTAATGATGGTTGCAGCAGCAACAACAACAACAATAATAGTAGTAATAGTTATAATATTAAGAATAATACTTGAAAGGATCCTAATAATCATAATAATAGTACTCATAGTGATAATATGGTCAAGGTTAATAATAGTGATAGTGATAAAAATAAAAAATAATACTAATAGTAACAATAAAAGTAATGATAATATTGTTAAGAATAAGACTAATAATAATAATAATAATAATAATAATAATAATAATAATAGTAATAATAATAATATAAGGATTTGAATATTTAAAAAAATAATAATAGTGATAATATGCCAAAGTTAGCATTAATAATAATAATAATAGTAATAGTAATGATAATAAAAATAATAATGATAATGAAAATAATGATAATCATAATAATAATAAAATAAGATTTCAAACCCCTTTATAATAATAATAATATAACTAATATCCCGAGGCAATATTTAATAATAATAATAATGATAAAAATAAAATATTATTATTATTATTATTATTATTATTATTATTAACATGAATATAAATAAAAGAGATAATATTTGTATAAATAGGGTTTTAAGGGTTGGGGTACTACCTAAGGTTGGTAGTGACTAAGCGGCACCAGTGGCAATGGTGGTGGCTGTAGAGGGAAAAGAGGCGGTGGAAAGTTGGTTGTTTAGAATAGGAGAGGGGAAATGAGAGGATGATTGAGGTGTTGGAGGATTCCCTAGGTTGAGAGGGAAGGAGTGGTGGTGGTAGTGCGGCGCATACGACTGCGGGTGTAGTAGCCGAAGGTGGTGGAGAGAGAGGCAAGGGAAAAGGAAGGTAGGGGCGGTAGAGGAGGTTCTACTGGTGGGTTTGGGAGGGTAGAGGGAGTGGTGGTTGCAATGGGAACGGTGGTAGATAGTGGCGCAAAGGGAGATGGTGGATGAGATGAGGTTGGTCAAATAGCCAATTTTGCACGACCAAGGCAGCTCATGCATGGAGGATTAAAGGTGCTGAGTGGTATAGTTAGGTGGATGGTGGTGCAAGGAGTGTTTTAGGAGGTGGTTAGGGCAGCAGACCTAGGCAGCAGCGACGAGGCTACTAAACAAGCAGCAGGGCACAAAGGAAGAGAAATTTTGGGTAGTGAAAAAATTTGAATGGGGGAGGTTGAAGGGTATTTATGAGCCAACGAAAAGGGATAAAAATAGAGGGGGAAGAGAGGAAGATGATGGCATGTGTGGAAGGTCGCCTGGCGGCGGCGCAGGGCCAGTACGAGCTTGCAAAGTTGCAGGTTTGTCAGCTTAGGGAAGGAGAAAGGAAGAGGGAGAGAGGCATGAGTGAGGAGAGAGAGTATGTGTGATTGGGTGGAGAAGGGAGGGATCGACAGGGAAGAGAGGTGATGTGGTAGGCTGGCATGTGGCATTGTAGAGGTAGCATGCTTACACGAGGAAGAGGGGAAGTCGAAGGGTTGGGGAAGAAGGAGGGTTGAGGGGAAGGAGGAAAAAAGGGGCGGACAAATTAGCCCAGGGGAAACAGAAAGAAAGAATGAAAAGAAAGAAAGGGAGAGCCGAACCAAGTGACTGGCAGGGGGAAAAGAAGGGGCGGTACGCCTTGGGTTGTGGGGGTAAGCTGGCCTAAGTCGAGGAAGGAAGGGAAAAAGAAAAGAAGAAAGGAGAGGAAAAAAAAAGAAAATAGGGAAAAAGGGAAAAGGGAAAAAAGAAAAAATAGATGGTCTGAGGTATTTAGAATATTTTGATATTTTAGAATATTTAAAATAATAATATTTAATAAAATAATAAATAAATTCCCTTTTTAGATTAATTTAGGATATTTCAAATAATTTTTCCTTAATTTTATTTTAATTAGCAAAATACCTTAATTTTTTTAATTAAAATATTTATTATTTTTCTCTTGATTTTGCCTTTATTTCTTCGTCTTATTTTAATAAAATAATTTATTAAATTAAATTTTCTAATAAATTCTTGTTTTACTAGAATTTCCTAAATTAGGGTTTTAGGGTATTTCATAACCTCTTCCACATCTCCAAGATGAGGAAGTGCATTGTATATCCAACCCACATGATCAAACTAGATGAGATAGAGCTCAATGACTCATTAACTTGTGAGGAGAGGCCTTTATGGATTCTCGACACTAAGATTCGACAGGCTCTGATAAGTTCAATTCTGCTGGTGAAGGTTCACTAGAGCCAGCACGAAGCATAGAAGGTGGCCTAGGAGACCAAAAAGGACATGCACGAGTTGAAACCTAAGCTCTTCAACTTAGGTGTGTTAGGTTTTGGGGTTATCTCTCTCTTTTAATGGGGTAATCCCCGGTAGTATAGTATCGACTTTGGTAGCATCAACCGCCGAGATCACCTTCCTTACATCATTTTTCTCTTCTTCTCCAACCTCAACTTCTTGACTTTGGGGACAAAGTCTCTTTTAAGGGACTAGTGATTTAATACCCCAAATTTTAGCTAACCCTAATCCCAATTAATTCATATCGTAACCTAATCCTAATCTTGAGAAATTAATATTTCTATTGTACATTAACTCTCTAATCCTAAATATTTGTCTGACCCTAATTTTTATTTTGGGTTATTAATATCTTTTTTAACCTAAACCAAATTCCAGATAATCATTAATTTAATTATCTTAATATCCTAACCTAATTTAGTTTAACCTAAACCTAAATCTAAACCCACCTTTTTCTTTTCTTCTCCCTACCTTATTTTATTTCACTTTATTCTCCCCCACGGATCTTCTCCCCTTACCTCACCTCACACCACCTTTCTTTTCCTCTTTTCTCCTTCTTGAATGCATGTCTTCCCTGCTAATCCCATCCCTCTACCCCCATCAAATCTCCCTTCCTCATCTCTAAGGTTGGGGATTAAAATTCTTGCCCGATCACATCACCCCTCCTCGCCGTGCATGTGTGTATATAAGGCACATTTAATGCCTGCATCTACCCCCTTCTCCCTTTGTGTTCCTCTATAAAAATGTTGCACACATCTAATGCAACTTTTCCCCTCCTTTTCCCCACCTAGCCATCACCAAAGCCACCCAAGATCACCCTCACCGGCGAGCCTAATTAAGGAATCAACACCTCCACTAGCAACATTTTCCCTTACTCACCCCCAGTATTGACCACCTTTTTCATTATCTCACCCCCAAGCACTAACCAAAACCACTACAAACTGCCTTTAAGCACTAGAAAAACCCATAGATCCTACCCCCTTCCATTTGACCTTTTTCACCAAACCAAATACACCCCACCTATGACAACCACCTCTATTTGGCCATTTCCACTGCATCTCATCGGCCTCCTTTGGCCAAAACCAACTTTAATCACCACCCCCTTCGGCATAACCTATTATTGCCACCCTCCTTGTTTTTCCCCTTCAACCGACCCACCCTTTGTTGCACACAAGTTGGTCGAGACTTCTTTAAAACTTGGTTTGAATTTTCCTACTCTTTCACCCTTCCATTAATTTTATCCCTCCTTAATTATATCATTTAAAATATAATAAATTTTTATTAATTTTTCTTAGATAATACTCTGAAGGTCTTAGAAGAGACGGGATAAGATAAGTGTGCTTAGAGACCACAACCATTTTTGTAAGGATACTTATTGATGTTTTAGGGTTTTGTGTTAAATAGTTACATGGATATGTTTAGTATCATGATATTATTATTATATGGTTAAATGCATGTTGTTAATGACATGGTATGATAATATGAATTCTATGATAGAAAGAGAGTATGAATAATGTAAGATGTGCTAATATGATGTTATTATGCTAGGTTTTATTTTTGTGGATGAGTATAACTTGTGAAAGTGTTGTATGGGCATAATAAAGCATGAAAAGTGAGAAATAAGGATATTTAATACGTATGATGATAAATGGAGGATTCACTACCATGGAAATAGCTTTTAATAACGGTTATTTTCAAGTTTTAATAACGGTTTTCAACCGTTATTGAATCGCCCGTTATTATATATTTAATAACGGTTCATAACCGTCATTAAAAATACACAAAAACCCGCGAATATGTGCGTAAACTTCATATTTAATAACGGTTTTTACTTAAAAATCGTTGTTAAAAATGAGCTTTTAATAACGGTTCTATGGGAAACCGTTGTTAAAAATAAGGTTTTCATAACGGTTCATCAGAAAAAACCGTTGTTGAAAACCATGTTTTAATAAAGGTTCGTAAACAAAACCGTTATTAAAAACGGATTCTTTAATAACGGTTCTATGGGAAACCGTTATTAAAATTTCAGGTTTTAATAACGGTTTCCCATAGAACCGTTATTAAAACATAACTTTTAATAATGGTTTTGTTTACGAACCGTTATTAAAACATGGTTTTAATAACGGTTTCCCATAGAACCATTATTAAAAGTGTATGTTTTTTTTAGCATTTTTTTGTTTTGTTCCTGCCCACATACACAGTTGTATGTTCAAACAATTACCAAATATGCAATGTAAAACAACATCAATTCATACCAGCAGGGTATCACACCATAATTTCAATCAATATATAATTAGTATGCATGTCTCAATACACCAACTATACTTAGGAATAAAAATTAGTGGGCATACCACAACTTGGTAGCTCTACACCCCAAAGTAAAGAGTTCACAAATCTAGGCCAGAAGACCGAAAGATGTAGACAAAATACAAACCTGAAAATGCATGTAGAATATATAGATTGCTACCTAATACCGAATGAATGAGTGCACGTGCTTGGCCCATTGGTCTCTAACTTCATCAATTTCATCAATATTATATTGCTGGCCTCGTGCATAGTCATCGGTGAAAAACTACAACACACATGTTTCAATTAATATACAGTTAGACATTAGGTCAAAAATATATATTTCATGATTCATTAATAGAAAAATATGGAAAAGCAAACATACATGGCTTGGATATATGTTGACCGATCTATTCTGGACTATAAGATCCATTGTTCTACATACATAGTATCCACAATCATTGCCATTTTGCTGTTGTGGACACTGTCAAATGAATTCAATTAGCTCTCTAACTATTATATATTCATTTGAATTAAAACAAAATACAAAATAGTTGTCTTCCTACTTACCATGATAGGCTCATATTGAAGATTCTTTGGGTCTGGGACACCATTCCCACCTCTCCTTTGATATGTCGTCCGTAGCGCCCTAATAAATAGTGTTGGATACATAATATTGTAAGTATATATACCTCAAATAATGAAAATAGAATATATATATATATATATGTATAAATAAGCTAATGAAGTAAGAAGTGAAAAATATACTAACATGTCTATAAATTCCTTCCCACCACGACGAGCGACCTCAAAAGGCACGTCATAGGTTCTAAGGGAATCAAACACATAAACTTTATTAAGATCAGGTTGGACGGCGTACAAAACCCAATGTTCAGTTGCGAGGTGAGGAATGAGATAGAGCTTGTTGTGTCCCTCAATCAAAATGCGATCCGCTAAATAGTTTATGTGCCTACCCTCTGTTATTGTACTACTGTCAGCTATGTAGTATGGGCACACAAAAACAATAGAGGAAAGCATTCCCTCCAACGCAGCGCGACTAGCTACCAACCTATATATGGACGACAATAATAATGGATATTTGTTAATAACTAATAACTCATATAAGCTTAAGAGGTCGTAAAAATTCTATGTCTCCAAGAGTACTAAAATCTGAAATATGAAATAATGCTTATGTGACAAAACGGCGACACTTGTGGTTGACATCCATTCCTGATTATAAATGTCGCTTATGTCAACTGTCGATACCATGTAAGTAGCATCGTCCCTTCCAACATACTCAGGACGACAATCAATGGAAATATAATTATTCCCGAGGTAGTTTTGGGCATAGAAATACAATAAAGCTAATGCTGGTGGAGGTTGGCGTATTTCCGAAGAACGAATCTTTTGTGAGGCAACTAATTTTTTAGATTTAGCTCTCTTTTTTTTGGCAGCGCCGTCTTTTGTGTTGCTCGTTCTACTAGTACCTCTCTTAGTTTTACTAGCAGGAGCAGTCTTCTTCTTTGATTCCTTAAATAATAATAATAAACAAAATATGTATTGAGCATATATATATGAAAAAGGTATAAACAATGTAACTACTAAACTAGGTCTAATGAAGATATTGAATGTCAATATATACCTCTTCAGTAGTGAGACGTATCTGATCCACAGGCCAAGACACGAAGCTTCCATGAGCTTCTACCACTGTGGCTGCCTCATCGCCCTCTTTATAACAAGGCAAGGGCGCACTACCAATGATTGGAGTGTCAATACTCACCGGCCTTGTAAGTAGGGCTAAGTTATACCCGTAGACAGTTTGCGTTTGGGTCCTGTGACTGATGCGGACCCTTCCTTTCGCCAAAAGAGTTGAAAGATCATTTGCTAACAAGTCACATTTATGCAAACCCTAAACAAAAATATTACACATTATTAACTATTTATGACACCGAATACATTTAATAACAATTCAAAGTTATGTAATGCTTACCTCGGAAAGAGAAGAAAGACGTGTATCAGCTTCACAACTGTCTCTGACACTATTTACATTAGGTATGTGAAGCTGATCATGGTCAACTAAATCGGATGGCTTATACCCTTGAGATTTAATAAATGACAACTCTTGCTCCATTGTTGCCATCAGTTCAAATGCCACGTTCAATTTGTGTGTAAGGATGGCGACTTGCTCATCAGTGTTACGAGAACCACGAGATCGACCACGTACGCTCGTTTTCGTAACACCTAATCCAAGACCCCTGTGTCTTCCAGGGTGTTCTACAATTCCTATAGCCTGTGATACAATGTTATATTGGTCCACCCCCTCCTCACCATCTGACGCTTGAAATTTGTTTTGTAATGTATATAATATATGTAAAATTAGCTTGCATGAATAAGCAAAATATAATAGTTTTCTAAAAGAAAAGTAAGTAGGGTTCCAAATATCTAGAAACTTACAATTTTTTTCGCTGCAACATCTACATCTTTATTAATATATCCATCTTTTGTTGCTCTAGCCTTCTTCCATAATGTACCAATATTAATGGACGAGGTACATGGGTCTAAGTCTTGGGCTATGAGCTATAAATCAAAAAATATTCTTATAATGTACCAATATTATAAAATTCGTCAGTACGCTGTAAATAGATAAATCACAAAATACATACCAACTCCTCTTCAAGGCCTGCATAACCTTTGCGAGCCATATTATGCCGGTATTTATTCTGCTTCGCAATCTCTTTATTTTTGGCACTTTTTTCCTATGTCACCAGCCAAAACATAGTGACATAGTTATTTCAATATTATGCACAATACTAGGATCGATAATAAAAATTTAATTATTATCTAACAAATACCTTAAAATCACCCGTAAGACGATGCAATAAATTGGTTCCAACTTTCTTGATCGATGAAACCGTATCGTTTGGGTGGATTCTGCCGTAGAGAACCATCACTCTTTCTGTACATTTTCCTACGAGCTAAAAATGACCTAAATGTTCTTAGACGCTCCCCACAATGTCTAAGAAGTCATTTCTTCCTACTCTCTGGCACATTAAATACTATCTGCATTGTAAGACATACAAATGTATACCGATATTAATGTATTAAAATTAATAAAATTTTACATACATAAATGATTACATAAAATTGTATATTTACCGTGATTTCCTGCCAAATATGCTCCTTATGACCCGTTGGAACCTGCTTCCAATTATTATAGGAGATAGGAACACGGTTACGTGTCACAAGTGAAATGTAAGTCAAAAACATGTCTGCATAAGGGCCAATGGGAAGATTGTAAGTATTCCATCCCAAGTCGACTAGTTCTCCTTTATTCCTCATATCTGTGATGATTCTCATAATTGTCGGCCCTCTTTTCCCTTCTTCATCACTGTTGTCCCTATCAATATTCTTATTAGCCATATCTCTAAAAGAAATCAATAAATAAATTGTGTTAGAATGTTATGTATTGAGCATAATTGAGTTGAAAAAAACCAACATAGATATTATATGTTACAATATTATTACCCTCATTACCTTCTTTTCCTTCTTTTTTCCCCCTTTTTTTTGGATTAGATTTAGGATCTGATATATATATTACTTCACGATGATCATCCCTGACATATATTTCCTCCTCATTAATTGTATTGTTATCATCGTTCAATAATTGAGTTGCTTGCACAGCTGAGACACACTCGTTATCCCAATTGGCATCATTTTCATCATCACATTCATTGGCATTTCTTCTTTTCGTAGATAGTACTACAGACCATCCATTATCAGTAGGGTCAGTGACATAGAATACTTGTGTCGCTTGTGATGCTAAGATGAATGGGTCTTGTTTATGCCCTGCCCTATTAAGATCTACTAATGTGAATCCATCTTCATATCTAACCCCACTGCTGTTATCAACCCATCTGCAGCCGAATACAGGGATTTTAAATACAGTGTAATCTAACTCCCATATATGTTCAATCACACAATAATAATTCATATCTTCATAAGTTGGATTCTTGTCTTTCGCACTAGCAACATGCATTGCCTCAGCTACTAAAGTCACCCCACTGTTCTGCATTGTACTCTTCCCATCTTGTTCTTTTGTATAAAAAGTGCAACCGTTGATCACATAACTGGTATATTGAAAAACTTCATAACGAGGTTTCTAAGACAACCAGTGCAGCGTTCCGGAAATTAAAGTTGGGGAATGACCGATGAGTGGAATGATGCGATCTCTTATCCAATCAATAAAGGAAAGATTATGTTTATCGATAATCCATTTCTCAGTCTTGGATGGATTTTTAATCCGTAAAGAAGTCATATGCTCTTCAACGTACGGATGAACATCATCACTATTGTGTAATACATATAGATGTGTTGCATGGAACATGTTAGGGTCTACACGCCCAAGCTGTCTGCCTCTAATACCCTATCCTTCAAATTTGCCCGCATGTCGAGACTTAGGAATACCAAGAGCTTCAGCATTTGACAAGTACTTCGTGCAAAACTCAATTGCCTCTTCCACTAGGTAACTCTCAACAATACATCCTTCTGGCCGATATCGATTCTTCACATAACCTTTTATCAACTTTATAAACCATTCAAAGGGGTACATCCAATGCCCATGAACAGGTCCTAGCATCTTTATCTCATAAACTAAATGAACAGTTAGATGTACCATAATGTCAAAGAATGACGGTGGAAAATACATTTCAAGTTGGCACAAAATAATCACAATCCCTTTTTGCAAGGCATCCAAACTATCAGGATGTATAACTTTAGAGCAGACGGCTTTAAAAAACCAACAAAGCCTCGTGATAGTAATTCGAACACGTTTTGGCAAAATTCCACGTATAGCTATCGGCAACAAGTGCTACATCAAGATATGACAATCATGAGACTTCATGTTAATTAATTTCAACTCTTTCATCGACACGAGCCTTCTGACATTTGAAGAATACCCTTCCGGAACCTTGAAACCATGCAAGAATTCACAAAATGAAATTTTCTCTTTTCTGGAAAGAGTAAGACACGCCGGCGGTAAATATGTTCTTCTTCCGTTGTCTCGCGGTTTCAGTTCTTGTCTAATACCCATTTCTTCCATATCCATTCGAGCATTTATCCCATCTTTAGTCTTGCATGGAACATTAAGTAATGTGCCAACAAGACTGTCACATATATTTTTCTCAATATGCATCACATCAAGGGTATGTCTCACGTAGAAAGATTCCCAATAAGGAATGTTGAAGAATATTGACATCTTCTTCCACCCAACTGATGGAGGCTTATCTTTATTCTTCTTCCCAAACTTGACACTCAAATGTTTCATCTTCAGCCACACTTGTCGACCCGTCAACCGGATTGGTGCCTGCCCTTCTTCTCGGAATCCATTAAACGCTTTTCTTTGCCTACGATAATGATGATTCTTCGGTAAAAACCTACGATGCCCAAGGAACACAGTCTTTCGGCCATGTCTTAGCTGAACAAATGAAGTATTCTCCTCATATATCGGACATGCATAATGGCCTTTCACACTATAACCTGACAAGTTGCCATATGCCGGAAAATCATTTATAGTACAGAATAATAATGCTCTCAAAGTAAAATTTTCTTGACCATATGCATCAAATACTTCAACGCCCATGTCCCATAAGAACTTCAAATCATCAATCAAAGGTGCCAAATAAACATCAATATCATTACCAGGTTGGTTTGGCCCAGAAATGAGTAAAGACAACATCATATACTTGTGTTTCATATAGAGCCACGGAGGTAAATTGTATATAACCAAAATCACTGGCCATAAACTGTAGCTGCCTTGATTGTGCGGATTCATTCCATATGCAGAAAGTGCAAGGCGCACATTTCTTACTTCTTTACCAAATTCAGGAAACAACCCATCAATCGTCATCCATTGTGGAGAGTCGGATGGATGTCTAAGAAGCCCGTCATCTATCTTGTCATCAGCATGCCATCTTAGGTTCTTGGCATCTTCAATATCATTAAACATCCGCCTTAATCTTGGTATTATAGGAAAATACCATAACACCTTAGCGGGCACCTTGTTCTTCTTGTATCGTGGTGCTTTGCATTCAGGATTAGGACAACTATCCAAAGATGCATTGTCATTGCGATATAAAATACAATCATTAGGGCATGCATGTATCTTCTCATAACTCATGCCCATAGAGGATAGAATCTTCTTCGCTTCATACGTACGATCGGGTAGAACGTTATCATCAGGAAGCATATCCTTCACAAGCGACAATAATTCTGTAAAACTCTTATCACTCCATCCGTTACATGCCTTTAAGTTGTACAACCTTAAAGTAGCGGATAATCACGTAAACGTCTTACAATCACCGTACAAAGGTTTCTCCGAGTCATTCAATAACTTCTCAAACATTTTTGGATAATCCCGAACACTTTCCTTAACCTTTTGAGTCATCTCCTCTAACGAATGTCCCTCATAGTTATCAAATGATGATCCACTACTATCCCTCCCAGCATCGTCATTTTCATATTTAGACTCTGTTTCCCCATGCCATATCCAACAAGTGTAGCTTGTATCAATTCCATACACAAATAAATGATCTCTCAAATCATTAGCGTTGACACGCTGAATATAAGCACACTTCAAACAAGGACAGACTATTCTACTATTGTCCCGAGCATGTTCAACTGCAAACTTGATGAAAAACTCCACTCCTTCGTTATATTCTCTAGATAGACGATTTGCAGACAACCATTTCCGATCCATATTATTTGAATCTAAATATATCCCACATGAAAGTAATTAATTATATATTAAAAATCAATTGAATTATAAGTATAATAATTTTCAAAATTATACGAATCATGCTAACAAGTTTCCAAAATTATATTAATGCTGATCAATGAAACTCCTCATACTTACAAAGAGTTCATTATATATATATATATGCATACATACAAACGTAGCAAAATATTATACAATTAATAGTTCAATTTACAAAAGATATGCATACTACAAGATTTAAGCAATAGCAGCACTATATACATCAAAATGTTGCTACAACTCAAATGCCTAAAAAACGAAAACTCATATCTAAAACTAAATCCCCCGATAGCCTTGTCGAGCCCGACTAAAAACTATAACTCTAAAAGTCCACTCATCACGATATATCATTTGATCCCTGACATCATCAAATGAGAGTCTACTCACGGATACTCTAGGGTAACTGAGGTGGATACTCCGAGGCAAGCTATGACGATACCTCCACTCGTCATCGATGACCATCAGTTCTCTCGATATCCTATCATACTCTCTAGCAAACATCTCACCCTCAATAAATCTCGGGTGTGGTGCATCACTGTGGTAGACAAACCACTGCAAAAAAGTAGACGTAGCCGATGCCCATGGCTCTATCTGAGGCAGGGTTAACAGAAGGTGATAAGATCTGAAATGGAAGGGGTGATAGGATGAGCCACTCACGTACAAATGACATAGCTCATTATATAACCATATCACATGAGTTCGTACATCTCTATGTGGCGCCATATGAAAATACAGTGGAGGGTATGTCATCTGATCACTACCTACAAATGAGAATCACTAAATCTTATCATCAAGGTTGTTCTCGAAATTAAAAGGATCTAAATTACAGAATATATAAAGTGATATTCAACTAGCTAGACAAATCATAAATATATTCTACCAGATCATAACCAACTATGTAAACCTAACAACATCAAACTATTTAAAATAAGGACATAATCTTTAGTTATATATTTAACAAACTAGCTAAACATCAAACTTTCATCAAATCATTCAAGCTACGCATAGTAAAATCAAGTAGATATTAATAAGATAATATATATATATATATATATATATATATATATATATAGTACAATCTAATAAATCTTATATGATGATGATGATTATTATTATTATTATTATACACAATTATTCATCTCTATTTAATTTTTATCGATCACAACACCGATGCCCAACCAACCTCCTCAACTTTTCCCCAGGCACAATACCCTTATCCTTAGGATTTTTCCTTATAGCCCTAGTTTATATTTAATATAATAAACGATAAACCCTAACCCTCCCCCCTCCCACTAACCCTAACAATAATTAACCCTAATAAATTATAATAAAAAAATAACACTAAACCTCATAAGATAATGATCCTAAACCTATAGCTAACCCTAACCCTAACCACAATTATTTAAGATTATATATACACATCTTATATATGAATATATTATAAATATATATATATACATATAATAGAACACATATAAACACACATTTTACGGAAAAACAAACATACACGTCTTACAAAATATATATTAAAAAAAGCATATAAATACACATGATCATCTGCATATATAATAATGTGAGTGCTAAAAAAATATATACAGCTTAATTTTATACTTAGAACGTACATATCTTATGATAATAATATATATTTTAGGCTTGTGGATTCTCTTAAAATAATAATACATATTTTTATAAAATAGATTATAAACACACACATATATATATATATATATATATATGTGTGTGTGTGTGTATATATACATATATATTAAGGTCTCGGCCGGCCACAATCAAAAAGGCCACAGCAAATTTTTTCACCAACACATCGAACGACAGATTTTCGAACAACACATCAAACACAACATCTTTGGTACAACATGCATGCATATATATATATATATATATACATATCAGTAGAGAGAAAAATTAGGCAATATTGAAGGAAGAACAACACATACATAAAGGGAGCGACGGCGTACAAGTTGAGAACGGCAACGACGAAGGTACAAATGCTGGCTACGTTCGCAAGAATGGCAGAGGGGTGGTGGAGAGATGGTAGTGCGACGGTTTCCCTTAATTCAGAGGAGCCGGAGCGGTGGTGCAAGGGTTTGCAATAGAAAGAGAGTACGAGAGGGAAGCGGCAGAGTGTGAAATTTTTGGCACGAAACAAAAGACAACAAAATAAAAGGAGATATTAATAACGGTTCCTGTAAGAACCGTTATTAAAACATGATTTAATAACGGTTTTAAAAGAAACCGTTATTAAAACTTTGGAAATTTTAACAACGGTTCTTGTTTGAACCGTTATTAAATCAATTTTTAATAACGGTTTTACGTCAACCGTTATTAAAATTCCCGTGCAAAAATTTACGTTGCACTTTTAATAACGGTTATTACGTAAAACCGTTATTAAAAATTCCCGCGCATTAATTTTCACGGATTTGACGACGGTTTTCAAACCACCGTTACTAATGTGCCGTTATTAATTCCTGTTTCCGTAGTAGTGATTCATAAATAATAATATTGAGGATATAAGATTTTTGTGAAATAAAGGTATTTTGGTCAACGTGGATAATATGAGAATATAAGTATTTTAAAGTATTTCTAGTATAGAATTATGCTAAGATTATTGTGTGGAGTTATTGGAGTGATTACGAATGTCATAAGTTTTCCTAAAATGAGAAAAATGCCTAAATAGAAAATAGTAACTTTAAACAGTAATCTTATTATCACATGTGTAAAATATTAGAGTTAGACCACGAATTTCAGATATATTGTTAATATTTAATTATTAGGGATGTATATTAAATTTATTAATCTTATAATCCTCATGGGAAAAGTTATGACTTGTGAAATTAGGGTTTTGGGAGCTTTGTGAATAATAACTTTTGAGATAGAGTTATTATCGCATATGCAAAACATGAAAGTTAGACCTTAAATTTTGTATATGTTATTAATAATAATAATAATAATAATATTTAACAAAGATATACTAAATTTGGTAGATAAATGATCGGAATGGGAGAGTTCTACCTAAATTGTGAATTTAGGGTTTGGGGGGAAAGTGAACATCTTAACCTTTGAGGTAGTCTTGTTCTCTATATGTTGGTGTATTTATTACCTTAATTAGGTTTTGTACTTGTACCATCAATCATGAATATTAAATTAATCATCTAGAGTGAAATATTATGTAAGCCGAGCCAAGGTGATGTTTTCAAATACGTTCCCCTAGGTGATAATAGTGGCTCGGGAGCATTTTACCCTCAAAAGGTGATGTTTTTAGATTTGTTCTACCAGATGATAATAGTGGTTTAGGTGTGTTCACCTTGAGAAGATGTTTTAGTTCGTTCCACTAGATTAAGAATAGTGGGGTGTATGCTCATCGTTGATAATAATATGAATTCAGTAACCTAATGGATAAGACACTAATGACTTAAAGTGAAAGAGTATGTGAGTTAAGACTAAAGTGATGTTTGCATATCCTTTTCACCGGATGATAATAGTCGCTCAAGAACATTTTTCCCTAAGGAGGTGATATTTTCATATTCGTTCCATTAGATAAAAATAGTGGCTCAGGTGTATTATCCCTAAGAAAGTATTTTAGTATGTTCAACCGCATTAAGAATGGTGAGATCCCTAAACTCAACATAAATAAAAGAATAAAATTGGTTATATATAATAAAGAGGCATGGATTAGTGTTTTCCTTATGATACTTTTCGTAAACTATATGTGTACTTATCATTTGTTATGAATGCATGTATTTATTTGTATCTTTGATTCAATAGTATTGTTATGTTGCTCAATACATAGCTTACTAGCAATCATTTTTATGGTTGTTGCTCATTCCTTTAAATAGAATACTCTAATGCTTTTGGGACCAGTCACCAATTGAATAAGTTTGCTACTTTAGATGCTTTATGTGATGAGGAGCGACTTTTATTTATACTGGGTGTTTGGGAAAAATTTATATTATTTGGATGATATTTTTACTCATATACCTTTTTGGACTCTTAGATCCATGGTATCTATTCATTTGTATTCTATTATTCATAGTTAATCTCCAAACTCATATTTGTATTTATAAAAGTTTCTTTCATTTCTAATTACCTTACTTTACTATGAATGGTTCTGGCCTTGTCATTAATGTAAGTAGTTTTTGGTAAACTAAAATTATGTCAATTACGATGATAGCAAGCATATTTTGATTGTATGCTTTCTCTATTAATCAAAAAATTTCAGTAGTAAAATTTGGAGTGCTATAGGTTGGTCACTGGTTTATCGGATATAATAGCGATTTTTGGATGTATATTGCCTTAAAAAGGTCAAGTTACCGATCCACTAAATATAATAGTGATTCTCGGTGCATCTTACCATTCCACTAGTTATGAATAGCGAGGTGCCTGTTCTCAAGTGCTTAAATAACTGGAAATGTATAATCGGTTGAATTGAAAATTTCTTTTGGTTCATCTTTTGAGCCATCTTAGATTATAATCAATGTGCATGTTTAGTCCTTGCATATGACATTACGTGTTATGCATGTCTTTTTCTTATGGTCATATTGTTACCTTACTCAATATGTAAGTATTAAACATCATTTTAACGGGTATCACTCATTTATATGAGTAAATGACTCAAGTATTGTTTAAAGGTTGCTGGAGACCTATTAATAACTATGCACTAACCATGGAGGAGTGATTTATTTGTTTGAGGTTAGGCGTAGAGTCAATTTTCTCCAATATCTAGTCAAAACTAGATACCTTATGGACTATTTGTTCCATTAGATTCTTTTTATTATATTTTTACCTATATTATACTCGGAGTTAAAGCTTCAAAATCTTATTTGATATTTATGAAAATGTCTCTCACTCTTTTTTTTGTATTATTTAAAGTTATAAGTATTTTGCCTTGCATTCAATATGAGGATGGTATGATAAGTCATGTTCATGTTGAGTATAGTGATAGCATCAAATTATTTTAGCATTATGCTTCCACAAAATAAAATATTTGAGCAGTAAATGTGATGGTGTTACACAAAGAGAGTTTAATAAGAACAACCAAATGATGCGGGGAAAATATAAAAATAAGTAGAATTGGTTATATAGGAAATTAATTATAAAATGAGGGGGAAAATAAGTCCATCTTCCATTGATAAGCCTTACTTTTTTCATAACTATAATATTTACTTGAAAGTCTTTATCAGAAAAGAAAAAAAGTAATGAGTTGTAGAAAATACTATGATAGTTATTGTAATCTAAAACCATGTGTCATCAAAAAGCATGTCATGGCATTCTAAAGATATATATAAAATAACATCAATGGATCAATTTCTAAGCTGGTTATTTGTATTATGTTTTTTTTTGTTCATTACGACTTCATGCATGTAGGAATATTCTCTTGTAAATTAATTGTATATTATATTTATGCATTATGTTCAACAATCATTTTTATTTGTCATTAATTAGTTAATTGTTGCATAGTATTTGATGGTGATACACTAATACTATTGTAAAGTAATGTATAATATAGTTGTAAAATATTTGTTTTCTTAAAATTCAATCAACCTTTTCAACTTTTACAAATCACATGCATTCACATCATTGTAGTGATAAAATAATAAATTCTATTTATCAATTAACTATATGATCTTATAATTATAAAATAACATTATAACACCGCTAGTTTTACTAATTAAAATATATTTTTTTTAGCTGAAGTAATTACATAAAATAATGGGTGTTACCTCTTCACTTAGCAAAATTCAGCCTCCACTACCTTTTTTATGCTAATTGTTAGGGCTAAAACACTTCAACAAACCAATAAAATAGAATAAAGATATAAAATAATATAAATAAAGAGTTATAGATAATAAAACTATTATTACAACAACCAAGCTGACAAAATACAAGCTAGAGATATAAGAGTCTAAAATAATAACCAAAAAAAAAGAAAAGAAAGAAAGAGCACCTAACAATATAACACCAATTAGTCCTAACTCTTAGTCCCAAACACAAATTCCTTAAGAGTAATATCCTCCAATGGATTTTCCCCAAATTCGGAAGCTACCAACATCTCTAACATATATATTTAGCTGAAAATTATAAAATCAGTACGACTTCCTCATATTGAATAAACTACAACACATATAAAAAGGAAACATACTCATGTAGACAATTCAATACACAAAAGCAAGAATTATGCATATAATGTATGATCACATGCAATAATATACAAGCTCATACTATATCTTGATACAACTATACCAACACTAAGACATGGATAACATGAGAATAATGCATTTGGTCACATGTGATAATAAATTTTGATAACAATTATGATCTCATAATTTCACATATGATAATAGCCACCTATATCCTAACAAGGGTTAATTGTCAACATGATAAAAACATAATTCGATGCTAAACAAGAAAAACCCTAATCCAATTATTTAGGATATAACAAGGTAATTTACTAGTCCATTTTAATAAAGTTCAAAACCTTGAGAAGGGATACAATCCTATAATCCAAGATAGTGATCTTTAATGAGGTGTTACCAAAATCAAACCATTCAATTCTAGGGAAAAGCTTGTCATGGAAATCACATGATGTAATACCCCAAAACTTTACTTAACCTAATCTTGTATCATTAATATCGTTATCTGATTCTAATCTTGAAAAAAATATTATTTTAGCCTTAATTAAATTTCTAAATCCCAAAATCTTAACCTCATCATAATCTTTGACCTGAATAAAGTATACTTCAGAACTAGTCTCAGTAAATTTTATCAGTAAGACGGCCTATTATGGCTAATCTAAAATTTATCTAAAACCTACCTTAAACTTTTTTCTCTTTTCCTTTTATTTCTCATTTTTCCTTTTTTTTTCTCCATTCTCCTGTCTCCTTCCTACAATGAGGCTTAACTATTCTTACTTCTAACAACTTACAAGTTACAACCATCACCCTCACCCTCTACTACAATCAACATCATCATTATCAACACTCTACCATCACCATCTCATGTTGCTAATTCTCCCTCGACTGCTGCACACATACACCTTGCCATTTTCTTCTCACACAACCACCCAAAACCATCTCTTCTGTTGAAAGTTTTTTCCATCCCCTCATGCCTCTGCCATCCCTCGAGCCCCTGTCACCCTACACTTCCACCATCTCCCCCTTCACCGTCTGTTTCGTATGCCACCTTATGCATTTTTTTCTTTTACCAATGCATGTATATATGTACTACTCTACTCTCTTTATCCCTCACTTGTTTTTTGCCTATTATTTCCCAAACTCTGTAAAAACCCACTACCCTGAGCTCCCTCTCTTTTCTTTCTTTCTTTCTTTCTTATTCTCCCTTGGTCGTGTTCTATTTGGCATCATTCGACCACCCCCATCACCACAGCCACCGCGCATAGCCCAAATCTTAGTGGATCAACCACTTAGGCCATTCCATCACTCCCATTTGTCGTCACAGGCCTTCGTCCTCTACCACCGTTGTTTTTTTCCTCTTCTTTCATTGTGCTTGTCACATTTTTGTGAGATACATGGCTTGTGCATGCCCATGCACTATAAATTTTCCTTATCACATGCCCGTGCAAACTAGCACGGTTTTCGCATGTATAATCGCATGACCTACACATAGCTTATCGTATACCTGTGTGCACCTGTTCAATATTGTCCTACGTAATCAATTGCTCGAGCACGATCATGCCTCTTCACACAGCTTGCCCATACACGAACCTAGCTCACAACCTAGGTGTGCAATGTTTGCTGCACACTCGTACAACCTCCCTATTTCAATCATGCACCCTCTTTTTTACCCCAAACCTTATCCAAACACCATAAAAAATTCACCATAGCTCCATCATATATTCCACCACACTTCCATGCAAACCAAACTTCCCTTTGACTTTAACTATTTTTATTTTTACCCTCTTTTACCTTAACTTTTCCATTAGTTATAATCTTTGAGCCTAATCATGTACTATCTTATTTTTCATAGGTGATATTATGGTGATCTCAAAGGAGGATGTTTGGGATTTACGTGTTTAGAGCCTGGTTTCCTTATTGGTAATGATACTAATTCATGTTTTAGAGTTTTTATGTAAAATGCTTCCATTGCTATGTGCATTATCATGATATTTTTATTATATGGAAAAATGTATGTTGTTAATGATATGTTGTGATAATGTAGATTTATATGATATAAAGGAAGTGAGAATGGGAAAGGTGTTGATATAATCTTAATGTGCTAAGTCGTACTTGTGGGAAAACATAAATTATAGAATAGTAATATGGGTTAATCTAGAGATCTCGATATTTTGATATGTTAGGTGTATTAATTATGATAATGATATCTGGAAAAGTATTTGGAGTAATTACTGAGTGTTGTGGGTTCCTTAAAATGAGATAATGGCTTAATTAGGACATAATAACCTTAAATGGTAATATTATCATCCCATGTGTAAAAACCTTGTGTTAGACAATAAATTTTGGATATGTTGTTAATGTTGGTAATTCAAGGAGTTTTATTGAAATTGGTTAATCATATGATCCTTAGAGAAGAGTTATGACTAATCTTGAAAGTAGGATTTTGGGTGCTCTATAAATAGTAATGTTTGGAATAGAGCTATTATTGTACGTGTGATATGTGGGTGTAAGACCCTGAATTTCGGGTGGGTTAACAATGATAATATTTGAGAAATGATATACTATAATTGAAAATTTAATGATCAATATAAGAAAAGTTATGCTAGGAATGTAATATTATGGTTGAGGAAATTAAGGATCTTGATTCTAGAGATTGACTTATGAATTATGTTATGTGCTTATCTACCTTAATGTGTTCGGTACCTGTAAATCGATCATGAATAAGATATTAATTAATTAAAGTGAAAGATAACATGAGTAGGGCTAAAGTAATATTTTTATATCTATTCCACCGGAGCATAATAGTGGCTTGGGAGCATTTTGTCTAGAGACGGTTTTTCAATTTGTTTTATCGGATTAAGAATAGTGAGGCCCACTCATCATGAATGAAATATAATTGTATAACCTATGGATTAGACACTAATGACTTAAATTGGAAGAGTATGTGCATCAAGACCAAGGTTATATTTTTATATCTGTTCCACCGAAGGATAATAGTGGCTCGAGAGCATTTTGCCCCGAGAAGGTGATGTTTTCAGATCTATTCCACCAGATGATAATAGTGGCTCAAGTGTGTTGCTCCTAATAAGGTGCTTCAAACTGTTCCACCGATTTAAGAAAATTAGAGTTCTTGAACTTAACGTATATAAAAGAATAAAATTGGTTATATCTAATAAAGAGGTCTAGATCAATATTTATCTTATGAGACTTTTTATTAGTTTGAATGTGTGCTCATCATCAGTTATGAATGCATGTATTACCTGTATCCCTGATTAGATAGTGTTATTACCTTACTCAGTATATAGTATACTGACCATCCTTTTTATAGGTGTTGTTCATTTCCACGAGTAGGATATCCTGATTCCTTTGTGTAGGACTTTGAAGACCCGCTAAATGATTATGCTGCTTTTGATGTACTATGTGAGAATGAGTGAACTATTATTTATACTGGGTTTCTAGGTGAAAAGTTATGTTTTTCGGTTGATGTATTTATCCGAATACCTTTTTGGACTTTGATCTATAATATCCTTTACTTTATATTTTGTTATTATAATTAAGAGTTAACCTTCAAACTCGTATTGTATTTATAAATATTTCTTCCATTTATAATTTTCTCATTTCACTATAAATAATTTTAGCCTTGTGATTGATGTAAGGATGATTGGGCAAACCAAACTTATGTCAATTACGGCAGTGACACCTACTATTTTGCTTATGTGCTTCTGACATAAAACAAAAAATTTTGGTTCTTAAAAATCGGAGTGTTACACATGACATAACCATTGCCCATATCAAACATCAATATCCAAGTCTTTAAGTTCAAGGATGTATAGAATGTATAGAATACTTATAAAGAAGAAGTTAGTCGTTTGACTCGAAGGTCTTACTATACACTTAGAGGCATATTCAAGGCATGAGATCCTCCCATCTCATGTTGTTTTTCATTTTAAATAATTAGTATTTTATTCAATAATAACTTGTTACTCAATAAGTATACAATTTCCACGCATAATCTAATGAATCCAAAAGGACCATAATGGTCACAACAATTTAATTCCATCAAAGGCCTAAGGTTAGACATTAAGCCATAACCCAAACACTTGATCAATTCAATTAAATTTAATCTGGTTCAACTTTCTTATTTTTAATTATCCAAAAAGTCGATATAAAGTTAAATATTAAGAGAGAGGTCAAAGGTCAACACTCAAGTCAACTAAGTCCAACCTATGTGTTATGGATTAGCTGGATTGAAAAGGATCCAAACAAACTAAAAAAAATGAATTTAATAAGATTATAAATAATTAAGGATTCAATCACAAAACAAAATGATTGAGGAAAAAGTAGAGATCTTTATTCGCGCTCTTTTGTGATTATAATATAATTAAACCAACCAATTAATCAATCAATTAATAAATATACTATCCTTTTTTAATGGATAATTCTATAGAGAAGAAGAAGAAGTTGGGCCGCATAACTTGACGGCTATGGTTTTATTATGCCTCATTTTATAAAAGATAAAACCCTATGAGGTAAAACAACGTGTTTTGAAAATAAAGGAAAAACATGATCCATATTTAGGAAATACGAGACTCCCATGTTAATTTTCTTACTCCCGACTTTTGTCTAAAAAATACATCAAAATATTTAGTAGGAAACACAATCCATGTTAACAAATGTGATACCCCTGTATTTCTCACATAATTTACTATTCTACACTAAACTTCTCCAACACCTTCATGAACCAATACAATGTTATGTTGTACTTCAAATACTCAGTAGAAACTTACACTATGTTAAATTATTCAATGCTTAGGCACATTTTTGTCGTATATGACCAAAATGCCCTTATACACAAATTATTTCAATTATTACCATTTTAATGCCAAACCTTTATAGAATTTAATAAAACTATTAAAAGGGGTAAATAATATGAAAATGAACAACTTCACATAAAATTATATTTTTTGGATATTTCTAAAAATAGAAAAAAATACTATTTTACCCCTACTAGCACAATAAGCATAATTAACACATAAAACTTTAACCATGCATACATTACATACTCATCATGGAACATACTTGACATACATTCTTGAAAAATGACTTAATATATGTAAAATGGTATAAATGACCCTAAGGCTCATAAAACTATAATTAGGCATAACTACTCCTAAACATGGTCAAATTTTAACATACAGTATATTAAAATTTAAGTAAAACATCTAATAAAGACATTGGAATATATATCATGGAATTAAAAAGCTATATCAGACTAAATTTCCTTTACCAAGAGTTACACATAATATATCATGCTTTCACCTATTATCGCATACGCAAGATCACATATTTAGCTACAAATAATTACATACTAGATAATAATATGCAAACATGGTTTGATACAATAACTCAGAAACTTATAAAATACTCATACATATTCATATTTAATACTCTTACACATATTAACATAAAATTCAATATTGAAAACTTGCTCAAGCTCTTGGAAAATGCGGTACTTATACTCTCCGTGACAGTTTTAATAATCTTTCATGACAATGGGTCCGTCCATGCATCGCATGAGCACGTTACTAGTGTAACTAATAATTAGATAGAAGATGCTTTGATTTTTATATATATTGTATAAATATTTTCATTAAAGCACATAAAATGCCCTTAATTTCTTAAATTGTACCACTCTAAAAATATAATGGATGGATTTTAGTTCAACAATTATATAACACAGAAGAAAAAAATAAAATATTGGATATCATTTTAGGTTTGGTCTATTGAAGATTTTTTAAATTCATAGGAGGTGAATAATGCCATTTTTAACTTTGAAAGTACAACCTTTTCCATATATGATCAATTATTTAGGAAATGATTTTGCTTTTGTTGGGTTTTGATTAAAAATAATTTAATCCTAATCTCAAGATCTATGTGAATATGAAAAAGGAATTAATACAGAAAAGATACAAATCAGTAGTGATATTAAGAGAATTGTGTTGGGATTTGCACTCCAAATGTCATACCTCTACTAGTATCAATATAAACAAGCTTGTAACAATATTGGATGTGCTTGTACCAAAAAATATTTCTCTCTCTACAATTGATGATAAATTGATATGATAAATTAAATTTTCTTTTTTTCGCAGCTATTTTTTCTATATTTATAAAATGTTAAACATATTAAAAAACTCTACTCATTCGAGTATTATACAAGTCTAATGGGCTTAGACCAATTTAGGTATCTTAGTCTAATTATGTTAAGCCTAGTTGGTTCTAATGTAAGACTCTATGGGTTCATGCAACTTTAATAGTGGTCCCAAGCGCCTTTTCGCCTATAAGTGCTAAGCGAGTGTTGTTGAAGACATAATAATTATCTATGTTGTCTAAAGACCAAGTTCTGATATAACTTTGATATCAACCGATGATATATAATTATCTCCATGACTGGTTTTTAAAGCATATCAATAATAGTTTTGATGGCTAATTATATGAAAAGATAGACGAGTGTGTTGCTCTAGAAAATGAAATTTTATGACATTTATTCCCTTCCTCATATTATGTTGGATTTCATACTAAGTTATTTTTTATTGCTTAAGTTTATCAATTTTTCTAATTAGTGGAGATGTTAAGATGTTTATATATGAATTAAAATAGTATAATTAGTGTATTAAATATAAATATATATAAGTTGATTGGTAACATTATTGTTAGTTTCTTTTCTAATTTTAGTTACCTTAAGGGCACTAGTTTAGAAAAACCGTAAGTTTATATCAATCTCTTTCATTTTTATAGCATATTAGAGTTTATGGATTTGTTAGGATAGAATTTATGGATTCTTGAAATATTCTATTATTATTAAAAATATTTGGAACCTTAGGAAACATTATATCTAACTTTACTAATTTTTCTTATATAATATTTGACTGATTAACATTAGCATGTTTTACTATGTGTACTTTCTGAACATAAGATAATGAATGTTGTCGGTTGAAGTATCAAATTTTATCACTTATTGGCAATAAGGAATGCACTTCAAAATAATTTACATCTTTAACTAAATTACTCGTAATTTATGTTGGTTATTAGTGCTAGGAATGATGGTGAATTATTTATTTGTTAAATACTTAATTATTAAATCAAACCAACATGTTTTTTAAATGCTATGGGCTAAGGTTAGTTGGTTGACAACGAAGATCAATCAGAAAATATGATTTGGCTAAGAAGGCAATATTTTTTTTATTTTTTATGATTGAACAATAGTTTTCCACCTTAATGGGATCAAAAAAGGAAAAAATTGAGGTATAATAAGATAATTTTTTAAGCACGGAATTTGGAGTAATAGTTTAGAGAATGACTTGTAAGCTGCTGCCTGCTGCTAAGCTGACCACGAATGATCCAAGTCATCGAACTTTTACAATTGTCGTATCACATATTCAGCTGTTCCAATTATAAAATAAAATAATTAATATGGTCTCTTATACATTTAAAGTTATTTTTTAATCATGTCAACTAGAAAAATTAATTCGTTAATATTAGCATTCTCGTTGGCTATATCAATAAGTACTAAAGGTCTGATCTTAATATTGTGTTGACCTATTTTATATAAGTGATTTTTTTTAACTTTGTTACAATAAATAATTTAAAAAATTAATTTTTTTCTATAAAGTACCATTAAAAATAATTATACTAATTAATATAAACATGAAATAGTTAAAATTTAAAAGTAAGGTAGAAAAAATATGTTAAAATTTATCGTATAAATGTAAAACATCACTTCTTTATAAACAAGTTTAAAAAGTATCATTATCGATATTACAAATAAAATGCCCATGTGTTTTCGCAACGTGGCACATGTGATTCACTCAACATCGTTGCTTTCTTCTGGGTCATATAATTATTACAGTGACGTTTGCCCGTTGCTCATGCCATTTTTTTTTTTAATTACATCAATAGAAAATACCTAACGTCCTAATTCCTATATAGGCTAGGATGGCTTAAAATGCTTTGGATAAATTACTTGGCTACTATAGTGTTTGACGTAATTCTATTTAAGTTTTATATATTTTAAACAATTTTATTTAGTACCATGTATTTGTTTTTTCATACTTTAATATCATCTTAATAATATTTGTGCTTTTATATGAATAAAATAATAGTTGTTCTAATGTTAAATACTTTCTGAATATGAAGAATATTTTTTCAAAATTTTCTAGATTGCCTTTTGAAATTTCAACAGTTGAATATTGTTTCTTTTTAAAAAAATTCTACAAAATACCAAAAACTAAAAAAAAATGTAGTTTTATCAATTCATATTTAAAAGATATTCAATATTCAAAAACATATCATTTGAGTCATAAGAAACTAAAAATATTAATAAGATTGTATTAAATTGAAATTTAAAATTAAAATGCATGGTATCTAAGTGAGTTATATATGGGTTTTCTAATGAGTGCCCACAAACACTTGTGAAGACAATAATTTATTGTCTAAAATAAGATGATTAGTGCATTCAATGTAAATATATATTTTTTTTTCCTATTTTTAGTCATTTTAACTAGTCACTTGTTAAAAAATAAAAAAGTAAATTATAGAAATTCAAGGATTTATCCTTCTAAATAAAAGTAAACCTTATGATAAGTACCGACAATTATTTATCTAAATTAATTATTAAAGATAATTAATTATTCTAAGGCTATATTATCCGCTGTTATTATAAAGTAAAAGGCTCGCACGGGCTGAGTTTAATGGTTAAGGCACGGTAAGTGGGAAAATGAGCCGGGTTCGATACTCGTGGCATGTGGGAATTTCAACCCTCTAATATTGGTTCCTTGTGAAAACTATCGTATTTTTAACTATTGAGTTACCGTAATTTACCTCATCCAAAACTGTCGGGTCGACGGTGGAAGCCCTGGAGGCGAGGGTTATCGCCTTTTGGGAAAAATTATAAAGTAAATATTATGGAACTAGACAACCAAAACAACCGTGGAGGACCTGATGCACCGGCGACTAGCTGCAAAATGGTGGGAATTCTTCAATTTCAGAGTTAATAAAAAGGTAGATTTGTCCAAGACACACGGAATCAATCAATCAACTGTTGCTGCCGTATCTGTTGAGAAAGCTACAGCTGCCGGAAAAGCAAATCCGAATTTTGGTTTGCTTGGGATATTCACCGACCATGCGCGGGTAGGGGGACGGAGATGGAAATGTTGAATAAAAGACGGGAAGAAATGTTATTTTTAAAATATTTAGAAAATAAAAATGATAGAAAATAATAAAAAATTTATATATATACACACACATATTATATATACTAAAAAAAATACACCAAATCTACTAAAATTTTAAAAAATAAAAAAATTATAAAACTACTTTAATTAATGGAAATTATTAATAATTTTTTTAAAAAAATAATTGGACGTAGCCAACATCAATTCTGATAATAAAAAAAATTCAGAAAGGTTTTCACGAAGGTTCCGTGCTTTACGATATTCACAAATCACATGGTTCAATAACTGCGTTACAAGTAGCACGGCAGAGAGAGTCGGTGACGATGGCGTGGGAGGACCATAATTTGCCAAACTTTAATTTAGGATCACGTCTCTGTCGCCATCACATGATTAATTAATTAATTTTTTTTATTGTCTGGGGAGAAAAGGCCTAAAACTTTACTCGTCCACGTCAACGGTATCAACTTATTTTGGAATTGTTCGGTTGTTTGAGGGCGACGACGATGAGTCGACACTGATTGTATATGTACGATGATCTTATCCGTTCGCTTCACTTGGCCACGCTAACTACAACATCGGAAATTGCTAAATACAACACTTATCAGACCTCGACTTTCCAGAAAGGCCCCTTCCGCTCTTTACCGACTCATGAGCCATGACAGACGCCCTTTTAGCTTTTGTTCTCCCCTCTCCGGTCTCCACCCCAGTAGAATCTGTGTTGCTTTTTGGCAAATACTCTTCTTCCGTGTTCTTTCTCTCCCTCCCCCCACTACAACAATTAGAATCAACAAGTTTTGAATCATAACCTTTGGCGAAACCCTAAGTCCTCAACAATGTTCGGGGACGGTAATAAATATTTGAGCTAGACTTGGTCGAGTGGATTGAATTTCATACAGAAAAAGTGAAAAAAAAAATAGAATCTGGGATTGATTTGAGTTGATTAGAACACTATTATTGCTAATGTAATGTATGGCGCCTTCTAAAAGGTGCTTATCATGGAGTAGATATGGCAGTTGCCGACCTCATTCTCCCTCTATTTCTCTTATTTATAATTTTATTTTAGACCCTTGAGGCATTACCTATCCTGCTCTTACAAATACATCTCCTTTTAGGTATTTGATTGTGGTTATGTTAGTTATTTTTTCCCCCTAAATTTTGTGTGCCAAAGGCTAAAACCTATTATTATAAGTTGATCTCATACTTTGTTATTTCCATCACCTTTCATCTATGCAGATGCTTTTATCCTATCAAATGACCTTTAGGCTTCAGGGAGAATTGATACAAAATACGCGGTCGTGCCATTGTGATAATTATGCACCTGGCCGAATTTGTGTGTTTCGGGTAGTGGATTAATCTTTAGTGACGATGATATGATGACAAAGTTGAAATTAGGTGACATTCATTCATTGTTCACTTAGAGATTTTTTTCCTTCATTCATTCTGCCCTCCTGCACAATAAAACAGTATCAGGGGCCTTTTATATTGTCCTTACATGACTTATATCAATACCTGCGTAGCCTAATATTAGCCACGTGAGTCTAGAACATTTTAAAAAGGGACAAAAAACAGCCGTAACCTCTATTCCTAGGACTTGTGTGACCTGTGTACAGAATTACATAATTTTCTAGTACTAGAATATTCTATTGGGCCAGTGATGATTGCTGATGAATTACTGGGCCTTCTTTACATGACACTTCTGGTGTTCTTCACTTGAACTTGATAGTTGAGTGCTGCTCCTCATTGTTATCTCCACTTTAAATTACAGCGCCTGAAATTCACACCGTGATTCACATGATTACGCTAAATAAATTCTTGTTGATGGAGATGGAATAGTGTCTTCAGATCATGCCGAAAGATTCGGTAAGAGGTGTGAGCTTTGCTATTTGCTGTGGCTTAGGGATTTGAATTACATATTTTGGGATTATCTCGAGTAACAACTGTTAGCATGTGTTCAGTGCTATCGTCCTCTGAGCAGACTTTCTCTGGTGGATACCATCATTGCTTTTGCATCTGAGAGATTGTTATTGTTCGACCGGATTCAGGGTCAGGTTTGGCCAATGCCAAATGGCAGAGGACTCGGGACGGCATTTTATATTTAAGAACTTACATTGACAGTATCAAGTTCCATATAGTAGCAGAAATGTTCTCAATGGCATATAGGCTAATGGCTTCGACAACAACTTACTATTTGGGTCCTTACCAAAGCTTTCTGTAGTGCAGGAAATTCCAGAGAGAATCTTTATAATACATCACGAACATATGGTGTATTCAGACAGGACCAAACATACATTTCTTCTGGCCAAGAAACCACCATATTATTATGCCAGCATATACCTCTCCATTATTGTCAGTTGAGAAATATCAGTGTGTCTGTGCACTATCCTTAAATGTTCAAAACCTAGGTTCTCTTTCATCCCCATCGCACCAGGTCGGTGTTGCCCAGCCGCCTCTTGTGCGTCACTGGTCACTAGTTTTCAGTGTTTTTTCACCTGCAGTCATCCTTTATCAACAGTGTGATTTTTACAGACCTAGTTATAGCTATATATATATATAATTGTTGTACATTATCATTGCCGTATACGAAATTAATAAAGAAGTTGTGCCGGGAAAGAATTTTGCTGCCTTAAAGCGAAATATTGGTCGGATTTCTGGTGGTGCAATTCCAATGACGTTTATCCCCAAGGTTAACACAACAATCATACACCTCATGTACTCAAAGTTGAACTTTTGGAATATGTAGATCTTTACCTAGAAAACTATTGAAGAATAACAAAAGTCCTAACAATACCGAAGGCTCTCTCGGGAAAATAATAAACGACTGAAAATTGATTATGAGTCGTAAAGAGAGAAAACCACAAAAACATCTGCTCCATTCATATTATTCAACTCAAATAAGCTAGTGAGTAATGAGGTATATAAACACTTTACACCGTCCATTTTCTACCAATGTGGGATAATATATAGAGGCTGAAAATTAGTATTTTTTCCATTACTTCTAACACACACACACACACACATATATATATATATATATATATATATATATATATATATATATATATATATGTGGTAATTGCTTCATTTTTCTTTTCCTTTCTTTATTTATTTATTTTTTGCTGCTCATTTTTGTCGTATTAATTCCTAGTATAGTTTGCTAGAAAAATATCTTCAATTCATAGAATATGCACGGCGTTTGTTTTCATTTTTCAATCTTTCATTTTAAGAATCACAAGGGTAAACATTCATTTAGTAGGAGTGCCCTCTCCTTCCTTTGACTCTCTGTTTGGATTTGGGTAAATCAAGGTGTGGATAAATATTAAAAATTGTTGGTGCAATGGCAACCATGTTGATGTTTTTCTATTGTCCCACATTGGTGGTGAATAGAAAAACTATTCACTTTTTATATCCCCACACCTTTTGGCTTGTTTGAGTATTAAGTTTGGGGTTATTTTTTGTGGGTTATGGGCTGGACTAAATATACCACACACACGTGCGCACGCCCGCCTGCTTTGGTCTTTTACCCTTTTTTTATCCGGTTGATTTGGTCTTCATCGATTGCGTTTTTACCTATTCTACTGATTTGTTTCTGTGGAGTGAAGAGTGGAAGGCATTCCACTCTTGCACTAACTCGGTTTTGCTTATTTAATAACAACATTTTTTTCTTTTGTTAATCTCGCATGAAACAAAAGCTTTATCTTTGAAGTAACAGGCGAAACCCTAACCCTAATACTCATTATTTTTGAAAAGCCCCGATCTGGTCATTGTATCTTTGCAAATTCCATCCTTCAATCCCGAGTGCACGAGATCGAAGGAAGTTGTGTTAACCTTGGGGGTGAGTCGACCAAGAAGGGATCTGCGCCAAAGTCCGGTCGAAAATCACTTCAGGGCAGTGATTATTTTTCATGGCACAACATTAATCTCGGTTTGAATTTATTTATCTTATTAATTGCTGCGTTTATCGAAGTTAATTTCCCTACAAAAATTAATTTAGGTGAAGGAAATGGAGGTAAATTGAGGTGATTATTCTAAAATGTTGTTTGGATGATATTAATCTAATATGAGTAAATTGAGGTGAATGTTTTAAAATTTTTATTTGGATTGAGATGAACAAAGGTTAAAAAATAAAACAAACGAAGGATGAGGCATAGAATAGGCAAGAGTGGATGAGGAGAAGAGAGTGATTCCATTGATATAAATTAGGGGTATTTTTGTCCGGTCTAGTAAAATTATTATTTATATGTTAACCTTCTTCTCCTTTACCTCGGAAATTGGGATTAACACAAATGAGATTAATCAGGGTGAACGAAGGTTTAACTTTAACCCTGATTTATCTTGTCACTGAAGTTTATAAAATTGGTTGCCAAACAAAGTGAATAAATTGATTCACCCCTTTTCACCCCAAAACAATCAGCCCATTAGGTTTGCTTTTTTCAATTGAGTTGGGTTTAATGGAACCAAAGATAAGCTCCATTTATTGGTTTATGTGGATGGAGTTCCCATTTGACTCTTGCTGTAGGTTATTGTCATCTGCATGCAGGAATTGCAGCCCCGGATTGACACAGAGATATGTTGCAATTTATATCCATTCTTTCAGATTCTGGGTTATTATCAAAGCACTAAGAAGAGAGGCAGCTGTCTCAAGTCGTCTGTTACTAGCAAGAGAATTCAAGGGTCAATGGGTCATACTTTTCGACTGTGTCCTTTTATATTTTTCATCATCAAGTTCATCCATATGCATTTTGCTTTTATTATAGAAAATGAACTTTTTTGGGCAATGTTTGATTTATCAGACTCGTGCATATTTGATTATAGTTCTTATATACATTTTGCTTTTATTAATTCTGAAATATGCATATTTGATTATAGTTCTTTTATAGAGTTCACATTAGTATCTTTGGGTACGTTGTATACTGTGGCTATGTCAATTTTTCAGAACCGCTGATTGAGGTTCCGTTGGACTTGAGTCACTTTGTCTTGGATTTCTGTATTTGATTCTCTTTTCCCTGTGCTAATAATTATAGGATGAAGTGAATTTTCCATGGCTTTTTTTGCGATGGTTATGATCTTGGTTCAGTCTTTTGTTGCCTTGAAGTTTAGAACGAGATGGAAGTGATATTACTATTTCAATTTGTTTCTTTTAATTCTGAAGTGTGATAATTATCTATTTTAAGTTTGTATTTATTATATTAGTGTCTGGTTTTTTATAAAAAAATTCAAAAAGTATCTCTTCATGACAAAAATAGATGTTACTATTCATGGTAATTGCAGATCACGATCTTGCATCTTATGAATAAATTTGAGTATAATATAAGAAATAATCAATTAATACATCAAAAATAGTAGAATTTCTTGGCATTTGGGCTGCTGACATTTCTCAGTGAATTGGGTTTAAACTGGTTTATTTTCCTTGTTGGGGGAACTTATGATGCCCGTAGGTTCTTAGATGGTATATTACATGTAAAAACTCTGACAGCATATTTGGAAGAGCTTTTTGCTGTGATATTTCATAATCTTGTTAGTTGTCACCATTTGCAGGTGTTTTCTGGAATCAGTATCAATTGCAATCGATACCATTTTGTAATCACCCATTTTAGAGCCCGAAAGACACCTGAAACTCATCCGTTTAATACAATATCGATTATTTCCAGGTAAATGTTTTGCTAACACATGAGGTTCATGTTCAACCCAAACCACATATCCAAAGACTCTTAGTTGCTTGCAATGAGTCTTAAATGTGATGCTTGCTCGTTTAGCTGTAGATCACAATTTTTCAGATTATTGAGTATAAACTATCTTACTTCATTTACATGGCTTCAATGAATTGACCCTGTTCTGTTCAGCTTCACCCGATTTTCAGTATTACTAGTTTGACACATGCATTAGCTGTTGGTGAGGCATTACAAATTTAGATTGTAGTTGATGTTTCTGGCTGAATTTTCATGCATCAAGTTTTGCAGAGACCATCTATTCGAGCTTTCTCCTATAAACTGCTGGGGCAGCTTGTTTCAGCTTGCCCAGAATTGTTACTGTTTTATCAGGGGAATTTTGCTGGAACCTTTTTTTTGGGGGGGGGGGGGGGCTTTCAATCGCTTGACCATTTGCCAGTTTTCTTCAACTGAGTCAATTTGTCTGGTCCTGGTATCAGGTTTGCTTCTTAATATCTCTCGGCTTCTGGAAATATTTTATCCAAGCATTATTATCTATAGTGGTTCATGTTGCGAAGATGTAGATGAAGATGCTGGTAAAATATTCAACTTATCGAAAGAGAATTTACATGTGATAGAACATGCGACCACTTAGACAGACAAAGAAATGTGGTAATCTAAAGCTGGTAAGAACGTAAAAATGGTATGAAGGGAAGTTCTCCATTCTAGTAATCAGGTAATCTTGTAATCGGTTATGGGCATGCTCTATTTCTCTCCACCTATCTATATTTGCCTTCCACCTCTCTATTCCTTTGTTAGCAGGATGGAGAACTTTTTCTCACTAGTGGGAGCTAAGGTATGAAGGAATTCATCTTCGGTTAGGACAAGCCTGCAAGTCTTGTAGAACTTTTCCGGCTATTACAGATAAGGCTTTAAAGTGGCCTGCTACACTATATAAGCTCCAGACTGGACAATCAGGAGGTTATCAAAACAAAGATAGAAAATGGTTCCAGCATATAACAATGAAATAAAGGGGCAGCTGTAGGGTTTCATGATGGGTTAGTACTTGTGTGCTAGTTGTCAAGTTTGCTCTCACTGCATATTGTACTGAAATTCGAATAGCGTATAACGGGTGTCAGCTGCGAATTGTTCCTCCCGGATTGAATTGTTAACATGGTTTGTGATCGAGGCAAGCTGTCATTTTGCCGGTGTGAACAGGAAATGGCTAGAAGTGTCTTCCTTCATTGTAATGCATCGTATAGAATATGGTTAGCCTATGTTAAACTAGGACCTTTATCCCCGGGGGGGGGTGTTTAGCACAAACCAACGTAAACCTAATACCAGTTTCAGGTTATAAAGAATCTATATATTTTGTTGTTTGGATTATACAAGGAAGGAAAACAATATTTTTCTTTGTATTATTAAACATGAAAACACTTATTTTGTATAATGCGTTTGGGAAAGTTGTAGTTTTGGTTATCTTGGTTGGCTTTTGTACATTGTTTAGTGAATAAAATTACTAAATTTTGTATAAACTTTTAAAGGTTTAGTTAAAAGTTAGCTATTGAAGGATGAGACACTAGTATTTAGATTTTTTGGGGGAGGGGGCATTGTTGGATATTTATGTTTTATTGTTTAGTAGAAACTTAGAAACATTTTATGCATGGCATTTTTATTTGGCGAAATAAGTAAAATGCCACATTATAGATAATAAAAAGTAATAAAAAAGAGAGTACTTACTATAATACTTTAAATTTTGCAACTAATTTTTAATTTTTTTTTTGCAAAAAATAAATATAAAATAATCAAATGTTATCTTTATACCTGATACAAGTATGGTTCATCATTTCGTTCTCATATTAAGTATAAGGTATAACATAATGAGAATTTAAATAAAATAAACAAATATTAATAGGAATTTTATAAAATAGAGATAAAGGTATAGATATAACTTTTGAATACAATGTTAATCAAAATGCAATAAAATGGAACCCAAAGAATTAAGAGCTCATAAGGTTTTTGGACAAAAATTCTAACTATCAAATATCGTATACTCTCCATTCACAACCCAACAATAAGTCACTCTTCTACATGCAGAACATCAAAGTCCCCAAAGTGGTCATCAAATACATGCACGTTAATAACAAGCTCGTCTACTCACGGGAATGAGAAAAACCTAAAAACATATGGTCAATATTTGTATATTGAGTAAGGTAACAAAGTTATATATCACTAGGGTAAATAACACATCACGTAAGATCACATTAAGGAAAATTACTGCGGCACATTAATCATGATAGAGAACTACCTAAGATGCATTCATATTAAATATTCGTAATTTGGTGATCAACAAAAAGGTCTTATTAATGCATTGAGGTCAAGGAACCAATAGTAATATTACTCTCTCATTTTCTTGTAGATAAGGAAAATATTGTTAACCTTACTCATACTCTTACGTTTTGGATAAAATACGCTTTAGCCACTAGTAAAACTCTAATTCTTAAGTGTGCAATTAGATAGAGCAAGGTCATCTTATGTTGGGACCAAGTAATTAATTTGAATAATTTTAAGATCCTGACTCATGCGTCATTTTATTTTAAGTATTAATGTCTTATTAATAACTTCATCAACATTTAGCATATATCAAAAGTCGAGTTACTTTTTGGCTTATTATAAGATTAGTTATTTATCATGATCCCTGGTTATTGTGAATTTATTCCAACAACTGACAATATCCTACCACACTTTGTAACACCCCCAAAATTCACTACTGAAAAATTTCGTTTTATTTGAAAGAGTTAGCAGAAACAAATTATAAAATCATGAATTTTGGGGATATTACCGCCACACTTAGTACCAGTCTGGTTCACTCCTACCGTTCCAGTACTAAGTGCTAAGGCTAAATGCATAAAATACAACTTACAATCCATTTTTAAATTAGAGTAGCGCATCAAATCATTTATAGGAATAGAATCCACCAGTGGTGGTTACTTTAACAACATTAACACTAAAAACCAGGAATTTAAAGGAGAAGGAGAAAAAGCCTAACGGTACCGGATAATTACTTACTCTCTTTCCCATTGCCCACTTGAGTAGCACCTGAAAAGACCTGCAAGGGACACTGCCCATTGAATAGGCAGGGGGGCCACGAAGGAAACCCTTCAATACTATGGTACTAAGTAACCCTTTAATACCACACTTAAAAACAGGCCCGCAATGCAACACATAATGCAAGCTATATACATATGTAATAAGAGGTGCATACATAACAATCACATATATAACAAGTTATAAGTCACGATCGATACTTTTGGGCCTTAAGCCATGTCATAGTGTAAAATCAATACATTCGGGCCTTAAGCCATTATTCCGTCATCATTCAATCAATCTCATATTTTATATCCATGTGAGTGCGAGAGCCCCACTATTACAACCGGTGGATCAGTCACTTATAGGGCAGAACGCACCTAACCACTATTATATGCCGGTGGATCGGTCTCCAGGGCAAAACGCTCCTAGCCACTATTATTCGCCGGTGGACCGGTCTGGCCCGACTCACATGGTGTTCCACTATAAGTAATTAGTATTTTTCCATAACTTTATTCACATACATAACTGGTTTTATTGAGCTCGGGACCCCCACTATTATTGCCCGTGGATCGGAATATATATCAACATCATCCAGGGCAACACGCTCCTGGGCCACTATTATATCCGGTGGACTAGTACTCAATATCACTTGTCAGGGCAACACGCTCCTGGACCACTATTATATCCGGTGGATCGGTACTCAATATCATAAGTCATCTAGGCCCGGCTCTTTAATATTCCACTTTCATTATGAGTATCTTTCCTTTCTTTAATCAACACAACAAGTCTATTTATTTGCCTCGGACGGGAGATCAAGAACTCGGGACACAAAGGTACACGGGTCGTACCGGTGTATATAAGCTACTCAGTACCCTTCAACCACGAACCCAGGGACGCAAATGTACCCTGGTCATACTGGTACATAAAGCTACTCAGTACCCTTCATCCAAAATTACTATTTTACCTCTTACTTCCAAAATTACCATTTTTACCACTTACTTATAAAATTACTATATTACCCCTTTGACTCCAAAATTACCACTTTACCTTTTTCTCCAAAAATTACCATAATACCCCTTTACTTATAAAATTATCATTTTGCCATTAAATCATAAAATTACCATATTGTTCTTTTGCCTCAAAAATTACCATAATACCCTCCTTTCTCACAACTTACAATTTTATCATTTTACTTATAAAATTATCATTTCACCCCTTTCTTTTGAAATTACCAAAATACCCTTTTGCTTACAAAATCACCAGTTTACCCCTTTCTTTCAAAATTACCAAAATATCCCTTTACTACAAAATTTCCAAAATACCCTTTTCACTTATAAAATTTCCACTTAACCCCTTTATTACACCACTTTTATGAATTTACCACCACTACATAAAATACTAATATTAGCACTTCATTCTTATCATTTAACTCCACCAACTTGTCATTATTCAACATAATACTCATTAGCAACTATATATATTAGATCACATACTTACATAAGAGTATTACTAAAATACCCTTAGACAATAACATTATTCATGCATTAGCAACATAATACATCATAGACAAACATTTAACATTTCCATCAAATATCAAACTCATTCCTTAAGTATCATCTCTACACATGGCACAAAAGCTATCATAATTTTATTTTCTTTTCTTTTTATCAATCAATATAAGCAACCATGTATATCATACTAGGCAACACAAAACATGCATAAAATCATACTAAAATCCCTAATGTGCTAGCATACGTTTTTCCATGTATTTAAGTGAGGATTAACGATTACCTTAATCCGGCAAAAATCGAACCTTACCGGTATCCCGGTTAAAGATTCAAAGCTTTGATTAGCAAAACCAATACCTAAAAATAATGTCAAAACTTATCATGTTTGGAGTAGGAAAAACCAAAGCATAAAAATTTATAAAACTTAATTAATGAAACACTTAACTTAAAATGCTATTATACCTTCAAAATTTTATATTAAAATACTTAAGCAGGTAGATGGGGGAGGTTTCAAAATAAAAAGGAGGGAGTCTCGAAGAGGGGGTTAAAGGAGGCAAGATTTGGTATTTTCGGGTTAGGGTCTTTAGGCTAGAAAAGAAGGTATATGGGGGAGGTTTCAAGACAAGGGAATGGTGCAGAAGTGAAGAGGGGGTGTAGGTGGTGGCTAGGGATGGTTTCACGGCGGCAGAGGGCAGCGGAGACGGTGACGGCAAGGCGGCGAAGATGGCTGTCGGTCTGGGCGTGGCTGAGAAGGAAGGAAAAGAGAGGGGAAAAATGGAGAGGTGAAGGGGATGGTTTCGGGAAAAGAAGGTGTGGGGGTGGTAGAGGGGGTTGCAGGGTGTGAATTGGTGGTTTTGGTAGCGGCAGAGGTGGCCGGACGACGGCGAGCAGGGCGGTTGCAAGAGGCTTGGCGATAAGGGAGAAAAGTGGGGAGAAAAAGAAGAGGTGGAGAAGGGAGCAAGTGTAGGGGCTCGAGGGGGTGGCGTGATGGTGCAGGGCAGTAGGAGGTGGTGGCAGAAGGCGGCGCAGGGGGTGCAGTGCGGCAGTGTAAGCGGCGGTTGGCGGTGGCGAGCAAAAACCGGGGGAAAAATGGGAGAAGGAGAAAATTTATACGATAATTTAATTGAAAACACTGTGGTGCATAAGTAAACATACATAGCGATTATGGAAAAAACCCGTCGTGTATTTCCCCTCTTAGCAGCAGCTGAGAGTGTGAGGGGTGTACACGGCAGTTTTTGTCTATAATTGTTGTGTATGCCCTATCTTTTTAAGCATAACTTTGATTGTTGCCATACCATATTTTTTTCTACAAAAAACTGCATATGTTTTTAAGATTTTTTCACCAGCATCATGCCTCATCCAAAACAGCAAGAAGTTAGGAATAATTACACGATTATATACTTTCATTATACACCTTGCATACAAAACCTAATACAAAATTCTTTTTCAATCATATTTACACTCTAGGTAAAAAAAAGTTAAAGAAGTACATATGATCCGACAAATAATCATCATAAACACTTGTAACAAAATCTAAAAATTCTTTCTTAACTTCATTAATATTGTTATTATCATATTTAAAAAGTTCAAAAGGTTGATAAACAACAAAAGATGGAAATTACCATGTTAGTATTAATTTATATAGCTAATCATGATTAATATGAACTAAATAAAGTAAATACATACTTCTCCTTATCCTACCTAATGTTTTTAAATGATTTCCTTCATGAATAGTATCCATATCTTATATTATCTTGTTGTCTTAGACATTAAAAAACGTAAATTAAATTATATTATTAAATTATAAAAACTACAAACCTTACTTTTTTTTCTAGACATGCGGGGTGGTGATGCCCTTTATTTTTTTTTTGTGGTCCAAAATAAGTCTTAAAAAACCTAATTAATGTAGTATACAAATATTAAATATATATATATATATATATATATATATATATAAACATGTGTGTGTGTGATTTTAATTAATATCATTATATATATAAATATTTACCATTCCACAAGTGATTTTGGAATATAACTAGGATTTCCATCAATTGAATCCATCCAATATGTAGTAACTAAAGATAGTTGCAATGTTACTAATGCCCAATGTATATCTAAGGAAAATGGAGCAAACAAGAGGGATTGTGGAGCCATCTTCATCGCGTTAATCACATATATAACACATTCAATATTATCATTTTCATTAGATATAGTGTCTGAGCATAGAAATCTATATACATCAGACCCATCCAAGACATTAGATAATAAATTATCTTTTAAGAATCTATAGCCATGAAAGAATAAATTACATATTTAGTACCAAAATAATACTTTTTGCTAATAGTTAAAATAAATTTAAATGTGAAAGGATTTAAATTATATCGCATATGTAATTATAAGTTTATATTTAAACATTTCACCTTGTAACAAATATATCCTCTGTACCAATCCAGATATTCACATCTTCTAATTTCATATGCAAATCCGCAGGAAGAGGAATCCTAATAGAATTGTCATCCAATGAAATTGTCATATCCAAATGCAACCTAAATTGAGGTGATAGGTCACGATGCTTGATTATTGTTTTTATTCCTAAGTCTTTGTGGACTTTTGCATATTCCATATCTTTGTTTTCCCTCTTACTAATATTTTTTGCAATAATATGACTGCCCTAAGTAATAAAGAGTAGATGACATAATTATTATATCGTATATTTATAACTTCAGTATCAAGAATGTAATATAAAATTGAAAAATTATATATTACTTCATTCTTGATAATTACAAGGTTACTTGGCCATCAAACGAATTGCACGACTAGTAAATATAGTACAAGCATATATTCTTCTTTGCGATTATATGCTATATCAAGTGGCATTGACTCTATTAAGTATATATTGAAGACACTATGAATTGAGACCTAAAATTTGTCAACCCTCAATGGTTGTGTATAAAGGATTGAGTTTAACTCAATATATGCAATAACATTTTCTACAATAGGCCCATCCTCTATGAATTGCAAGTCTCAAGGATACCAAACCTATAATTAATAGTTAAAAGATTCAAGTTATGGAAAAAAAAATACATTCAAGTACATAGAGTATAGTGTAGTATATTACCTCATCAATTTCCAAAAAGGGTCTAGGGACTCTATATGTGGAGGGTTGAACTTGACATTGTGAATATGAGGACATACTCTCCAACCTTTTAAAGATTACATCTTGTGATTCCCATAATGCCACAATTTCTTTCTCCATCTGTTCAAATTTATCCTTCGAAGGGAGAAAACTAGGGTGACATCCATATACCTTATATAGTCTAAACCCGTAATTATATATACTACATTAGCCACCATTCTCTTAAGTTCCCAATGTATGTGTCAAAATGTAGTTTAGGCCTTCTTTGCCAAAAGCACCGGAAGGATTGTCCTTTCTCAAACCCTCCTATTAAAAGTAAGAAAATAGTTAAATATAAGTAACCATATCAAACCAAGTAAAGAGAAATATTATTCACCTTAAAATTTTCTCAACCATCCATTGAGTCAGATCATTGGAAGGCTTTCCATTATTTACCCTAACATATATCCAAACATCAACTCGCTTTAGGGGTACATATGAGTTCTGAGTTAGCTCTGTTTTCTCTATCAGTTGTTTATCCTATTACATCAAGTAAAAAAACTTAGTAATAATATTAGATCATAAGAGAATTACACACACACACACACCCCAAGGCTTCTCTAGCTACCTTGTTGCATCTACACCCTATCTTGTGAACATAAATGTTTTTCTCTACATTAGCTCTATTCTTAGCACTCTTTACCTACCACATTAAATATATAGATTATTTTAGTTTGAATTGTAACATAATTCAATAATAATATGTTCTTACATACTTCATATTCCTCTGAAGTCTTCTATAAACAAAACTCTCTCCATTGGTCAAGGGTGATCACATCTCTATAGATATCTAGGGCTATAGACATGATAGTACCATAAGCTACATACATATGGTTTTTAGTCATTCACGACTTCTAATTTATCCATGACATTATAACTTGACTCATAACAAGTTTCTTATATTTTTCAACAATACATCCTTGTTATAATATTAAAAATTAAATAGTTAATATGCATAAAATTAAATTATCATATGGTAATAAAAAAACAATTCATATCTATTTTTACTATTCAAATCATATCATAGTATCATCCCACACCCTGTCCGTTAACTTTTTTTGAGCATCCCTCCAAGTCTAATAAGTGATGGGGATGTGTGTGTGAGCCCTAGAGTTACAATAATCAATGAAAAAAATCCATATTCTTACCCACTAGATACCCTAACTCATCAGAATAAATATTAATCACAATGTCCCTTTCTCTACTTTTATCAATTTGTGTCAATATGATTCTCCATCTTCTTTGATTTTTTCCAACCTCTTGAGCATGTGTATCATCTTCATGTGGATCCATACTTGAAATAATGAATAAAAATTATAGATAAGGAAGTAATTAAAGGAATATATGATGAGATATAGTCCAAATATAAAAAATTAACCTTTATGGACAGAAAAAAAAAACATAGGAAGTACTTAAACCTTTCATCTATAATTTTTTAATTTGTAGTGTGTGCCCTATTTATGCAAAAACCCTGATTTAAGTACATAGAATCATTCTTCGCAATCATATCAAAGGTCATCGTTAATGTCATCATAGTTAGATGAGAAAGGTAAGTTAGTAGTTAAAACATTCTCCCCTTGTATGTCATCTCCCCATTTTTTTGCATTTAAGACAATGGACCACCCTTTACCAAGTAGGTCACTAACATAGAATAATTATTTTTCTTGTGAGGATAATATAAATGGGTATTGCTTCTAACCAAACCTTATAAGACCTTCCCTTGTAAATTCAGCCTCCTTAGTACAAACCCCATTTTGATTGGCAATCCATTTGCACCCGAATAAGGGAACTCTAAAAGTGGTGTAATCCAATAACCATATGCACTCTATCACCTCATAGAATGTTATTGATGCATAAAAAAGGTTTTTATCTTTGGTATGCACTTGATATATGCAAAGATTTTGATATTACAGTCACACCACTATTTTGTATATTACTTTTGTTATCTTGATCCTTTTTGTAGATATCACAACCATTGATTATATATGAAGTGTATAACATCACTTCTTATGAAGAGGGTGTGACAACCAATACAAATTAATATCAAATTCAAATGGTTGAGATGACAACTACTCCAAAAAAGAACTATTGTGTCTATCTCTCACTCCTAGATGGATTTGAAGCCTTTAAATTATCCATGTGTTTATCCATATATGGTTGAACATCATCTCTATTGTGAAGGACATAGAGGTGAGATTGTGAAAAAATTGGTCATCATCAATGATGACCATAAAAAATCCTTTGCACCCTTTCCCTTATTCCTCTATATCTAAATGTCGTGGTTTAGGAAGGCCTATCATATTAACATTGGGTAAGAACTCACAACAAAATTATATCACCTCCTCTACTAGATAACTCTTAGTAATGTGACCTTCAAGCTTGTTTGGATTCCTCACATATCCTTTTGAGAATTTTATATACCTTTCGAATGGATACATACAATGAAAATGAATTGAACCCCATAATCTAACCTTCCTAACCAAGTGAACCATTAAATGAATAATGATTATAAAAAATGATGGAGGAAAGTACATCTCAAGCTGGTATAATATAGTCACAATCTCACTCTACAATTTTTCCAACCTTTTAGGGTCAATAACATTACCACATAGTTACCTTGAAAAATAAATAAAATATGGTGAAGACACTTCAAACTCGATTTGGTAAGATAGAACATATAGCAATTAGCAATAAATCTTGAATGAGAATATGATGATCATGAGATTTCATACCTACTAACTTCAAATCTTTCATCAAAACAAGTTTCTTAACATTTGATTAATATCCTTTGGGAACCTTCACTCTCTTACAAGCACTCATAGAAAGAAATCTTCTCTTTTTTGGAAATATTATAACATGAAGGAGGTAAAAAAAATTCTATTTCCCACCTTCTGCGGATGTAATTCTATTCTTATACCCATGTAGACCAAGTTCAACCAAGCATTGATTCCATCAGTTATATTTTTTAGCACATTCAAAAGTGTGCTAATTAGACAATCATATACCTTTTTTATATGCATTACACCAAGATAATGTCATACATGCAAGTTCTTCCATTATGGAAGGTTAAAGAAGATTTACCTCTTTTTACACCCTCTTGAAGGGACTATTTTCTTATTATTATTTTTTTACAAAAGATACCTTTGAGTCTTTTACTTTGTCAAATACTTGAAATTCCATGAGAGAATTAGGATATCTTGCTTCTTCACCTTTTCCATTAAAAGATTTTCTTTGCCTGTGATAATGATGATTCATAGACAAGAATCTACGATATCTAAAATAAGAAGTCTTCCTATTCTTTGGTAGCCGGAGAAAATTTGTGTTATATTCACCAATAGGATATGCATAGTGTCCATGCACAGTATAATAAAAAATATTACTATACGTGAAAAAATCATTTATAGTACAAAATAACATCACTCTTAAGTTAAATGACTCTTGGCTCCGTACATCAACTACTTCAACTCCATAAACCCATATGTACTTTAAATTCTCAATAAGGGGAGCCAAATAAACATCAACATCATTACCCAAGTGATTTGGACCAGATATAAGTAAGGATAGCATCATCCATTTCCTCTTCATGCATAATGTTGGGGGGAAATTGTAGATCATCAGAATAACAGGTTATAAAATAAAACTGGTATTTCTATTAAAAGGGTTCATTCCATTTGAATAGAGTGCAACCCGTAGGCTTCTAACTTCACTACCAAAATCAGGGTATCCAAAAGCAATCATCTTCCATGGAGGAAAATATGGTGGATGTCTAAGCTTGCCATAAAAAATCTTCCTTTCACATGCCATATAAGGTTCTCTGCATTTAACTTATAACAAAAACATGTGTCAGAATTGTAGTATAATTGGAAAGTACCACACATCCTTATTAGGAACCTTAGCCTTCTTGTATTTTGACATTCTACACTAAGGAAAAATATCTAATGATGCATATTTATTACAATACAAAATGCAATCGTTAGGACAAGTATGAATCTTTTCATAATACAAACCCATAGATCATTGAATCTTCTTAGCTTCATAAGTACAGGGAGGAAGCATGTTGTCCTTTAGAAGAATCTCTTTCAAGAGCTTAAGAATATAGGTGAAGCTTTTATCGCTACATTCATTACTCGCCTTCAAATTATATAGTTGTAAAATGATAGATAATTTTGTAAATTTAGTACAACCATTGTAAAAAGGCATCTCCGAATCATTAACCAACTTTTCAAACATTTCTAGATGGTCTCTAAAATTTTCTTTAACATTGTTGGTCAAGTCCTTCATATAAGAAAAATCATCTGCAACTTCAACATCATCATGGTCAACCATACTAGGTTCATTAAGAAGTGGCCATCCATATCATATCCACCTAGTATAACTCTTCTAAATTCCAAAGATAATGAGATGATCCCATATCTCATTTACCCCTCTTCTTATCATATTTTCACAATCTACACATGGAAAAAAATTCCATAGTTGATCCTTTGAATGTTTAATGGCTAAATTAATAAGGTATTGAACATCGTTTATATATTCTCTAGACAACTTACTTGCATGTATCCACTTACAATCTATAATAAGAAATAAGTATAGTTCAGCCCCTAAATTACAAAAAAATATGTAAATTTTTATAATATTAGCCAAGTCAAGCAAAAAACCACCAACATAATCGGAATATATATACACCACAACAACATTTGTACTAGTAACAATACCACAATTTCTATAGAGTATTATCTATTTTGTTTATATACTCTATTTTTCAAAATATATAGTTTGATAATATACATTTATAAAACATATCAACACAAAAAATAGCAACATAGAATATATAGATATACATCATCACAACATCATAAATAGTATAAATATATATGAAGAGGTTAGAATATGTAAGAACACAAGCAAGATTCAGAAAAATGAAAAAATTATACACAAAGCTTAAACTTCAAAGAAAGGAAGATAAAGATTAATGAAAATATTGTGAGCATATAGAGATAAAGGAAACAACAATGAATTAAAGAGGAGGAAAAATGAGCAAGAACGGTGGCGAAAAGAAGTGACAAGACCAACAACGGTTGTAGAACTTCATCACTTTGAACGTTGCTATTTGGATATTGAGAGGTAAAGTGAAAAGTTGTTGGTTGTTTCTGGTTAAAAAATAATAAAGTAAAAAAAATTAGAGAGCATGGGTATACACAACAATTATAAGGTATAATCGTCATGTATACCCTAATAGTGCAGAAGAAAATACACGCCGGTTATACATTAAAAGCACCTTGTATACCCTTAATGACAGAGGTAACTATTTGTTAAGGGTATACATGGCAGGTTTAATGTATAACCGCCGTGCATTTTCTTCTACACTATTAGGGTATTGTAACACCCCCCAAAATTCACTACTGAAAAATTTTATTTTTAAAAGGTTTATGCGGAAGTAAGTACAATAGACTCTGAGGTGTTACTGCCACACTTAGTACCAGATCGGTTTCCTTCCACCGATCCATTACTAAGTGCTAAGGCTAGAAAACATACTCTAATTAAATTATAAAAAACATTTTACAAATCAGAGTAGCACAATAGTTAGGAAGGTTAATTCTCCTTCCAAGGAAAAATCCACTAATCTTGGTTACAAAGAAAATTTTAGTAGAAAAGAAATACAAAACGTTTCATGAAAGACATAGAAATACTTCCCAATTTGAAACATGGTTAACGGCCTTGGATAACCCTATGCTCTCAATCTCGAAGGTAATATGCAGTTTAACCTGCAAAAGACACTACCCATTGAATAGGTAGGGATCCAAGAAAGGAATCCCTTCAGTACTATAGTACTGAGTTACCCTTTATACAATACTAACATGTAAGAAATGCCATACATCAAACACGTAATCATTGGGGTGCACATACACCATCTGAAATACCATAATCACTTGAATAGTTGCACACATTCGTAAGATATATTAGTTCATTCATCGCAATTGTATTCAAGCCATGAGTGTCTTAATTAGCCATTAGTTCCATCTTCACACAATCTTCGATTTATATCCATATGAGTATAGGAACTCCACTATTATAGCCTGTGCACCAAAAATGCTATTCTAGGACAGAACACACCTGGACACTATTATAGCCGGTGTATCGGGAACACTACTCTGGGAAAAAATGCACTTGGCCACTATTATAGTCGGTGGATGGGAAATACTATTCCAAACAAAACGTACTAGGCCATTATTATAGCCAGTGGACCGGAAATCATCCTAACCTGGCTCCAACCCACATGGTGATCTACTCTAAGTAATCAATGTCTTTTTCATGATTTATTACCATATAATGTTTGGTTTATCGATCTCGGAACCGCACTATTATAACCGATAGACCGAAAATACTACTCCAAGGTAAAACGCGGTTGGCCACTATTATAGCCAGTGGACCAAAAATCATCCTAACTTGGGCCCAGTTCAATAATCTTTCACTTTAAGTAATTAGTATTTTATTCATGTTTTATTCTACAAGTAAACCTCAACTAGACATGCATGTCCCCAATGGACTCCCAACTTATTACCCCAGACTTCCTGAATGACCCGGTCCTATAACTTGGGATCTCTACACTCCCTAAGACTCCAAGACTTCTTGTTCACCTTCCACCCTACTCATCATGAATCCAAAAGCCCCCATGCATATGAGTCAAGGCCCACTTCTCATTTCTCCACCTAAACTCACCATCACTTACTAGGGTTTCCCCTTGAAAACCCTAATCTGGCCTATGTGGTCATGACCTCTCTTTTTCATACATAGCCCATACTCCTCTTTAATTCTAACACCATCACTCCACTCAACTCACTCCAATCATCACAACCATACTCTCCATCTTCCACATGTGATAAGGAAACCCTAGTTGGTCACCCCAAAACTATAATACTCCTCTTTTCTCTTACACCATCCCTTCACACACAACTGCACACTCCTTTTCACTTAACTCTCACACTTAATATGACACACTCCTAATCTCAACCCAAATTCCAACCAACCTCCTTAAATTCTCTCATAAAACTCCATACTCAAGGTTTTTCCCCATAAACCCTAGTTAGACTCCCATGCACACTTCTACTAACCTACATACTATCTTTTCCCCAAAGACTCAAATCACCCAAAATACTCTTTCCTCCCCATGTTTAAAACTTAAACTAACTTTTCCCATCCAAAGACTGACCACACCATGCAAGACTTACACTTCCCATGTAAGATTTTACCCCAACCCTTCATTTTACTTAGGCTTTTCCCCACTTCTTCTTACTCACTCCAACCTCTTTATTTCTTTAGATCCCCACAACCTCTCAAAATATCCTAAGTCCTCTAAGCATGCATGTCATACCATAAATCATACATAAGAGAATGTCATGATAACAAGTCATATCACCCATATTACATATATTATAAATCATACACAACACACCTTAGCTTCTTGTAAAGTAAGCTGCACTACACACATATTTAGTCCACATTCACATATAATTACACGACACATATCATTAAACCCATAAGCACATAATCATAGAAAATCCAAGCCTTAACCATCTCCTTACTTCCACACATAGTCCCCTTTTAACACTTAGCATATACATTTACTAGTATAATAACCCTTGCATCTCCAAAATTACCAAAGTACCTCTATTCCATATATTATCATCATTTATACCCAAACATAAAATACTAGTCCCACCAAACCTTATCTCCAGACATAATCATCCTTTAATACTTAGCATGTACATTTATTAGTACATTTACCCTTACACGTCAAAATTACCAAAATTTTCCTATTCCATATATATCCCCATTTACACCCAAACATGAAGTGTTAGCACCACCAAACCTTATCTCCACACATAATAACCATTTAACACTTAACATATACATTTATTAGTACCTTCACCCTTACCCCTCTAAAATTATCAAAATACCCCTATTTCATATATTTCACAAGTTATACTCCAAACATGTATTGTTAACACCTCAATACCCCCATTTCCATGAATAGAACCCCTCTACCTTTTATCATGTATGCTTATTAAGTTGATTTCCATTGCACATGCCAAATTACTAAAATGCCCTTAGGCCATAAAATACTAATATTCATGTTCAACCATGTACTACAAACACCACAAAACCCTTACTATTATTCCTAGTATCACTTATTCCTTAACCATCACATGTATTGTAAAAATCACCGTCATAACATAAAATTTACCAAAATATACCTAGACCCTAAAATATTAATATTTCCACTATATTATACATTTACAACCCACCAAAACCCTATCTCTACTCTTAACAACATTCCTAACTTATTAGGCACCCCAATTAAGTTTAAACACCCAGAAGTGTCCAAAAGACCAAATTTCTCCTAGGCTCCTATTAATTCTATTTCATTATAGGTGTCTATACTCTCTTAGCCTGGCATATATATGCACCTAACACTTATCATTAACATCAACCCTATTTTTCTAGTCACCCCTTTCACATGTATCACACTATATATATGGTAACATAATAATCATGAAATTGGAAAGTAACACCACATTTTTACATAAATCACGTACCAAAAATGATAATGTGCTAGTATACGATAATCCACACATTTTAGTCAATATAACGATTGCCTTATTCTCAATATAACCAATCTTAATCGATATCCCTGGTGTAAAATGCTTAAGCTCTGTTTAGTAGAAATTGTACTTAAAAATAATTTCACACGTAACATATTATTACTATATAAAAAAATGAATGATTTTTGTTAAAACTATTTATTAAATATAACATTAATAAATGTTCTTATACCTTAATATGGGTTAAGTATGTACCAAACATACATGGCATAACTCATGCTGCCATGCAGCTTGAGCCATGAATTTTAGACAAAGGGGAGGAATAAGGAGGGAAGGGAGGCTCAAGTAAAGGGGTTGGGGGAGATGGTTGTTGGGTGCAGGGGTGAGGGAGGAGGTGGTTAGGTGTTGGGGGTGTATTACAGGTGGAAGAAGTGGGGGTGTGGGATGTAGGAAGGGAGGCAAGGAGTAGGGAGGGAGAGGAAGAAAGGATAAGAAAAGGAAAATAAGGGGTGGCTAGTGTAGGGGGTGTGTGGTGGTTACGGGTGTGAGGCAGGGTGTAGGGGTGTTTGCAGGTCGGAGTATGGCAGCTCACTGGTGGCGGAGACAGTGGTAGTGGCCGTAGGAAGAGGGTGTAGCGAAAGAGGGAGACGATGAAGGAAGGGGAAAGAAGAAGAATAAGGAAGGGGATAGGGTAGGTGGCTCAGGATAGGTGGAGGCGAGGATGTTGTGTTTGGCAGTTGAGGGGAGGCAAAATCGATGGCAGAAGGGAGGAGGAGATGGGGATAAGGTGGTGGTGTAGAGGGTCGAATGGGGGGAGGAAAAAGGGAGGGGTAGGTCGTAGGGTGGTTGGTGTCGGTAGCTCAGGGAGGTGTAGGGGGCATAGGGTGTAGGAGGAGGGTGGCATGGTGGCTGGTCAGGTGGTGGAGGCGACAAAGGGCATTGTGAGATTGGAAAAAGAAAACAGGGGAAAAGAAAGGAAGAAAGGAAGAGAGGGAGGCTCTAAGGGGAAGCGAGGCAGAAAGGAGGGGAAGAAGAAGAAGAGAGGGAGGGGAAGTAGGAGCGGGAGCGGGATGGGTGGTGCCAGAGGGGGGGAACGGTTGCTATCACCTGCCGAGCATGGTAGGGTGACAGGGGCAAAATAAAGGGGACAAGTTTGTGGATGAAGGAAGGGACCAGGGTGGTTGGGCCAAAATGGAAAGAAGGATGGCAGGGCCCGCAGGGGGAGGAGGTGGTGTAGGCGTGGTCAGTGGTGGCGTAAGCAGGGTGCAGGGCATAGAGTGGAAGGCAGGTAAGGGGTGTTTGGTTCAGGGGGTGGTAGGGGAAGAAGAAAGGGATAAGAGGGCAGGGGGAAAAAAGAGAAGGAGAAAAGAGGAGCAGGCCAGCCCACGCAAAAGAAAGAAATGAGGGGGGAGAAAGAAGGCGAGTTGGCCTAAGGCGAGAGAGGGGAAAGGAGAAGGGAAGCAGGCTGGGCATGGGCTGGCCTGACGAGAGAAGGGAGAAAGGAGAAGGGGAGGGGGTTGGGCCGGCCCAAGGGAGAAAGGAGGAAGGGAAATAAAAATAATAATAAAAAGAAAAGGGAAAGGGAAAGGAGAAAAAGAAAAAAAAGAAAAAAATATTTTTAGAATTTGGATTACGGATTAGGATAAAATTAGTCTTTTGAGAAAAAAAAATAAATTATTTTATCTCAAATTTAGGTATTTATTTAAGATAATAATTTTGGTAAGAATTATGGTTTGGGATTTATTTGAATAAAAGAGTAAGGTAAAGTAATAAAAATAATCATATTTAATTTATTAAATAATTCCATCTACTTTGTAACTCGAGAGTCCCAAAATATTTAAACTTTTCTTTTAAAAATTTAGGTTATTACATGTATACACAGTAGTTAAACCTTATAATAGTTGTGTATTACCTTATCTGATGTTCACCTCTCTCACTCAGGATATATACGGCAATTTTATGACAAAACTGCTGTTTATACTTCCTACATAAATTGCCAAAATATCCCTCCATGTTTTTTTTTATAGGCAATGGATTAGACGACGGCTTAGTTTTAAACTATCTTATATTATCCATCATTTAATCCAATTCATGTACTAGTGTTATTAGATTGATGTGCTTGCTTTGAGTTAGCGCTAATTGAATTGGTATAGAGTATATCTCTACCTCTCTTTAGACTCGTAGTTCTCTATTTTTACTATTTATTCTCTTTTATTTTTATTTTATATTATGTATTATGGTGGAATCAAGTGATTCCCGCATAATTTCTAAGTATTTAAATGAAATTATTACAACTCAAGCTATCCATAAAAATATTACATCAATTGTCAAATTACTTAAAAAACAAGTTTATCCAATAAAAATGAAATTAGATATCTGATATGACCCTCTACTCACAATCAACATCGGGTATTTTACACTTACCTTCACCCAACTGCCGGAAAAATAAATGAAATTCCAAGCATAGCATCCAGCACACCTTCACCGCTGCATTGTCGTATTTGTGCATGCTTGACCAATGCTACTTGCAGGTCACTACACCAGTTTGCCTCAAGCTGTTTGAGGTTCGCTTGTTTAAAGCTTCCACTGACAAGACTTTTTTCAAGCTGTTCGAGCCTTCTCATCCCCCCAGCTAGCTTTTTGTCGGCTTCAAGAAGGTGGAGCATGCAATCCCCAAATCTGGTCAAGGGGAGAGAAGACGGAGGAGAGGAGGCTACGTCTCTTGAAAGTTTCAAAAAAGGCGTGCGCCACTGAATTTTAGTGATCCTCCTTTTCTTTTTCTTTTTTCTGATAAGCTGAGTTTAATGGATTATATTTGCGGCCAAACAAGACAACCTACATGTATACATGCACACATTTATATCAAGTTTATGTATATTTATATTTATTTTGACTAATTAGACAAGAAAATTACATATAAAAAAGAACTAGTATATGTATATATATATATATTCAAACGTTTTTATTGCCTCTTATTCTTCTTTATTATTATTATTTTTTCAATAATTGTCATTTTTCTTTTTTCTACGTCTTTGTCCCAACATCTTGGTACAATACTGCTTAAAATATATGGTTTTAAGATTTATATTTAAAGTTCCATGTTAATCTAGATATTCGGTATACGCGCCCCTTTTTTAAAGTATTAAAGTATAATCCTTCTATTTTTTTTATAAAAAAAAAGTAATATAGCTATAAAATAATAAAAATATCCATTTAATATGTTAAAGTTCATCATCTTTGCTTCGCCCAGTACATTACCTTTGGTTGGCGGCAGTCGAAAACCGTAGGATTAATTAATCAAAAATATAGGATGCGTCTGAGAGATTAGGAGTCCCTTGCCCGGTGCCCGGCCCCAAACGTAGTGCGCCCAAAACCAAACCCATTTGAGAAGATCTAGAAAGGCAATTATTGAAGCCTTTTATGGTAAGTGTGAGCAAATATTCTTTCCTTATAGGATGTGATTTAATTTATTATTGCTCGAACATGAAGGAAGTAAAGTCGTATACTTATAAAACAATGAATAATCTTATCTGTAAAGACGAGGAGATACAGAAATGATATAGAACTCATGAACGTATCTATCCAAAGTTCGTGGTTTTTTTTTATTCCCAATTATTTTACTTTTGCATGGAATTTTGGTTCGAAGAGTACGCCTAGAAATCAATTAAGTTTATCTCATGATATATTTTAATATTTGAATTGAATTTCATCTGATCGTAAATATTTATTTAAATAAAACGAGACACTCTTTATTTTTTTACTACTTAATTATTCAAATGAAAATAAAATAAAATGTGAAGTTACTAAAGTGATATTATTAAAACACATAAGATATATGTCAACTATTAGATCAAATATAAGAATAATTAAATAAAAATTAATCCCATATTTCAAATAATACTAATAAGGTTATTATCTTTTAAATATTATACTACATTAATGACTCCACTGACCAACCATACTGCTTTTGCCATAAAGACGTAGAACATGCAGTGGACCCTCTACAAAATTCTACGTATCCTTGTCTCTGCATTATTATTCAAACTCCGGTGAAACAAAAGCATCCGGCAAGCACCCACAGCTTCCTTTTTCTGTCATGTTTTGTAGGGTCCAGGAGTGAAGTAGAAACTGATACATAAGAGCGCTAAAGCCGAAGATGCCTATACAAAACGCGTTTTCATCAGCATAAACGCGTCTCTCTGAGCTGTGATCGATGAACGATCGATGAAAACGATCGAGGTGCCCACCCTGCTGCAGTGCCGCTGAAAATAAAAATTGGGGAGAAATTTTGAATCGTCGTGGTGTTCTATTGAATGAACGAATCAATTTCGATTACGAATTGGAGTGACCGACAATCGGGCAGGCAGATCGACTTCAAACGAGTCGTTTCCGATTTTGGATATCTTGGATTCCAACTATCTCAAGTTGTCTTATTCTCTTAACTTGGGTTAGACCCGGGAAATTAATCCGAGGTTCGCCCCGCCCATTCAGTTAAAAATACAGCAAAATCCAATTCAAAAAGTTTATAGATATAAGTTGATATTTTCTATTTTTGATTTAATTAAATACTGTAGATCAACTCTATAAAACTTATAAATATCCGTAGGTCTTTATCAACCCAGCTTTTTCAAATTTATTATTCACTTATTTATTAATAAAAATATAATAACTTTCATTTGACTTTATTTCTGTCCCTTACGAAAATTTATATTTAAAATTTATTTGTAAAATAATAATTCTGTAAACTAACTTTCTTCGGTGACAAATTTGTAGTAAATAAAATTAATAAAATGTAATTTTATCCCTTTAAAATATAATTAAAGTGTTGACAAAAATAAAATAACATCGAATTCATCTTTATAAGTCAAAATTATTTTTATATAAAAAATTATAATAAATATAAATAGTAAATTCATAAATATTATAAGCTCCATAAAAATTGATGGCATTTCAATATGTTATTTAGAAGTAAAATTTTAATAAAGTAATATATTGAAGTAAATACTTTAATAAAGATTCACTAAGATAATATTAAAATTAGTATACATCATCACCATAATTTCAACTTCTTCTTCTTCTTCTTTTCTACTTGTAGAATGTATTAAAGATTATCAACTAAAAAAATTAAATAATAAAATATAAAAATACTTTTTGGTTCAAATATGACCAAACCAATAAAAAAATTAGTAGAGTTATGACCTAATTCACACTAAACCTACTCCAACTTAGCCCAAATCCACTCAATAACCGGGTATAATTTGGATCGTATAAATATGTGTCGGATATAGATTTAGTTGTGCTATTTTAAAATTTTAAATTATCTAAGTTTATTTTATCCATTATGATCACCTTGTCGTGGTTTAAATAAAAATTTAGTTCAACTTTGGCGTGAGTTTAGGTTGATTTGAGCTATATTATTTGGGGTTTGGGTCATTTATACCTGCAAATCAAGGATGGATTTTGCTGAATCAATATTTGTTTAGTTTAACACCGCCTAATATGATGAACTTATGATAGGCATTTTCTCACATCATTCTAAATGACCTTTTTTATGTGATGTTCTTCCGAATCTAAATTAATATTGAAATAAAGACTTAGAAAGATATGCTCTAATCTAATTCCGATGGAACAGTTATTTATACTACTTTTATTTTTAAATAGGTGTTATTTTAGTAATTTAATTTATTTTACAAACAGATATTATTCCACATTTATAGCGTAAATTTTGAATAATTTTTTCCACATTTATCTTTATTATTAATGATAATATATCTTACACTAAGTACTATTATCATTTGAATTATATTTTTTTAATTATTATACTTAAAACTAAGATGACACTCATTCGTAAACGGAGGGAGCAATAGAGCACACGAGTAGACAAACCATAAGATAATCATCTCCTTGACTTTCTTTTTAGTATGGAGTTGTGCTCGAAATAAATAATATATTTTTAACAATTATTCAAAATTTAATTAAAGATAAGATCTTTAGAAATCTAAAATCGAAGGATATAACTATTGAAAGAAGAGAGAACAAAGGATGAATTTGAAAAGCAATTAATATAGTAAAATAACATTTATTTTGGTTGAAAAATTACTAAAACAACATTTAATTTGAAAAAAAAAATGAAAATGACATTCATTTTAAAATTGAAGGGAGTATACAAAATGGGTTCAGAAAGTCACGCATCTACTAATTTAAAAAGAAAACTATAAGAAAAATAACGAATGAAGTATGTTAATTATTTGATATATAAGTTTCTATTTTTAGAAAAATTATATTATTCATGATATTACAAATTACATTGAGATATCTTTATAGGGGATGGGGGAATAGTATAATGAAAAATATATATTATTTCATCATTTTGTTCATCTAAAGTTAGGTGTCAATTTTATATCCGAACTTCATTACTTCCTCAGTTTTTTTTTAGTTGACATTCCGGCACAATGTACAGTGTGTGCCGGAACGTCAACTAAAAAAAGACTGAGGGAGTATTCAGCTAATCGGGACCCGTGTTTGGGCAATGTGTGGGTTTGTAAGAGCAAGAACAAACTAATGGAGCTTTGGTTGATTTTTTGTTTCTTTTATTTTTATTTCATATTACTTATAGCTTGTTTTGTCTTGAAAGAATTTATTTTAAAAAAAAAAACAAAATAATAAAAATATTGATATTTAACTAATCGTAATAACAAAAACTAATTTTCATATTTGTTTTGCTAATGCTTCGTTTGATTTCTAAAAATTTTTAAAGAAAAAAAATAAAATAAAGAAAAAAAATGTTTTTTTTGTATTAGATTTACATAAGATAGTAAAATAGAAAAAGAGTAAAAAAATAAATTTATTAAAGATTAATTTTTTATTTTTTATTTTTTAATTAAAATTTTAAAATATATTTTAATTTTAATTTTAATTTTTTTAAAAAAATTTAGAACAAAATAGAATCTATTTAAATAATGAGGTACAGCTATTTTTACGTTTGAGTTTATATAAATGTAGGTCCAACTTTGATTGGGTACTAAATTCGTTGGACGGATATATACGTATGTATGTATCCATAAAAGGGAATAGATGAAATATATATATATATAAAGAGAGGGGAAAAAATACTTATAATCTAAAACATGATTAAAATATTAAATAGCGGATCGAGGTTAAATGATTTAATTGAACAAACCAATTGAATCAGTTCTGCCACCTGCAAAGCCATCCTACCCCACCACTACTTTGCAAAATCTATTTATTGCACATTGTTTCTCCACACTAGTAATGTCCAGAGCGACCGACTTTAACACTATATATCTGTCCTTTCATTCATTTGATCCTCAACTCTTCCCCTCGTATACCCAATCAAACCTGAAAATTTACTCCCCCCGCCCCCGTTCCCCTTCCCCTTCCGGCGCAATACCCCGCCCCTTCTTCTTCTTCTTCTTCCCCGTAGTACCAGATAACAGTCCTCTGGTTTGTAAACTCGAACCCAAAAACTTACCATCAAAGAAAATAGAAACAGACAAATGAAGCAGCAGCATGCATGGCTTTCGACGGCGGCCGTTTGGGCTGTGCTAGCGGCGGTAATGTTGACACGGGCACCACAATGCTGCACTGCTGCTGTAAGCGGTGGAGAATCCATAGAGGGTTCGTTGCAGACAGAGTACCTTAAGGTTTCAGGGAACGTATTCGCTCATTCTCTGACTTCGACTATAAGTGACATACGGAAGGTCATGTCCGTAGTGTCGAGATTTGCGACGATGTTTGATGATTTTAGGCTCTCTAATGCCATTTCTGACTGCCTCGACTTGCTCGATCTGTCGTCCGACGAGTTGTCGCTCGTTCTCTCTGCTTCTCAGAGCTCAGGTAATGAATTTTTACCCTCTCTAGTCTGTCCTTCCTTTTTTTTTCTTTTTTCTTTTTTTGTTCTTTGACTGGAAAATACGTACGCTTTTTAACTAGTTAAAATTCCTCCCGAAAAAAAAAAAACAACAGAAGAGACTATGCTAACATTTAATGAAATAAATACGACTCGTACTACTTTTTAAATTTTAGTATCTCTTACTACTTTTTATAGTCATCACAAGCAGAGAGAATAAAATAAAAGTGATCACGTAGTATTGAGTCTATTGACATTTCTAAATTGATAGGTGTTTGTTTTTTTTCTCTTTTCTTATCCCTTTATAGCAAAAACTTAGGCATCGAAAAATTGTGTCTGAACCGGGTAATATTTTGAATATGAAGGCAGCATTCAGATTATTTCGTTCAAAATACTATTTAAAAAAGAAGGCTATAGTTTTAACAAATACTCAATACCCTAGACAGAAACATGTTAGGTATACATACCCCATCGGCCATCATATTTATAGTTTTTGTAGGATTTAAAACGTTCAATTTTGAAGGTATTTACAAATAGTTTTTTTATTGTAGGGTTTGAAATTTTCTGATTTAAACTAAGTGATGTTTTGAAGGTTTGTAGACATATCAATAAAGATAAGAAAATACCACTTTTATATCCACAATTAATATTATAAAGACCGAAAAGTGATATTTTTAAGAGATTTTGTCTTTCATTTAGAAGAGACTGTATATAAGAAGAGGCGCAGAATACAGAGTTAATTTTTTCACCTCATACTGCCTCCCACCACATGAGGCTAATCTGCGTAAGGAGGGTAAACTAGAAAAAAAAAGAAAGAGAGAAACTTTATACCTAAAAATTGGATATGGGATAATGTTTTAACTGGATCGAACTCTGGTCATCTACGTTTTCACTCCCAGCACGTGTGTCATCTGGGCTTCCTGTAGCAGGGAGTCAATCAGGACAGAGGAGGGTGGGTTCAGAAACTGTGGTTCACCTAAAATTTGTTGATCGAAATAAAAACTGAACCTTCAAAATATCACTTATTTTAAAATGTACGGGCGTGTTTGTTTCATTCTTTATTCCCTGTGCATTGAAAAAAACCCAAAACTCCCTCTTGAAGCTACCAAACTTGTATCCAAAAGGGAAAGAGGTTGGAATACATACACCCAGTACTGAAAACAACATGTCAGTAAATTACGCCAGCATGCCTCCGAATCAAAGCGTAAAAGTTACTCCGGAACTGAGGGAAAAATATGCACTTCAAAGTGTCGGCGAGTGACCTCATACATTCGGCCGATTGTTGATAATCACAGCCATCAATTCATGACAAGTCTTTATCAGATTTGCGTGAGCATGAAACGGGAATCAAGTAGTAATATATTTATATAAAAATTCATGGATTTTCTTATGTGTCTTTAATTAGGATGCCGTTAGAGTCCCTTGAAGAAGAAGAAGAGGAATAAAAATAGTTACATTTAATGGCATAAAAAAACTGTAGTGCAATTAATTTTTAAATTATACTCTGTCAAAAAATAAATTAAAATATTTTTCGTGTCTAGTAAACGAACATGTTAGTTGATGTTTTTTTAATGTTACTTCTTTTTTTCCCCCATTTTCTCATTGATGTTCCCCACCATGTCGAACATTAATCTATCCATGCGGAGACTCAAAAATATGCAGCCCAAAGCTAACACTATAGCCTAGCTAAGTGGGCTAAACCATCAGCAATCTAGCTAGCTGCTCTTACGCTTCTGTATATAGAACCTGATGGCTTCAAGGAGAGTGGCATACGGATGATGATATTGATCACAAGTCTTCCTCCGCAGTAGCTTCACCGCAAGACTGAAACACCCTTTTTTTTTTTTCTTTTTTTCATTGATGATAGAAAAGTCTTCCTCCGCAGTAGCTTCACCGCAAGACTGAAACACCCATTTTTTTTTCTTTTTTTCATTGATGATAGACATTGCATTCGATAATTCGTTGAAACACGCACTTATTATTAGTTTAACTAGGAAAATCTGACGGCATAATGCACTGTTAAATGTTACCAGTAGTACGTACATTGCTTAAGGGTACCCATGCCATTATTTTAATAAAATGATAGTGCTGCATTACATCTGCATTAGTTTTATATAATTTCCGGGGTATAACTTACAAAGTTCCAACCCGAATTGACAAGTCCCTGAGGTAATTAAACTAGCGTGCGTAAAATTGATGCAGGCTCGAAAGGTAACGGGACTGGGAATATAGCTGTTGATTTGAAGACATGGTTAACGGCTGCCTTCGGGAATCAGGACACGTGCATGGACGGATTCGAAGGCACAAGTTATAGTTTTGTTAAAGACATCGTAGCAGGAAGCATGAAACAAGTCACATCCTTAGTCGGTCAAGCTCTTAGCATGGTCGACGTGCCTACCTACCAACGGAAGCCCCGCCCCGCCGCCGCAACTAGAAGCGGGCGCGGCAGCTCTGATGCAAGAGGTAGTGGATCAAAGCCCCCCGCCGGTGCCGGCCGCGGAAGGATGCTAACGTCGGACGCTCTAGGGCCTTCATCATTTCCTTCCTGGATCAGCCCCAAGGACAGAAAGCTGTTACGGACAGATAACGTTATCCCCGATGTTGTGGTGGCCGCCGATGGCAGCGGCAACTTCAGTAAGATTATGGATGCGGTGGAAGCCGCTCCGGCTCACAGCACGCAGAGGTTTGTCATATACATTAAGAAGGGCGTGTATGATGAGAACGTGGAGATCAAAAGGAAGAAAACCAACATCATGATGTACGGCGATGGAACTGACGCGACTGTTATAACTGGAAATCGGAGTACCGTTGATGGTTGGACCACGTATCGTTCGGCAACGTTTGGTAAGCGAGAAAAACTCTTTTGATTGTCACAATCATTCATCCAATCAGTAGCTTAATTTAAATGCATCCGATCTATCTAGCTAAGCTTTTAAGTAATTATATGCCCACACGTATCTTGAATGCATCCGATCTATTAGGAGTTTTATATATATACACCCATATAAGTTGTTATTGTGCGCGCATGTACATTTAAGATTTAGCTAAGCTAGGTTTGAGACGAATTCTTGCAAATAGTGGGGGAGACCATTGGTTAGGCTTCTTGAGTTTATACCTTAGTTTAGTTAGTTACATACATATATATATACAGAGGACCCCCGGAAAATACATCTTCTTAGCTGGCTAGCTATTTGTAGACGGCTTCATGATTTTAGGTAGGAATTGAATGAAATGTGATGATGATGATACAAATATGCACTTTTTGTCATTGAATAATGAATGATTGGTTTAAGAACCCGATAAAAATAGAACCACATCCATGTCTCCCTCCCTAATCTTCCATCAACCAAAAAATGCCACCCAAACCCTTTCGTCTAATCCATCCATCCATACACGACGTATGATTTTTGAACTAAACTTTCTGCATATGGCCTGGCTTTTAGCGAGGCTAGATAATAATAATAATAATCAATTGGTTATTGCTGTCTGAGCTGGTTTTCTAGTATAGAATAAAGTAAAAGCTACCCCACCACGTATCTTTAATAGGCATAATATGGCCCCAGGTGGGTGTGCTATCGTATCTGTCTGTGTTTTCTATCCGAGTCCCAAGTCCCAAAGTTTGCATGCTTGCTTTATTTTCAATTTCATCTTCTTTTAAATTGTCGGCTGAACGAACATGCCTCAATTCTCCTCGGTAGAATCGATTCCGCGGGCATGGCTTTACTGTTCTTCCGTCGTACGATTCCATTTTCTATGCGTTACAGACTTACGGTACGGCTAACCAACCGATTCGTGCAAAACTGCAGCTGTAACCGGTGCAGGCTTCATAGGACGAGACCTAACGATACAGAACACAGCGGGGCCAGAAAAACACCAAGCCGTGGCATTCAGATCCGATTCAGATCTATCAGCGCTTTATCGCTGCGCCTTCAAAGGTTACCAAGACACACTCTATCCCCATTCGAACCGACAGTTCTTCCGCGAATGCACCATCTCCGGGACCGTCGATTTCATATTCGGCGACGCGGTCGCGGTCTTTCAGAGGTGTCGGATCCTGGCTCGGAAAGGCTTGGACAACCAGAAGAATACCATAACCGCTCAAGGTCGTAAGGATCCTAATCAAGTATCCGGATTCTCGATTCAATTTTGTAACGTGTCTGCTGATTCGGACTTGCTTCAGGCTATCCGGGGTAACAGTTCTAATAATACTAACACCGTGGAGACCTATTTAGGCCGGCCATGGAAGCCTTATTCGAGGACGGTTATCATGGAGTCGTATTTAGATGATGTTGTAAATCCGAAAGGATGGCTGGAGTGGAATGGGAATATGTCTTTGGATACGTTGTTTTATGCCGAGTATGGGAATAGTGGACCAGGTGCTTCTTTGGGTTCCAGGGTTAAGTGGCCCGGCTATCATATTTTTAACTCCTCTGATCAGGCTTTGAATTTTACGGTTGCTCAGTTCATTGAAGGGGACTCCTGGCTGCCGTCGACTGGGGTTACATATAATGCCGGACTAACCGTCTAAAGTCATATATATATAGAGAGAGAAAAAGGGGGGGGGGAGGCGAATATTGTTTGTACTTTTTGTTGTTGGCAATTAATTTTTAATTCATGTATGTATCATAAATTATACGATAATTTGCAGGCGTCCTTGAATTGAAAGCAGTTTCGAGGAGTGCATTTGAAGTACCTGTTGACGGGCTTGTAGTATATTTGTTTATCGGAATTCTTAGTTTTCCTTGTTATCCCTTCTAGGAATGCTCATGTTACCTCGGGATTTTGGGCACCAACTGTGATTGAATCTATAATGGTATAAACGGAGTGGAATGCATGGCAACCAATCCTATGGATCTTGTACTGTCATACATATGACAATATTATTAAGAATATACAAAGTACCAATATAATTATAAATGGGTATAAATATTGAGAGAAGGGGATCTGAACTTAAAATTATTAGTACGGAGAACCTCAAAATTTCAAGGCAAATTATGACCTCACTAATTAAATATATATTCTTATAAATAATGTACATACTCTTGTTTGTTGTCGATAAATGTTATTTATGGAAATGATAGGTAATTACTATAGTTTTTTTAATTAATGTAAATTTGGTTATTATCAAAGTAAATTGTAAATTACAACCTATTCTCCAACCAGTCAACCCATCTAAATACACATAGGGTCTAAGCGTTTTCCAAAACTGACACTAGACTTATAAAATTTATTTATTGTCCGGATAAAGGGTAAATATATTAAACTAAAATTGTACAGATATACTAGGTATATCCAAGACAAAAATAGCATACCACAGATTTGGTAGCTTAAACAGGCCATAAAAATGCCAGAAACCCAACACAGACACTACAATGGCTAAATTAGCGACCTAAAGTGGCATCAAAGGTAATGGATCGATATACATACACTTGTATCTGAACAATTAAGCTTAATAAATCCAGATCCCTAGATTCAATAATCGCTGCATTCCGAGCACACCATACTATATAAATTATAGCAGCCAGAGCACTTCTACATACTTTATTAGAGAACACCCGATCCTTTCTTTATCTTCTTAACACCTTAGTAGAACTGGTAGGAGTACAACGTCCACGAGTGATGCCAAAATATGTTCGAATAATACTCCAAATTTGAGTAACCAACAGACAAGTAAAAAAGAGATATTCATGGTTCTCCTCATACCTTTTATAAAAAGGGCACCACGGCGAGCCTCTAAGGTAAGAAAAACGGTCCCCGAGTATTTAGCTTATGTAGAAGCCTAACCAAAGGAAAAAGGGAGAAATATTTAGTCCTACATCCCTTCTATACAATAGTGTAATTTCTCCACAACTCCTTCTTAAGCCGAAATAACTCATAAGCAAGCTTAGTTGAGAACCCTCAAGAAGTATTCCAACTAGAAAGGAGCATCGCGATTCCTTCAAGCGAACCCACTGAGGCATAGATAGTCGGATACACCTTCCGAAGCTATTTTATAAAATAGTGCAAAATTTCTTTATTGCCACAACTGACCTACGTAGTAAACAAAAGTAGCCAGCGTGACCTTCGAAGCCAGGTTCTTCTCTCTTGTCGTGTCCCGTCATCCACCATAATTGTGTCTGCCAGTTTACGAAAGTTTGCCCTTGCTCCATTGTTTCTAGCAAAGCTGCATTGCACGAGAGTGAGTGATCGAGATTTTCCTCTGCAACCCCGATTACAAAATTATTATAGTTTTTTTTTGGGGGGGGGGGTGCAAATAATATCATTCGTATCAAAATTAGTGAGTAGTTTCGGTTTACGAACGTTTAGGTACATTGGGCAATAATATCATAGAAATAACTCGGTTAAGAAAACCAGTCTAGCATGTTAGAGACCTCGTATACTAACGAGTCCTTTGATTATAGCCTATGTAAGTGGTTTACGTATGTGGCTTTGATCTGGTCGTCATCGGTTTCAGTTACGCATACTTTTTTTTTCCAGTCATTTTCTTAACATAAGAAAATGATTAAATATTCTAAAACATTCCTTAATTACCTCCTACAATCGTCTCGATGTTGTTTTTTGAGCTACTCCAATCTCAAAAGAAGCAACGCACAAACACCGGCCATTGATTCGCATATCTCGTGCGAACCATACGTAAATCTCACTCGATCGTATCAATCTCCGGCAATCTATATCACGTGTGCGCCCACGACTGCCCTGCCACCTGACCTCCAGCAACTTATTTTAAGAACCCGGATCCCACACGCCCAAACCATAGGCATTACTAATTAGTTCATGCTTGCGACGTAACATCGCTTTACTAATACGACCATCATGGTCGTTTGCACGGTGGTCGATAAAGATGTATTATTGTCTTTATTAAAGCCCACATGCATTCCTAACCCAACTAATTAAGTTATAGCAAATTTATCGATTACAAGCTTATAAAAAATATTATTATCGATGTAAATATATTTTACACCTCATATGTGTATATATATATGTATGTATGTATTTTAACTATAAAGTATTTTATATTTTATAAATATATTAAGTCATAGGGTGGCCAGCCATAGTATGGTTCATGAATGAAGAGTCGATTCCATTATTACCCTCCTTCGATTTCATTCTTCTTCTACTCTGTTTCTCCTTTTTCTCTCACGCGTTCCCTCACTAGCTATCTTCTTCTTCCTTCTTACCAGTTTGCTTCTGTCACCTTGTCTCGCACTCTTGATTGGGTTCACATAAATAAGTACTCGCCATCAGAAGGAAGGAGGCCTAGATATGAAATTGAAAGTAAAACTAGCACCTGAAAGGAAAGATTGGGGGCGTCTTCTCTGTTTATTTACGTTTTCTATTCTTTAAATTCAAGTTCATTTAAAGATACACATGCAAGTGTAGATAACATACACACACTTTGAAAGGGAGGGTGTTTATAAACAGTAAATAGAGTTTCGATATTAGTAGTAAGAGTTGCCGGCAACAATGGCGTTCTGTCCTTATTGCTCACAACACTCCTTGTCCTTGCTCTCGCTTTGTTTGGGGGCAATTTGTCAATCTATAAAAATTCTGTATTAGAAAGAAAAGGGATCGGGTGGGCGCAGGGAACAACACACAAATAAATAAAGTAGTGTCTTTCAAGTGCGCGATGTCACAATCTCAAACCACCATACAGGAGACTCCAGTGTTTTATTATTAATTAATGATGGAGAGGAGCCTGGCCCCACAACACAAGGCCCCAGTCACCAATCTGAAGTCTCATCTTCTACCAACAAACATCACCGTTTCATAGGAGAATATATTACTTAGACATGCTCGCATTACTTTATTCAATACATGATTGATTGGAAAGAACTTTCCAACTAAAAATTCAGAAAGCGTCCGCTCAATTAAACGGAATTCTGCATATATATATATATAAATATATATGTGTGTATATATGAACCAATTAAAACAGAGACAAACAAAAAAAAAAAAAAAAAACCTCGCAATATATCCTTACAAAAAGAAAGCGATTCTAAAATCAAGTGCTAAACTGCTACCTCGATAATCTTCCTTCGCGGTTCTACGCTGTGATCCTAAATCGTCCCTTCGCTATTCTTCGAGCAATGACTCTTCGCCCGCCTTTGGTTGCTTTCCTGCTCAAGTAAATGATTGCAACAGGATTAGCATGTGTTGCAGCATAGCTTTCTTTATTATTATTATTCCTAAATCAGCCAATTTGATACAGCGGGGTACAAATCTATTGAGGAAGAGGGCCCAAAAGAACAACAGAGAAGGAATGGCAGAACTATGTCTGTCCATCATAAAAGATAACATGGAGGACGGACTTCATCAGACATGAGAACAGCATGAACACAAACTTGTTCTAACAAACTGACGAGTCAAATAGACCTCTACCCACATTTGCGCAGAGTGAAGAGCCATTAGGGCAGGGCTAAAACAACCATGAGAACAGGGAGAGCGATTTACCGGGCAAAGAATCCATGGTTCCTCTTACGCCGAATGGTGCTAGGCTGGAATGTCCTTTTCGGAAACAAGATCATAGTATTGTCGGAAGAATCATTCCCTGATAAAAAATAAATAAATAAATAAATAAAATGTATTCATGATGTTTTATTGAAACACTATAATGTATTAGTCCAGAAAGACACAAATTCAAATGAATAACCACTTCGGATCATCAATGCCTCTCAGATACGAGAGAGAAAAGAAAACATATATGGCCGTTAAATTTTAACAGAACGCAACACAGGTCATATGACCTTACACAAATACGCAAGCAGAGTCTACATCCAATTGTTCCAGTTTTCAAAGCAATGAGAAAATATTACTAGTCCATCGCAATGATATTCATGAATTTTCCTTATAAATTATAAAGTTTCAACATAGTCTAAACAAATTTCGACATCAAGGCCTTATAAACTCTAACACGTACATTTATTTCCCATATGTTAGGAAAGATCCTAGAATTACTGCTTGGACCAACATAAATCATATATATCGCAAGTTCCTCATATACTACTGCAGCAATCAAGCTTAAACTTTCAGAACAGATATAGTCAAGAAGAATAACCACACCATCAAACAAATTGAAAAAAAGAAAAAAAAAATTATTGCAGAAATAATAGCACATAAATCAGAGCATGATATTCAGAAAATAATATTACCATCTTTCAACAAGGAAGCAAGAATGACAAATTAGAACAGAAAATGCAGGTAGTGGTCCGATTATTGTGCAGAATCAGGCAATTTGTTAGGAGGCAGAAAAGCCCTCCTACAAATAGAAGTAGAGGCCATAAACGCCGAGAGGAGAGGACAACACAGCAACACTGGTCCTTCAAAGATAACACACTACACACATCATGACACAAATCCAAAGCAATAACCACTTTATAGTATCAATGCCTCCTCGAATTCAGAAAACAACAGGAACAGCCGATGATGAGTTTTCTCGACATCTTTTCCAGTACTGGTTAGTGGCAAGACTTGCGTACATTTAAAGGAAGGCGATGAGCTGAGAAAAGAAGATACAATTTCCCCCCACCTTTTTGTGTTATGCATGCAATATCTCGGTAGAACACAAAAGAAGGCTGCATGAAGCACTGGATTCTCCTTCCCAAATGCCAAAAAACTTAATATCACTCATGTTGCGTCATGGATGACCTTCTACTGTTTTGTAGGCGAGATAAGGCATCCATTACTATTCTTCTCAACACCCTACAGTAGTACAACAAAACCTCAAGGTTGTTTGTTAGAACCTGAAAAATCTTCTATCTATGTGGCTGGAGTATCAACTGAAGAGAAGAGGAGATTGATTGAAGCTGCTAGTATACCCTCAGGCCCCATACCATTCAGATACCTAGGTATACCCTCTAAGCTTAAAGTAGCAAACTATGATTGCTTAACTTCACAATTCACTACAGCAATAGGTAATAATTGGAACCCCAAATATCGTTCACTTGCTGGTAGAACGGAATTGCTGTGAACTGTATAGCAAGCCACTGCCTGCTGATGGTCGGAGATGTTTTCCATACTAGGTGGTGTTGTGCAGAAACCAACCAAGATCTGCAGGAGCTTCTTATGGAATAGTAAAAAGCCACAGGTTTCATTGAAAGATTTGTACAAGCCTAAGAAAGGAGAAGGGATAGGCTTCAGGGATTTCAAAGTCTGGAATAATGCTCACTAATGCAAGTAATTGTGGAACATCCAACAAGAAAAGCAAAGACTATGGACTCAATAAAGTCACCGGCACTATCTTCAAAGATGCAGCCTGGAAGAATTTAAAGAAGGCTGAGGTACCTCAGCTTTCATGAGGAGAATAGGAGAGACCAGAGATCAGCTGATCAGCAAATGTGGCCGTTTGCAGCTGATGATTGATCTGTTTCAGCAGTGCACAAGAGCTGGAAGACAGAGCACAGCGGCAATCTATGATGTTTTTGACTTTTGAGAAGCAAGGATCGTCCATGATTCCATGGAGAAACTCTGATGTTGTTCGGAAAGGCCAAAATATCCAAATATATGTCTGTACTGTTGGGGCAATGGCAAAACATTCCGCATTGTCGAATGTTGCTGTTGGCTCTTTTTCAAAGTCCCACATTGGTGGGCAAACTTTATTTTGTTCACTTTTTATATCCCCTCACCACATGGATGGTTTGAATTAATGAGTTTGGGTTGTTTTATGCGGGCAGTAGGCTAGCCTATGTAATGCAAATGCACGCGCACGCCGCCGCCGCCGCCGCCTGCCCGTCCGGTCCGGGATGGATGTGTCAGACGGGTCCGATCTTCTCTTTTTACCAATATTTTGAATGGTTTTCTATCAGTTTCTTCGGTCATCATCGATTGCGATTCTTATGCTCGACTTTACCACTTCTTCCGCATTTTTGAACGTGTGAAGAGTGGGAAACGTTCCACTCTTCCACATTTTTTTTTATTTAATAAAAAATATTTTTTGTTTTCGGAAATAATACATCGAATACCGAAAACCGAGAGCATAACCTTCCAACTCCAAGAACCCGAACTCTCTTCCATTTTCCATAGATTTGGACATTGATTCTGCAATTCCATTCCTTCAATCACAAGTGCACGAGATCGAAGGCGTTGTGTTAACCTTGGGGGTAGATTGACCGAGACGGGATTTACACCAAAGTCCGATCGAATTTCATTTCAGAACAGTGATAATCGATTACAGCACAACATTATTCTCAGAGTATTGGTTTGGTTATTATTTCTTTCGTATTAATTGCTGCGTATATTTTGAATATATTACAACATTCTGAAGTGAAATTTTCGTTTCGTATAAGTAGCAATTTTGCTTGCGTTTGTGTTGTTCAATTATTGTGCCTTCTATTCCGAAAATATTTACTTGTCTCAGGATCAAGTTGGCTCTATTTGAGTTTGTTGTTGTTGTTAAATTGATTGGTATTATTTTCGATCGATACTGCTGCCATAATTCACCTACCGTTCGATTATTTGCCCGCATTGAAGTTTTGTTTGTCGTTGCTGCTTTGGGAAAATTCTGTTCGGTTTTGTGCTTTCAATATATTCAAACTTTGCTGGACTGAAATTGCACATTCTCGGTTTTCTGCCTTGCTATACTTTGTTGCTTTTGCTAGATACCGCTGAGTGTTTCCGGTTGAGACGTTTTTGTGGATGCTGCACTAAGCCTCGGTTATTGGTTTGCTCAATTAGAATTATTTTACTCAAGTATCACAGAATTTAATTGATATAAGAGTTCGGTTTTCTAGTGTTACCTGTTGTAATTTTGGATTTGGTTGGTTCATGTATTGAAGAACGCTTACTGCTGCTAGTACTATAGTGCTTCAGTACATTCTTTTGTTGTGCTTGTTATTCTCATTCTGATATGGCTTCAAGTGTTCCAAAAATTATTCTAGATATGTTGAAAGTAGAAGTACTAGACAGTACCAATTACCGTAGGTGATCACAAAGGATGTTGATCTTATTTGAGGCTCTGGAGGTTGATTATGTGTTATTAAATAATCCACCTACCCAGAAGGATACCGATGATGCACTTGCCACTCCAACTACCACTCCCGTTCCCGCTGCCGCTAAGAAAGGTGATGAAGTTGTTACATAAAAATAAGAACCAGACAACAAGACTGTTCAAGGTCATCTTCTGCAGCATATGAATAACAAATTATTTGATATGTTCTTCAGCGTTGAATCTTCAAAGGATATTTGGGATATTCTAAATAACAAGTATGATTCTGATAAAGCCGGGAGAAATAAGTACGCTGTTAGAAATCTATTGAGATTTTAAATGGTTGATGATAAGCCGGTGATGAATCAGGTACATGATTATGAGCTTTTGGTTGCTTAAGTATTGGGTAAAAGGATGAAGATATGTGAGACATTTCAGGCAAACATGCTAATAGAGAAATTCCCTCCATCCAAGAGTGATTTCAGAAACCATCTGGAGCATAAAAAGACGGATCTAACGTTGCCATAATTGATCAGTCATAGTGAGATCAACCGAATTGCTTGAATTAATACATACAGACTTAGCAGATTTTAAGAACACCGAGAGTAGAGAAGGAAAACGATATTATGTGACATTTCTTGATGATTATTCGAGATATACTAAAGTTTTCCTCCTCAGGTCTAAAGATGAGACTGAAGGTATGTTCTTAAAATATAAGACAGAAATAGAAAACCAATTGGACCGAAAGATTAAGAGGCTTAGGTCTAATAGGGGTGGTGAATATGGAACTAGTTTTTTAAAGGATTTTTGTGATAATCATGATATCATACATGAAACTAGTGTCCCTTATTCTCTCCAACAAAAAGGTGTAGCTAAAAGAAAGAACAGAACTCTAAAGGAAATGATGAATGTTATACTATTGAGTTCTGATATGTCTGCCCATCTGTAGGGGGAGGCAATTCTATCTGCATGCTATGTTTTGAATCAGGTTCCCCATAAAAAACTAGACAAGAATCCCTATGAATTATGGAAAGGTTTTGAACCTAACCTAAAAATTTTAAAAGTGTGGGGGTATCTAGCTAAGGTTGGTTTACCGGACTTTAGAAGAACCACCATGGGAATAAAGACTTTTGACTTTACATTTATTGGATATGCTCAAAACACTACTGCATATAGATTTCTGTGTTTAAATGATTATTATATTTGTGAATCTAAAAATGCAGAATTTTTTGAGAATGTGTTTCCCATGAAAAATAATGCATGTGACTTTGCTAACTCTTCTAATGCTTCTTCAGAGCCCTTGTCTTTACCACCTCTCTTAGTATTGAAAATGATAATGTCAATGAGCCTAGGAGAAGTAAAAGACGAAGGATTGAAACTAGCTTTAGACCTGATTTTGTTACTGCTTTCTTTGTTGAAAATGATGACCATGATATGATACATATGGACTTTGTATCTACATATCTGATTGAGGAGAATCCTAAATCCTATAAGGAAGCAGTAACTTCTATGGATGCTAGTTTTTGGAAAGAAGCAATTAAAAATGAGTTAGAATCCATTATGTCCAATCACACTTGAGATTTGGTTGATATGCCTAAAGGTTGTAAACCAATTAGATGCAAATGGGTCTTCAGAGAGAAATTGAGAACTGATGGAACCATAGATAAGTTTAAGGCTAGATTAGTGGTTGTAGGCTACAAGCAAAAAAAAGACGTTGACTTTTTCGATACTTACTCTCCGTGACTAAAATTGCCGCTATCCGTTCTTTGGTTACCTTAGCTGCTATCCATGGACTTATAGTTCATCAAATGGATGTGAAAACAACATTTCTAAATGGTGACCTAAAAGAGGAGATCTATGTGGAGCAGCCCAAGGGTTGTGAGGTTCAAGGTCAAGAAAATAAAATGTGTAGATTGAGAAAGTCATTGTATGCCCTCAAACATGCTCCTAAACAATGGTACAAAAAGTTTGACCAGACCTTAGTGAGCAATGGTTATGTAGTAAATGCATCTGATTCATGTGTTTATTCCAAATTGATTGGACATGAATGTGTGATAATCTGCTTGTATGTGAATGACATGTTGATTCTTGGCACAAGTGTGACTGTGGTCGATGAGACCAAATTGTTTTTATCTTCTCATTTTGAAATGAAAGATTTAGAAGAAGCTGATATCATTCTTGGTATTAAAATGAGAAAAACCGAGAATGGCTTTTCCTAGAGTCAATCACATTATGTTGATAAGATTCTAGAAAATTTTGATTGTCAAGATGAAATGCCTATGAAAACTCCCTATGATCCAAGCATATATTTGAAAAGGAACCTAGGTGCTAGTGTTTCTCAAGCTGAATATGCTAAAATCATAGGTAGTGTGATGTTCCTCATGAATTATACTAGACCTGACATAGCCTATGCTGTGAGTAGATTGAGAATGTATACTTACAACTTAGGTAGTGATCACTGGACTGCCCTTCGCCGTTTGCTTAGATACCTTAAAGGTACTAAGGATTGAGGTTTGCATTTTTGTAAATTTCCTACTGTGTTAGAGGGATTTACAGAAGCTAACTGGATTCCTGATAATGATGAGATCAGTTCCACCAATGGTTATGTATTTACCTTGGGAGGAGGAACTGTATCTCCAAGTCTGCCAAGCAAGCTTGTATAGCTCCCTCCACCATGGAGTCAAAGTTTTTTGCCCTTGAGTTAGCTGGTCAAGAGGCAGAGTGGTTGAGAGACTTGTTAGCCTATGTGCCTTTGTGGAGGAAACCCTGTGTACCAATTTCTTTACATTGTGATTCACAAGCAGCTATATATATTGCCAAGAACACTGTTTATAATGGTAAGAAGAGACACATCCGCATTAGACACAATTCTGTGAGACAATTGTTGAGGAACGGTGTGATCTCTTTATGTCCCGTTTGGATTGGGGTGGATCGGGGTGAACGGAGGTGAATCAATTGATTCATCCCGTTTGGCTATCAGGTTAATGTTTTAACCTAGGTGAATCGGGGGTTAAAGTTTCACCTCTATTCACCTCGATTAACCTCGTTTTCATTAACCTCCGATTTCGGGGGTAACGGAGGTGAAGGTGAAAGAATAAGTAAATTTTTGACTTAATAGGACTAAAATACCCCTCAATATGACTTATTTATTTAATATAAGGGTATAAATATCATTTATTTTATTATTATAATCTTCATTTACCTCAATTTAAACGAAAATTTTAAAACATTCACCCCGATTCACCCAGGTTAGTTTAATATCATCCAAACAGAATTTTAAAACATTCACCCCGATTCACCTCAATTCTCTTCACCTAGGTTAATTTTTAATGTTTACCCCTACCTCGATTCACCCCAATCCAAACGGAGCCTTAGAGTTCGTTCAATCCGAGAGGAATTTAGCAGATCCTCTCACGAAAGGTCTAACAAAGAGGGTCATCCTTAAATCGTCGAGGGGAATGGGGCTGAAGCCTTTGAGTTGAATAAAGTATAGTGGATACCACATGTGGTCAGACGAAGCCATATGATTACTCTTTTGCACTACATTCTCATTCCAATGACGTGTAGTAGTGCTTTGTAGACAGGTCGAGCTTTATGCTCTTAATGAGTTCATAGCCCTATGTTTTGGGTGCTCCTAGTGAGACGGACTTGATGAACTCACCGCTAGACATTTATAAGGTTGAGCATGCTTATGCTCTTAATGGATCCATAACCAAATTTGGCGGTGCTAGTGAGACACACTTGATGGATTCACCTATGTGAGTGTGAAGGTGGGCCGCCTTCTATGAAAGACTCAAGCTGTCTCTCTAGAGCACTCCTGAGTACCCAAGGTATGCGCATGGCCATTAAAAGCGCAAGTGTTACTAGTGCAGAATTTGTAAAATTTAAGGAAAGACGTGTGTTGCAAGAGTCTCAATTGAAGTCTAAGTAGTTCAAGACTCATTCACTCCCTAGATACAGTTGTTGCCTCACTTCACTACATATCAATTCAATCCTTGTGACATTGATACCTAAGTGTTATTCCTTCTTTGCCCAAATCTTTTGTGATTTTCTTTCTGTTTGTCATTGGTAGGGGATTGTTGGAGCAATGGCAAAACATTCAGCAATGCTGAATGTTGCTGTTGGCTTTTTTTCAAAGTCCCACATTAGTGGGGCAAACTTTATTTTGTTGAGTTTTTATATCCCCTCACCACATGGATAGTTTGAGTTAATGAGTTTGGATTGCTTTGTGTGGGCAGTGGGTTGGATTATATACCACACACGCGATCGCCTGCTCGTCCAATCCGAGTTGGGTATGGGTGTGTCATAGACCCAGACGAGCCCGACCTTCTCTTTTTATCAAAAGTTTGAACGATTTTCTATCAATTTCTTCAGTCATCATCGGTTGCGATTCTTATGCTCGGTTTTAACCACTTCTTCTGCATTTTTGAACATGTGAAGAGTGGGAAACGTTCCACTCTTTCACATGTTTTGTTTATTTAATAAAAAATATTTTTTTTTTTGGAAATAATACACAGAAAACCGAAAACCGAGAGCATAACCTTCTGACTCCAAGAACCCGAACTCTCTTCCGTTTTCCATAGATCTGGGCATTGATTCTGCAATTCTATTCCTTCGATCACAAGTGCACGGGATCAAAGGCGTTGTGTTAACCTTGGAGGTAGACCAACCAAGAAGGAATTTGCACTAATGTCCGATCGAACTTCACTTCAAGGCAGTGACAATCGATCACGACACAACGTTATTCTCAGAATATTGGTTTGGTTATTATTTCTTTCGTATTAATTGCTGCGTATATTTCGAATATATTACAACAAGTACTCTCTGGTTATCTAGGCAGAACAAGCTGCTAACAAGAGATCAACTTACACTTTTGAATATTGATACCACTGGCCCACTAGGCAAGGAGGTCACCAAAACCCATAGCCACCTTTTCTTCTGCTGTAACTTTAGCCATGTAGTTTGGGAATGAAAACAAATAGGAAAAATCACAAGAGTAGGAAGATCGAAATCAAGGCATGAAAGTTGACATTGGCGGCTACAGTTTACATGATCTGGGATTATAGAAATAGGGTTGCTTTTGAGAATCATGTACCTGGGTCGTCTAACATTGTTATGAAAGTTAAAGTTTTTGTTTATAGAATGTCTTACAAAAATCATCCACACTTCTGTATAAAATTTTGAGGGTGTGTTTTCAGAATTTATTTTTGTTCCCCATGCCTTGATATAACCGCAGACCCAGAGTAGTTTATAATTATTTTTTTATCTATATATATTTACCTTCGTTCCCCCTCCCCCTTCCCTCCCTCAAATAAAAAAAAATTAAAAAAACATCAGATGCTGCATTGCATTTTACAGAAGGCAATAGAAGTCCTAGAAATCATTACTTAAGTTGTTCGTGTCAAAAAAAGCTGAGAATATTACTAGTCTATGGCTTCCATGTTGATGTACTTGGCTCAGAAATTAGGAAGTTTGACATAGTCTAAATAAATTTTGACAAGTCTAATACAAAACATTTCTTGCCTCATATGTTAGCAGAGAACCTAGCACTAAAAGTTGGACCAGCCTCCTAAATCATAAATATCAAAAGTTCCCGTCATGCCACTAGCAATCAAGCTTTCAATTATGGAACTTTCAGCACAGGTATAAACACGAAAGAATAACTTCACCAACAAAAAAATGGGAAAAAAATTGCAGAACTGGAAGCATATAAAAGCAGGACTCAATTAATATTCAGATTTTATTACCATCCGGCAAGATGAAATCGAGAGACGGCATCCCTGCTGGATGCAAGAACCCATCGACAACAGCTTTGTCTTCAAATTTCTGCTCATTCCCTATATTTTCTGCCCATTAAAAACCAAGGCAGATCACAGTCACTTTCAAACCAGTCAAATGAATAAGTCAAAGCAAAATGAAAAATGCATTCAAGGTAGGAACCATTAGGCAAGAAGAATCTGAGAGAAGGGAGACCACAGGGATGCAGCAACCCTTGAGAAGACAAATTCTTCACAGAAGAAAATACGTCGTTCTGAGGAATCGGATTTGGGTTCGGATTCAATAGGGGTAAGAATAGGTTAGAGGTGGTGGGTTTGTTTAGCGTTTGAGAAGGAATAACATTCCAATTTGGTTTTTTCTGAGTTAATGATGAGGACGGGTTTCGAATGCAAGTTAGGATGGATGATGCGGAGGAGCGTAGTAGGGTTTTAGACGCCATTTTTGGAGATGGGTGGAGGTCGGACCCAGGAGAGAAAGCGCGGTTCTGGAACCGGAGATTGAGGGGCAAGGGGGTGGCAGACTGGCAGGCAAATGGGAGAGAAGCTCGTGCTCAGCACTTTTATGGGCCTATTAGATTTGAAAAAAAACTGGGGTCTAGTATAGTTTGCTTTCATTTCATTCGAGGCCCAATCTCTACAAAACTGGAGGCGTTTATTAGCTGGTTCTTCGCCTCCCGCCTTCTTCTGCGTACCGGAACACCAAATCGGGGAGGAAGCAATAGAGAGGCGGCAAACAGGAGCAAAGGACCTGCAGCAATTAGAGCACAAAGACCCCACCTAATGGTATAGATATACTCTTTCAATTTGTTTAAATTTTTGTAATGTTATTGTGTAATTCTATTACACTTTATTATTACTTGTTACGGAACAAGGAACGAATCGAACAAATAAACATAAATTTACTTTTTTTACTCACCGCCATGTATGAGTTCCTTATAAGAATCAAATTGATAATATTATAGCCTACATATGATTAAAATATGTAATATATTAAAATAACGTCACGAAGTCCACTATATACCTTACTATCATAGACCACAACATCAAGCCTTACAATGGGGATTCTTGGATTGTTGTTCTCCATTATAAAAACATATCATGCTCACCTTAATTGCTATTTGGGTTTTTGATTTGTGTTTGCAATGTAACGCATAGGAGTGGGCTTGGCAAAATATGGATGCATGCCAAAGGAAAAGTAATATTTATATGGTTTAAGTAACACCCTAGTTTTTACTACTGAACATTTTCGTTTTAAATTACGTTTTAGTATAAGCGAAAGATAAAACTTAGGGTATTACCATCCCACCTAACATAAAATAGGATAAACTATAAGTGTTTATCTCATGTTATATACAAGACTAAAATCTATAGCAACAAACAACATTTGAAAGGGGAGTACCTCTATCGAGGTAAAATGAAATAGATAACATAATAGCGTTTACAAATGGAAATAAGTGAGTAGGGATACAAAAGAGTCTAAAGGCTTAAATATCTGATAAAGACTAAAGAATTCCAAGCATGAGCTAAACCCCCTTTTTCTATATTGTTAAGTGATCAAGGTGTAAAAGAAGGTAATTAGGAGTAGTTTTTGCTAAGAGTTTGGTGTAGCATTTGGTAAAGATACACAACTCTAGATTAAAGATACATATCGTGTTAGCATGTTTTGTTGATATAAATTATGTGTAGGGTTATTTTATCTTGTATTTATGAATTGCTATATGAAATCACAGTTTATGTGTTTTTATGAATTCATGTGATGTTTCTATATTTTAGGCCTTGTTAGGCTTTGCTTTAAATTCTCAAGCATGTGTTGTGTAACATGTTATTTAATAAGTATTTGGTTAGTCGATTAAAATGTGATTAAGTATTATTATTTGTGAAATATGTTGATGTTGGTGTTGACATTGATTCAAGAATGTAAAATTTATGCCAAACTCTCAAAATGTGAATTATGGATAAGGGAGTGGCACTTTTGGGGCATATTGTGTCTAAGGAAAGGGTATAAATGGACCTAAAAAAGGTCAATACAGTGGTGGAGTAGTCACAACCGACTAGCCCGACCAAGATAAGGAGCTTTTTGGGACTAGATGGGCATTATCGAAGGTTTGTAAAGGACTTCTCAAAGATAGCTGCTCCATTGACAATCTTGATAAGGAAGACCACCATACTTAAATGGATGAAAGCATGTAAGAATGCATTTTAGAAGTTAAAAAGAAGGCTAACTTCTACCCTTGTGTGAGCAATACCATCAGGAATGGAGGGCTTTGTAGTATATAGTGATGATTCGAAGTATGGATTAGGGTGTGTCCTTATGCATCATGGTAAGATGATTGCTTATGCCTCGCACCAATTGAAAGATTATGAGAAGAATTATCTAACGCATGATTTGGAGATCACGATAATAGTATTTTCCCTCAAGATTTGGATACATTATCTATATGGTGTTCCATGCCAGGTGTTCACTGATCATAAAAGCCTTAAATACCTCTTTACTCAAAAAAAGCTTAGTATGAGACAAAAGATGTGACTAGAGCTACTTAAGGACTATGATTTGGATATTTAGTACCACCCAAGAAAAGCTAACGTGGTTGCAAATTCTTAGAGTCAAAAGGCCCAACATGGAGTAACAATAATGAAGGGCGAAATAGGTACGCTAAGCATGATGGAAGTAAAGCTCGACTTAGTTGCAGTGATCATTTGAGCCCATTAGAAGGATAAGAACTTAGAGAATCTTCAAGAGATGGCCTTGGTGGGAAAGACATCTTGCTTTGGAGATTGGAGTGCACGATGATTTGCGATTGAGATTTATGGAACTGTTATATGTTCCTACAAAAGAGGAAATCAAGAGGAAGATCATGGATGAAGCTCACAGCTTACCTTATTCAGTGCATCTAGGTGAGACAAAGATGTATAAGAATTTATAAAAAGTGTTTTTTGGTGGGATAAGATGAAGAAGGAAGTTACTATGTATGTGGTTCATTGTTTGACTTGTCAAAAGGTGAAGAATTTGCACCAAAGGCTTGTCGGGTTTACTCAACCCTTATATGTGTGTCAATGGAAGTGGGATTCTATTTCTATAGATTTTGTAACAAATATGCCTCCAACAGGGTGATGTATGAATGTTGTATTAGGTAGTGGTGTATCATTTAAACAAGCCAACTCATTTAATAGCTATGAAGGACACTTGAAGCTTGGAGCGTTCGACTGACACCTATATTAAGGAGATCATGAGTCTGCATAGGTTACCTATTTTGATTGTGTCAGATAGGTACCTAAGGTTTCAAGTTAGATCTGTATAGCTTTGTAGGAAGCTTTTAGTACCAAGCTTAATTTTAGTACAACTTATCATTCGAAGACTAATGGGAAGACAAAGAGAACTATACAGATATTAGAGGACATGTTGAGGACATGTGCAGTGGACTTCCATGGGATTTGGGTTGAGCAATTACCCTTTGTAGATTTGTCTTATAATAACATCTATCACTCTAGAGTAGGCATGTCTTTGTATGAAGCTTTATATGGGAGGAGATGTCGAACCCCACATACATGGTGTGAAGTGGGAGAGAGATGGCTTATTGGACCATAGCATATCAAGCAGACGATGATAATACTCGTATTATCCAGAAAAGAATGAAGTCAACTCAGATTCATCAAAATAGCTATATTGATATAAAAAAAATGAGGCATAAGGAGTACTCGATGGGTGATCATGTGTTTCTTAAGGTGTCACTAGTGAAAGGAGTGGAATGGTTAGGTTTAACATGAAAGTTGAGCCCTAGATTTATTTGAGTGAGTGGGAGAAGTAGCCTATAGGATGACCCTATCAATGGACTTGAAGAGGGTACATAATGGTTTTCATGTGTCCATTCTACGATCTTACGTGCCTAACCTGTCACATGTGATCTAACATGAACCATTACATCTTGGAGACAATTTGACCTACGAGGAGAGACCAGTTAAGATTTTAGATTATCAAGAGAAGTATAAGAAGTAGCATGGTCCCTTTGGTAAAAGCTATATGGGCGAACCACAGAACCATAGAAGATACATGGGAGGTGGAGGCCAATATACAGACACAATATCTTCATCTCTTCAAGTAAGTGATGTATGTTGAGTTTTGAGGACACAACTCCTTCTTAGGAGGGGTGAGTGTAAAACCACGCTAATTAAAAGAATTCTGTACTTGTTATAATATGTGGTGAATTTGGTTATTTTTATTTTATATGTCTTTGGATGTGTTATTTTATTGTGTTTATTTTACATGGGTTAATTAATGGGTGATATGGATAATATTTAAATTCAAACCTTTTATAATTATATACCTATAGTCTCATATATTAAGATTTATATTTACGAATGTAGTTTATATAAGTATCCAAACATTTAAACAAAAGGCTATTGGTGTGAATGTGGAATATGGGTATTAGAATTATTTGTTATATATTTATTCATTAAAGAAAGAAAAAAAAATAAACTAACCTACGAACCACATTTATGGGCCTCATGGGATGTGTTTTAGAATTTGCAAATACATAAAGGTGCCAAGGAGAAAAGAAATGATGATGATGATGATGATGATGATGATGATGATGATGATGATGATAATAATAATAATAATAATAATAATAATGATAATAATAATAATTAAAGGCACTCTTACGCAGATAAGCCATTAGACCCATTACTACTACACTTGAGGATCTGATAGCACCTAGGAATATTACCTAATGGGGTGCAGTGTGTGTGCTAAATTTTGGGGAGGACTGTAGTGGTGATAGGTAGTGGATTGGGCAAGAAAGAAACTAATAATAATAAAGAAAGTGGTTACACATGGGAACATGGGAGTTAGGACTTGAAATAAGCGACTACAAACTTCTATAAATAGCTGTAATAGGATTCAATAATCATAAAACTAGTTATCAACTCTACCACTAATATAGTTTTCTTATAAAATTTTTTTTGTAGCCAAACCTCTTCAATGACACTTAATAATTAAAGTGGGGTGGTTCAAGATTGTTACTATAGTTCACGAAAGGCTTAGCTCATGTATTATTGCTGGGTAGATAGTGAAGTACTGATCACATTTGTTACAAGTAGGTACCTATATCTTGTCCTTTTAAATTTTAGATTTAAATATGTGTTAATTATTTTTGGATGATTATTTTATTGATCATTGATTTCATGTATATGCATATGGTGTTTTAGATTCCATGCATTGTTGTTTTATGCGTGACTTAATTTAACGGTTTTTTAAAATATTATTTTGGTATGAATTATTCCAAAAACAATGTAAGTTATCGTATAAATGTTATATAAATTTTACAGATTACACATTCATGAATTGAAGGTCATGTAATTTTTATTAAATATTTGGAAACTCATAGTGTTGAAATTTATATACGTAAATTTTAGAAATAGGATTTTACCTTGAACTAGTGGTGTAGGGTGGAGTCTTCCCTAGATGCATCGAAAATAAATAACGATGTAATATGTGCCTACGAGGTGGTGTTATGTCTTCTAAGATGTCTAGTGTGATCAGTCTCAAGAAGTCTCGATGGTCCAGTGGAGGTAGATTTTATTAAGTGTGAAAGAGTGAGATTTACTAATGGTGACCATATTTTCTCAAGATTTTATAAGCTGACTCTTTTATTTTGTCTATTGAATTTTTCATATGATTTATCAAGGTGTTTAAATTGTATTATGTTTTTCTAAAAGAAAATTAAAAGATAACAATTTTACGTGGCTAGAGTGGGTACCAATTGAGTTGTGGCTCATTTTTCTATATTTTCTATTTTCCACATGTAGAGTTGATGCATGCATGCACGGGGAAAGGGTCAACATAGGCGTATTTAGTTGGTTTGAATCACTATTAATGATTTATTCATTTCTTTTCTTAAATTCCATGTAATTCAAATATTTCTGGTTTATTTCTCACTTTATCTTTAGTTCATTGATTATAAACTCGTTCTTCAATATTTCCTACATTGTGTTCCTTCAGGGACATGGCATAACACCCTGATGTTTTGCTTGTTGTTTGATTAATCTATCATATTTACCCGTTTTAAATTTTATGGGGTGTTACACTTAGTGATATTTTTGGGATGTTGTACTAAATTTTGTGGATTGGTGAGTCTTATAGGTGGAGTTATGGCATGGTTGTTAATTAGGGTTTTGGGGAGGGTATTATGGCATTTTTTCCTTATGTGATGTCATTTTGTGTTTGTTTTGATTTATGTCTTATATTTACTTCATATGATTATGACATGTTTGATTTTAATAAACATGATACATTTCTAAATGTTTTAAATCATAACAATTATTGGAATGAATTCATTAATACTCGGTATTTTATGTAACAATGATAAACAATATCCCATGTGATAAAGCACGTGTAATATAAGCGAAAATGATAAGTAATGAAGTGTTATGTTTTAAGTAATGGTTAATGAATGAATAAAATAGTAATAGGTAAAGTAAAAAGTCACACGAGTTAGGACCAAGTGATTCCAAGTGTTTGAAATAATTAAAATAATTCCCTGGATTTGTTATAACAAATGATCCCTAATATACTCTATATTATTTTGATCCACCGGCCTATAGGGGATATACACACTTAAGGATTAGTGATTTACTAGTGGCCCATGCATGTTTTACATTAGATATGAGAGTTTGAATGATATTGACTATTTTTCCTCCATTTGTAGGGGAAAGATGAGAGTAACTATTACGATATTAGTAAGGTTCGCTATCTTTCACCCATCCACGGGGGGAATAGGGGAGTATATGATGTAAATGGTTCATTAATCTTAATGTGATCAAATAAACAGAACTGTATGATCGCCTAAGTATGAACTTTAATACGGTTTTTTCTTAAGCCATCTCGTATCATGAGTACATATGCATATATAGTCTTGCCATATGATTCTTATATACTATGCATCCCTGAATCTATTAATTTGTATTAGGGATGACAATTCTCCCCGCGAGTTTGGAGCCCTATCAAAGATCCCTCGTTCAAGTTTCACACAGGGGAGATTTCTGGGCCTAGGTTTAGGCTTGAGGACAGGGCAGGGGCAGGGATGAGTTTGGGATCCCCATCCTCAAACCCACCCCTAACATTTTTTATATAATATATATTATATAATCTAAGTTAAAATTATGTTGTGAAAAAATGGCATCAGGTATCGGTGATAGGGTTAGATTTTTGGTATCAAGTCGGGTTTCAAGTTTGGAGAATGAATCAAGGATGGGGGCGTTTGGATGCATAATAAGATATCTAAGGTAAATACCAAGATCTTATTTAAGTGGAATTTGGATATTGATCAAGAAGTTGATTTGGGTATTAGGATCTACATTAGAGGTGACAAAGAGTTTGGATTTTTTTTAGTACAAATATTCATGCTAGAAATGGAGTGCACAAATTTATAGCTAGGAGTGAGGAGAAACTAGAGAGTGGTGACAGATTGAGGCTCCTCAATATGCTCTTAAGTGGGTCATTTCAATCTAAATAAATTATGTTATGCTTTCAACTTGGTGATCTACTTTAAGAACTCTAGCATCTATTAGAAGTCCAAGAATACAAAATTAAATTTATTATTTGTTTTTTCTCTTCATCATTCTTTATCTCCATCCTTTGAAAATTTTAAGTTACCCGAATACTGCAGAACTCATTTCAATAGAAATGGAGAAGAGAAGCAGAGACATACTATAACTAGAGGACAATGACCTCATTTATGCTAAAGGTGTAGTTTAGAAAAAGTTTATTTTTTTCCAACCAATAATATCATAGATACAACCTAGCTAAGGCTTGGTTTGGGAAAATTTTCAAGATTTAATTGTAATTTTTTAAAACTTTCAGATTTTATACTATTTTAAATGTGAAACAACCAATTGCAATAGCCAATAGTAATAAAAATTTTAACCTGTATCTAAGAAAATCCCCGTAGCATATTTAAGCAATTTATGCACCAACTAGATAAAAATGATCATCAAAGCTTCACATGTTTGCTAGAGCCATTACCCATTCCTCATAAACCTTGGAAAAGTGTTTTGATGAACTTTATATTATCACTCCTCATGTCTAAGGGAATAGAGATTGATCATGGTGGTGGTATATCAATTTAGCAAGTGAGAGAATTTCATTCCCGTACTAATTACTAAAAGGTTACACAACCAAACAATGCGCAAAGTTGTTTTTCAAGAATGTGGAGAAGTTTTGGGGTTTGCTAAGAATCATCATTAACGATATAGATTCAAAGCTAAGTTTTGGAGTAAGTTGCTCAAGATGGCGAGTTTTGAGATCTATTGTCATAAAAATAAAATAAAAAAAGGTGGGTGTTTTGTTAAAGATCTACTTAGGCACTTTATGAGTGTTAACTAGTGAAATTAGGCCAAGTTGTTGAAATTTTCTCAATTTCCCTATAACCTGTAAATGAGTAAGGTGGTACAACATAATCCATTTGAAATTTTTATGGGCATCAAACTCTCACTTCACATATAGTAAAGCAAGATAATAATGGCATCAATCTTACAACACAGTCATTTGTACAAATGTGACATAAGCAACTTAACCCTATTAGGACCTACTTGGGCAAGACATTAAGAAGATGAATAAACATGATGATAATTATTGAAGTCAATAGAGTTTCAAGCAAGAAACATAGTGGGTGTAAAATTATAGACGACTGAAATTGAGGAGGATGTCACTTCTTGCTTTGAACACATACTTTTGTGGAATGTTTTAGAACGTTATAGAGAACTATAGAGTATTATGGATGAGCATATGCTTATATACTCCTTATTGATAGTTCTAGTGAGACTCTATCTGATTTTAAGTTGATATTACGGTTAGATTGGCATCTCGTGTGTATTTTCAAATGATATTTAATCAATTATGATTATATTGGATGTTTATTGGTCATATTATTTTAGGTTAGAATGGATTTAAACCCATATGATTTTGGATTTGTAAGAGATAAAGTGTAATCCCCCAAAAATTTCAAAAACCTATATTTTAATAAATAACTTTTATTTGAAATAAAATTAGCTTTTAAAATTATTTATTTTAATTATTTTATGAATTTTTGAGTATATAATTTGAACGGGAGTATTTAGTAAATTAAAATAGATATTTTTCATTTTATTTTATCATGCTATTTTATTTACATAATTTTCCAAACTAATATTTTACTAACCTTATCCTTTTTAAACGAATATATTAGATTATAATGAATTAAATTATTAAATTAAATAATTTATCAAGAATATTACATTTTATGATTTTATAAATTAATTTACTTTATTTTCCCTATTTTTCCATTTCCCTTCTTACCCTTCCCCCCTTTTTCCTTTTCTTCTCTTCCTTTTCCCTTTTCCCCCTCCCTTGGGCCGCCCGGCCTGACCAACCCCTCCCCTGCGCGCTTGGGCCAGGCCCGTTTCTCCTTCTCCTCCTCGTGCACCGTCCAGCACACCCGGCCCGTCCCTCCTTTCTTTTCCCCCTGGACCGGTCGTCTTACCTTATTTTTCTTTTCCTGCGCCGGTCCGCCCGCCAGCCCTTCTTCTCCTCTCTTCTTCTACCTCTGCCCAACCTTCTCCCGTCGTCCACACCAGCCCTGCAACTGCCGCCACCTGCCACCGCACCTGCTCCCTCTCCCTCTCCCTCTCTTTCTTCCCCCGTTATTTTCTTTCCTTTTTTGAGCCAAACCGGCTCTTGGACCACACCTCGCATGCTCTCTCCCTTTCCTTCTTCTTCCCTCTCTTTCCCCTGCCAACCGACCACCATCTACCACCCTTCGTCCTCTCGCCGACTGGCCACTGCCCCTCTCTTCTCCCTCTTCTTTTTCTTCATCTCCTAGCCCTTCATTCCCCATATTTTCGAGCCCTTCTCCTTCCCTGAGCTCCCTCTTCTCTCCTTCCTTCTTCCCCATTTTTTTCTTGTTTTCTCTCCACGCCGCCTCCAACCGCCGTTCCAACCACCGCAACCAGCCCCTGTGCCGCCTCCTACCACCACCCCCTACTACCCTGCACCATCACGCCACCCCTCGAGCCCCCTGCACTTCCTCCCTTCTCCACCCCTTCCTTTTTCTCCCCATTTTTCTCCTTACCGCCAAGCCTCCTGCAACCGCCCCGTCCGCCGCCGTCCGGCCACCTCTGCCACCCAACCCACCGTTCGTGTAACACCCCCAAATTTACTACTGAAAAATTTCGTTTAAATCAAAGTTTTAGCGGAAGCAAGAAAATTAAAACCGTAAATTCGGGGGCATTACCGCCACACTTAGTACCAGATCGATCCATAACTACCGACCCGATACTAAGTGCTAAGGCTATGAAGAATAAAACTAGAAACGAATCATTCATAAAACACGAATTCTACAAATCAGAGTGCGAAGGTAAGAAGTTGCATTCCGAAATACAATTTAAAAGGTCCATATCTCAGAATACTTAAAATAGCGGAATAGCAAGATACGATAGAACCCTTGAAAGGTTAAATACGACATTTGTATCCTCTAAAGACAAATACGATTAAATCACGCGATTTTCGAAGGTAATTATCCGGACCACTTACTCACTCATATCCAGCCTTCCACCCCAACTTAGTAACTGATCAAGACCTGCATCAAAGGTCTGCTCCCCACCATCGGTGGATCATCACAGGACCCGGTTAATCAAGGCAGTATCAGTACGGGTCCAGTACTGAGTAAGGCGTAGACGCTAAGGCCAAGCATACAATCACACACGATCATAGAAGCCACATGCATTAATACACAAGATACATGCTCAATATGTCAGCCATACATCAGGATGAGTAAACGGAAAGCTGAATCATGCTCATACAATGTCCGTTAATTCTTATTATGAGAATAATCTCTTTTACCAACAATCTTTATTTAACCTGTAAGCACGGGGACCTCCACTATTATAGCCGGTGGTCCGGAAATATAATCACAGGGCAGAACGCCTCTGACCACTATTAATAACCGGTGGATCGGACTGGCCCCGCACTTACATGGTGTTCCACTGTAAGTGATTAGTACTTTTCTGATTTAACTTATTTACTTTGGATGTACTGAGCCGAGATCCCTCCACTATTATAGCCGGTGGTCCGGAAATAAACACAGAGCAGAACGCCTCTGACCACTATTAATAACCGGTGGATCGGACTGGGCTCGGCTCAACAATCTCACTTTACGTTATTGGTGTCTTCTCAGTATCTTTCCTGATTTAACTTATTAGTTTGGGTCTGTCGAGCCCGGATCCCTCCACTATTGTAGCCGGTGGTCCGGAAATATAATTACAGGGCAACACGCCTCTGACCACTATTAATAACCGATGGAACGGACTGGGTCGGGCTCATCAGTATTTCACTTTAAGCAGTTAATGTCTTATTCGTATCTTATTGAATCATATCAGGTCCTTGACATGCATAAGTCATTCACTACATTCATTACACATAACACAGGGTAAAATTCCACATTCACAACTATACTTTTCTCAATAATACACATGATACCCAAACACCTCTAAACAGTCACCCGAACCATGATTGTCCTCACCAAGCCATGGTTAACCACTCTTAACCTTCTTTAACCGTAACAACCCTAATTCCATCATGTGAACCCTAATACCACCGTAAATCATTAATACCGCTAGGAAATCATAAATACCACTCTATAAACCCCAATACCACCTTGCAACCCTAATACCACCGTAAGCTATTAATACCACCGAATAATCATTAATACAACTATATGAACCCTGACACCACCTTGCAAACCCTAATACCACTATAAGGGTTTAATACCACCAAGTAATTATCAAAACAACTATATAAACCACAATACCATCTTCCAAACCCTAATACCACAATGAGTCATTAATGCCACCAAGAATTCGTTAAACCACTATATAAGCCACAATACCATTTTCCAAACCCTAATACCACAATAAGTCATTAACACCACCAAGAATCATTAAAACCACTATATAAACTCCAATACTACCCATTATATCTCCAAGCAACAGACTTCCCCATGCAACCTTAATTTATACCCACCTTTTCATTTACTTAATTCCACCTTCTCCTCATTATCTCACAAATGGGAAACCACTTAGGTCGTCCATACCTTGTTTAGCCAACGTACTCCCCTTTGGTCATTCTAACCTCTTATTTTTCTTTTTCAAGTTCCCCCACTTCACCACACTCCCTCACATAACCCAACCTACATGACGTAGGGGTCACGTCACATCACACTGCATCACAACACATCACACTACATCACAGCATATTAGTACACGAAGGCAAGGAAACGGGGACGTACCTCGGATCCATGCTGCGCTTCACAAATATACACATAATATACAGGTTATAGCATACAACCATACAAAGCATATAAGGCACTTAAAACATGCAGAGCACACAAGTGGCCTTAGTTACGTCCTTACCTAAATCGGCGCCGGGCTTGGAGCACGCTCCTACACTTCCTGGGGTTTGACCCGGTTACCTATAAGAGGGGAAATACTTAGGGTTAATCTCCCTCTACCAGAATTATCAAAATTCCTATCTTACCCCTATTATGGCCTAATACCCAGGCTATTATTAATAATGGGGTTTATAATTAAAAAGGATTAGGTTATTACTACTCTTATGATAGCTTATACGGATTATCACTAATTAAGTAGATTTTAGAAATCAAATACTAAGGTGAGGGTCTTAACAACATTAATAATATGCACCAATAATACCTACCCTAATAAGAATACTATTTATAATACTAGTGCTCCTAATAAAAATAATAGTAGCTATAATGATAATAATGATAATAGTAATAATTGAAATCATATTAGCATTAGTAATAGTGTATTATTGATAATAATAATAATAATAATAATAATAATAATAATAAAGTATTAGTACAACCATAGTCACTTAGGTGACAAAATCAATAATAATGTTACTAACAATAATAGGGATAATAATAATAATGATAGGAATGAAGACAATAATAATACAAATAATAATAATAAATACAATGAAAATATTAGTAATAGTATCAACGATTATAAGAATAATATTAATAAGGATAATAAGAATAACAGTAATAATCGATAAAATAATAGATGCGATAAACACAATAACGATAAAACAATGATAAGAATAATAATGATAATAATAATAACCATACTAATGATAGTAATGAAAGTAATAATAATAATATTACAATAATAATAGTAATATGGGTAATAATGGTAATGATAATAATGATACTAATAATAATAGTAATAATAATAATAAAAATAACAACAGCTTTAGTAACGTTGATAAGAAAATAGTAAAGACAACAATAATAATAATGATATTAATAACACTACTACTAACAACAATAATAGTAATAGTGATAGCAATAATAATAATAATAGCCATGATAATAATAATAACAATAATAATGCTAACAATAATAATACTAAAAATAACAATAATAATAATAATAATACTAATAGTAAAATAATGACCATGATAATAATAATTGTAATATTAATAACAATAACACAACCCTAAGTATAATAGCAATAATAATAATATCAATAATAACAATAATAACAATAATAGTACTAACAATAACAATAGTAAAAATAACAATAATAATATTAATAATAACAATTATATTAGTAATAATAATAATCATACTAGTAATACTATTAATAGTAATAACCATCATAATATTAATATTAATATTAATATTAATATTAACAACAATAATAACGATAACAGTAATAACACTAATGGTAACGTTAGTAGTAATAGCACTTAATAATAATAATAGGGATAATAATAACAATAATAACAATAATAATAATAATAATAAAGATAATAACAATAATAATATCAATAATAATAATAGCAATAATAGTAGTAATAATAATAAGGATAATAATAATAATAACAATATGATAATAATAATAATAATAATAATAATAAAGATAATAATAATAATAATAATAATAACAATAATATGATAATAATAATAGTAGTAATAATAATAATAATAATAATATTGGTGTTAGTATTAGTAGTAACAATAATATTAGTAATAATAATAATAGTGTTAATATTACTCATAATAATACTCATAATATTAGTTAATAATATTAATCCCACTAATCACCTCTTATTTATTTATTTATTTATTTAACCCTTATTATTATTTACTTATCTTATTTATTTATTTATTTTATTTTCTAGGACTTAGGGTTCAGGGGGGTTGACAACCTGACTGGGGTGGTGGTGGCGGTGGCGGCGCGGCGGCAGCAGCGGCGGCGGCGGCGGTGGAGGAAAGGAAAGAGGGAAAAATGGTGGTGGAGGCTAGGGAAGGGAAACCAAAGGGAAAGGGAGGTGCGGGGTGGTAGGGCAGGAGTTGCTGGTCATTTTGGAGGGTGGTGGTGGCGCTGCAAGCGGCGGCGTGGCCGGCGGTGGCGGCGCGAAGGTGGCGCCAGGGCTGGAAGGGTCGATTCGGGAAGGTTTTTTCGCACGGCCAGGGCGGCACGTGCGGCGCGAGTTAGGGTGGCTAAGAAGGTTGGTTGCGTAGAGGGCGGTGCAGGGAGGATTTTGGTGGTAAGGGCAGGCGGCAACGGTGGCCGAGGGCGGAGGAAACGGCGGCTGAAAGTGGGGCGGCGCGACGGGTTGGATTACTGGGTTCCAAAATCGAACCCGATTCAGGCCATTTCCGGGGCTATTTATAGAGGATTTGGAACGGGAAAACGACAAGGAGGCGAGGGAGAGTCAGAGGGTAGGTGGAGGCGTGTCCGGCGAGGCTGACCGGAGTAGGTCTGCAATTTGCAGATCGTGACCCGCCAGAGAGGACGACAGGGCTTGCGTGCGGGGAAAACGCTGCCCGATTGGTTACATCTCAAGGTAAGGTCAAATCAGGGACGAAAAGACAGGAGAGAAGGACGGAGAAGGGACGGGACGCTCGCCGCTGCGTTTTCCGGCGAGGTCGAGTTGCAGGCGGGGAGAAACGGCGTCGCGAGGAAGAAGAAGAAGGGGAGGGGCTGGACCGGCGGTCCAGGGGAAGAAAGGAGAGGGAGAAAAACCGGCCGGACCGCGCGGTTTCTTTTCCCTTTAAATGAAACGCTGCGTTTTGGGCGGGATTTGGCGAAAACGCAGCACTCGCGTCGTCAGGCAACGGTCGAAATTTCCTTTGTATCGCGACGCGGCGTTTCAGCGACTTCAGTGTCGAAACGCCGCGTTTTGGGTCACGGTCGGCCGGGCTCGCTGGGCCGCGGCGAGAAGAAGGAAAAGGGGAGGGGTTTGGGCCAGCAGGCCGGCCCAGGTCGGGGGAAAATAAGGGAGGGAAGGGGAAGGAAGAAAAAGGAAAAAGGAGGGAGGAAAAAGGAAAAAGGAAAAAGGAAAAAGAGGGAAAATTTGGGGTTGGTTTAATTAATATCATTTGGGTAATTTAGGGTATTTAATATAATTATCAAAACCATAATTAATTTCTACTTTTAGGTAAATTTTGGGATTTATGGAAAAATCTTCCTAAATTTATTTTAATTAACAAAACCCTAAATTTTCCTCTAATTAAATTACTCATATATTTTATATTAATTTGAAACTATTTTATCCTCCCCATTTTATATAATTTAAGGTATTAAATAAATTTCAAAAATGAAAACTCTAATTAACTTAAATACCATAATCTCCCCTATTTACACTCTTATAATTTCCTTCTTGATCTATCCTATTAATTCCTTTTTATTTCACTAAAAGTAATTTATTTTAATAAGTTCCCTAATAATCTCCTATTCGGCCATGATTTTCTAAATTAGGGATTTTTGGGGTATTTCAGTTTGACACCCTGCAACCCCCTCTACCACCCCCATACCTTACTTTCCCAAAAATAGCCCCCTTAACCCTTCATTTTTCCCTCCTCTTTTCCTTCCTTCTCAGCCCCTCCACCTCGGCAACCAACTTCGCCGCCGTCTCCGTCGCCCTATGCTGCCGTGAAACCACCCTTAGCCTCCACCTACACCCCCTCTCCACTCCTGCACCATTCCCTTGCCTTGAAACCTCCCCCATCTACCCTCTTTTCTAGCCCAAAGACCCCAACCCGAAAATAACTAATTTTGCCTATCTCACCCCCCTTCGAACCCTTTCTCCTCTCATTTTTGCACGGGACTCACGCTGTTCATGCAGCGTGAGCTCCCCCTTGTTTTGAAATTCATTTGGCTAAATTTTGAGGTCTATTAATAATTAATTAAAGTGTTTTATTATTAAATAAATTTTTATAAAGTTTTATCCTTTTAATTTCTTACTTCTAACCTAATAGTTATTGATATTATTTTTAGGTGTTGAGTTGCTAATTAAGCTTGAAAATTTAACCGGGATACCAGTAAGATTCGATTTTTGCGAGATTAAGGTAATCGTTAATCCTCACTTAAATACATGGAAAAACGTATGCTAGCATAGGGATTTTAGTATGATTTTATGCATGTTTTGTGTGCCTAGTATGATATATAGATGGTTGTTTACATTGATTGATAAAAAAGGAAAAGTATGATAGCCTTTGTGCCATGTGTAGATATGATAATTAAGGAAGGAGGTTGACTATTGATGGAAATTTTAAATGCTTGTCTATGATGTATTATGTTGCTAACGCATGAATAATATTATTGTCTAAGGGTATTTTAGTGATATGCTTATGAAGTATGTGATCTAATATATGTAGTTGCTAATGAGTATTATGTTGAATAATGACAAGTTGGTGGACTTAAATGATAAGAATGAATTGCTAATATTGGTATTTTATGTATTGGTGGTAAATTCATAAAAGTGGTGTAATAAAGGGGTTAAGTGGAAATTTTATAAGTGAAAAGGGTATTTTGGAGATTTTGTAGTAAAGGGGTATTTTGGTAATTTTGAAAGAAAGGGGTAAAACGGTAATTTTGTAAACAAAGGGTATTTTGGTAATTTCAAAAGAAGGGGGTGAAATGATAATTTTATAAGTAAAAGGATAAAATTTGTAAGTTGTGAGAAAGAAGGGTATTATGGTAATTTTGAAGGAAAAGGGCAATATAGTAATTTTATAAGTAAGTGGTAAGAATGGTAATTTTGGAAGTAAGGGGTAAAATAGTAATTTTGGATGAAGGAGGGTATTATGGTAATTTGCAAGCAAAAGGGTAATATGGTAAAATTGGATGTAAGGGGCAAAATAGTAATTTCATAAATAAATGGCAATATGGTAATTTTATAAGTGAATGGTGAAATGGTAATTTTATAAGTAAAGGGTATTATGGTAATTTTGGGAGTAAAGGGGTAATATGGTAATTTTGGAGAAGAAGGGTAAAATGGTAATTTTTTAAGGAAAGATAAAAATGGTAATTTTGGATGTAAAAGGGTAAAATAGTAATTTGTAAAGTAAAAGGAGTGTTATGGTAATTTATAAGTGAAAGGGTATTATGGTAATTTTGTAAATTAAAGGATAATATGGTAATTTGGTAGTAAGGGGTAGAAGAGTAATTTTGTAAACAAAAAGATATTATGGTAAACTTGGGAGTAAGGGGTAACTTGGTAATAATGATAACGACGAAGGATAAATTGGTAATTAAATTATGATTATAAAAGGGCAATTGGATAATTATGATACTAGAGAAGGGTAATTTGGTAAATTAACCAATTGAAGGGCATTATGGTAATTATAATTATGAAGAAGGGTATATTAATAATTGCAATTATGAAGAAGGGTAATTTGGGATTTATGATAATTGAAAAGGGTAAAATGGTATTTATGGTAATTAAGAAGGGTAAAATGGCAATGATAATAATTGAGAAGGGTAATTTGGTAATTTTGATAAAGGATAAGGGCGATTTGGTAATTTATCCAACTAAAGGGGCAATTCGGTAATTATGATAACGGAGAAGGGTAATTTGGTAATTTAATCGACCAAAGGGTAAGTTAGTAATTATTTACCTACTAAAGGGGTAAATCGGTAATCGTGATAGCAAGATGGGTAATTTAGTAATTTATCCAATTCAAGGGCAAGTTGTCCATTGTAATAAAGAAAAGGGCAAAATGGTAATCTAACCAACCAAATGGGAGATATGTAAGTGTAGCAATTATGAGGGGTGAATGGTGAACTAAAAAGTGTTGGAGATAACTTGGTAACCTAAATTGGATAGGGGGTAATTTGGTAACTATACAATATAAAGGGTAATATGGTAATTTATCAAGTAAGGAAGGGATGACTTAGCAATTATATAAGTAAGGGGTAAATGAGTAATTCGTACCTAACATGTCGTTGTGATTGTGGACCATTATAATATGATTTAAATAATGCTGATTAGCCAAGTAAGAGTATTTGATAATTAGTATGGCCTTAATGGTTTTCTCTGTGATATCCTGAATAATCATCTGAATAAGAAACGATTAATGATATCAGATCAATTGAAAGTGAATAAGTATCTGATTATTGTGCCTTTCGTGATCACTTTAATTAAGACACTGTTACTTAGAGTGAAAGACCTCGAGATCGAGAATGGTGACTCATTAGGGGTCACTACCCTAAGGACGTGGTTTAGTCCACGATTATTCTAGTATTTGCTGGAGTGCCTTTGTGCCCCAGCCAGACATTATATCTTACTCTTTCTAGCTCTACGAACCTAGTTAGGGGGTATGCATACTTATGGATTAGGTATCCTTGTCGGTAGGGTACTGAGTAGCTTTATGCACTAGTACGACCAGGGTACCTTTGCGTCCTTGGGTTCGTGGTTGAAGGGTACTGAGTAGCTTATATGCACCGGTACGACCGGTGTACCTTTGTGTCCCAAGTTCTTGATCTCCCGTCCGAGGCAAATAAATAGACTTGTTGTGCTAATTAAGGAATGGAAAGATACTATTAACGAAAGTGAAATATTAATGAGCCGGGCCCAGATGACTAGTGATATTGAGTACCGATCCACCGGATATAATAGTGGCTTAGGAGCGTGTTGCCCTGGCGAGTGATTATGAGTACCGGTCCACCGGATATAATAGTGGCCCTGGAGCGTTGTGCCCTGGATGATGATTTTATATATATTCCGGTCCATCGGCTAAAATAGTAGGGGTCTCGAGCTCAATAAAACCAGTTATGCATGTGAATAAAGTCATGAAAAAATACTAATCACTTATAGTGGAACACCATGTGAGTCGGGGCCAGACCGGTCCAGCGGCAAATAATAGTGGCCAGGAGCGTCTTGCCCTGGAGATCGGTCAACCGACAAATAATAGTGGTCAGGAGCGTTCTGCCCTGAGTGTATACTTTTCGGTCCACCGGCTATAATAGTGGGGTTCTCGCACTCACATGGATATAAAATATGAGATTGTTTGAATGATGGCGGAATAATGGCTTAAGGCCCGAATGTATTGGTTTTACACTATGAGATGGCTTAAGGCCCAAAGGTATCGATCGTGACTTATAACTTGTTATATATGTGGTCGTTATGTATGCATCTTTCATTACATACATATATAGCTTGCATTATGTGTTGCATTGCGGGCCTATGTTTAAGTGTGGTATTAAAGGGTTACTCAGTACCATAGTACCGAAGGGATTCCCTTCGTGGGGCCCCTGCCTATTCAATGGGTAGTGCCCTTTGCAGGTCTTTTCAGGTGCTACTCAAGTGGGCTACGGGAAAGAGAGTAAGGAATTATCCGGTACCGGTAGAGCTTTTCTCTTTCTCTTTTAAACTTCTGGTTTTAATGCTAATGTTGTTTAAGTAACCATCATCGGTAGATGTTATTCTTGTAAACGATTTGATGCGCTACTCTGATTTATGTATGTTGAATTTCTTTCAAATTGTATTTCATTTTTCTTAGCCTTAGCACTTGGTACTGGAACGGTATGAGTGAATCGGTCTGGTACTAAGTGTGGCGGTAATACTCCCAAAGTTCACGTTTCATTAATTTACTTCCGCTAATTTCCTTTTAATTAACGAAATTTTTCAGTTGTGAATTTTGGGGGTGTTACATAAAGTTCGAATCACGTTAAGGATTTATTTGGTAGAAAGGATGTACCTTTTTAGTAAATCCTATTTATCACGAAGTAAGTTGTAGGAAAGTATTTTATTAATAATGTTTTGTATTTGATATACACCTCTGCCTCATAGGAAATATACAAACCTACTAAAGTAATATTATTTATTTCACTTCAATATTATGCTACTAGGAAGTGACATATAATTTACAATAGTATTCTTCAATAATAAATGAAGTTATTTATTTATTTATGTTCTATCATCCAATCAAATAAAATGTTTCAAATAATTAAAATCTTTAAGTTATCTTTTAGTAATTTTATCGAGGAGTTTTAATAAGTAATTAGTCACTAAATAAGTAACACTTAGTTGGGGAAGGCAAGTAACTCCTTCATTTAGTCAAAAGAAATTACTTCCTAGGACTTCCCCTTTGACCTTCTCAAATGAAACACAATTCAACCACATCTTAAGACCAAATACAATGGGACCAATAGCTTGACTATTTTTTATTACAAAAATGGAAGAAAATCATCTATCCCTCCTTCCATTTCCTTATGCTAGGGTAGCTTATTTTGTTGCTTGCTTCACTTTATCTCCGATAAGTTGCTAAAATAAGGGTATAATTATTTAGTACCCTTTGATATTGTTGCATACCACCATTCTAGTCACAAACTTCCTAAAATACCCCCATTTGTTAAGAAAATTCTTTAGTCTCTTGCATTGATAGTGGGGTTTCCTAATCAATTAAGTTATTTATTGAAGTTTCCTTTTTAGGATAATTTGAAATCTCATATGATTTCCACAGATATCCTATCAACTTAAAACAATTTAAATAAAATTAGTTTCAGGTCTTGTATGTTGGAACTATTTAACCAAAATTACATATGAAATGACAATATCAAGTTCCAAGTACACTTAGTTTTATATGGTATTTGTATAATTCCAATGCGATAATTAAGCTAAGGTTTTATGGTAAGCTAAAAACAAACTTATTTTCTCCATTTATCAACTAAGAACTATCTGATTTTTTGAGTTATTGTTGTTAAGTAAAATTTTAATTAATTTGTTGTGTTTTTTGTTTATTAAATTTTTCCCGTCTATGTTTAAATAATTTTTGCTTATTATATTTTATATTTTATTAGAAATTATGAATGTTCAAAGTTTACTATTTATTTCGGTTAATTAAATAGTAAAATTTATGTGATAATTTCACTTAAAAAAATTATATCATTAGCATCAAACATGTTGCTACTAGCACTATAGTGCTAATTTTCAATTATATATGTCATTGCATAAAAGTCTTTAAAAAAAATAAAAGATATGAATACTCTATTTATTTAATAAAAAAAATTATAGCTATCTATTAACATTTTTCAAGTTATGGACCGAAGAAAAGTATTAGAACAAGAAAGTTAATAATTTTTCATGGTTTTTTAGACTAACTAAAATAGACTATATATATATGTTGTTATATATTTTAGTTCATAAAACTTTATCAATTTAAAATGAGCAATTAAAAGATGATATTTTATAAGATTAATAAAAAATTGGAACTAAATATAACCATAACTCATTAATTAAACGCTAATCATGATTATTATCAAATATAAACTTAAATATTTGACAGATGGTAGAGAGATTTTGTCATTAATTTCTAACGCATATAAAATAATTATACTAAAAATGTATAAATTACGACTCAAAAAAAAATTGAAGCCTTCAAAGGAGAGTGGCAAGATATTTATTTATTCATATAGTTTTATTTTTTATTGTAACAATTTCAACCGAAGCCTGATACTTTTGATAATTTATGACAAATATGATAATTTATATCAATATCAGATGATACTATTTAGTTTGCAGTTAGGACAATAAATGAGTTGAATCAATTTGATATTCGGCTTGTAAAAAATTTAGTTCGGCTCGTTCGTTTAGTTAAATGAACTAAGTTCGAACCTCACTTTTAGTCTTATTTATCAAACGAGTTGAGTTGGAACTTAAACAAGTGAGACTCGATTTATTTTATGATTTTAGCTCGTAAACTCAATTTAACTCGACTCATTAAAAGTTTACCTTAATTCATTTATTTAGTTTTACCTTAACTCATTTATTTAATTAAATAAACTAAGTTCGAACTTAAAAGATATTCAATTTGACCCATTTATGACCCGATTGTACATTTTCCTCTCCACCTAATGTACCGTAAATCTTCCGCAGCCTGCCGGGTGTCCGATTTTGTCGTACGTGATCTCCATCTAGTTCCCAATTTTCATCCCACTTCTCGCTCAAACCCAGGTTCAAAGACTGGACAAGGCAGAATCACATGAGTCCCAAAGGTTGGAATCTAATGCCTATTTGCAGCGGTGGGTGAATCTATTTCGCCTGCATACTGACTTTGTAAGGAAGGAGAACATAAAAGACGCGACATGTGCATCTCTGTCACGGGTTTAAACCCTCTGGCTCACATGCCCCATGAAATATTTGTCTAACTTGGCTCCTCGGTTCTTTCCTTATATAATAATAATAATAATAATAATAATACATGCAGTCCCCCTCCTGGTAGCGGTGGTGGGTACTAATCTTGATTAAAAGCTACTTCCTACTACTACTATTGGCTAGCATCTGCTTATACAAGCGGCGCCATATTTTTATTGGATTTTCTGTATGGTCTTGGAACAATCAGAGCGGAATATCTCGACCTAAATAGTTAAAATTCATCCCCAATTGCGAGCAAATTTTGTCCCGAACTTGACTTTCTTCCACGAACGGCCGGTATTCCACCGTCCCGTTGAGATTGCAATAGTTGACTTTTTCATACTTACGTAGTTGCATTGTATTTGCAAATTGTAGAAAGTTACGACCCAAAATGAAAGGATGGAGTTAGGGTCATCGGCAATTTTTTTTTAAATCAGATATTATATTTTTTGACGAATGTTTTTATTTAAAATTATCTTTTAATGGTAATAAAAAATTATAGTTAGAGCCATGGAATTAGACGTAGTTTTGAGGAAAAAAAGAATCATTCTAGAAAATAGTTTTTAATATTTTATCATCTTTTTCTACTATTATATTAATATTTTACCACTAATATATTAATTTTTTATTACTAATATACAGATTTTTACAAAGGAGTTGATCTTTCAAAATTATTGTACTTAAAACTGATTTTTACCACTAATTTACTCATATTTTACCATTATTGCAATAATTTTTTTTACCAAGTGCCTTTATTCTTCACCAACACAAAGCAAATCTTTCATTACTACAAAGTACAAACATAACTATTAGTAATGTAATAAATATCTTTCGTCAAATAACAACATATATTTCATCAAGGAGAACCATATATTTTACTAGAACATGATAAATCTTTCACCAATGCATAAGAATTCGTTCAAACATGTCATTTATTTTTACAAAAAAAAAACAATTAATATTTTACCGTTACTTATTGTACCTTTCACCATTATCAGACTTTTTTAAATCATGGTTTCATATATTTTTTATCCATTTCTACTGAAAATTTAACACAATTTTCTCAAAAATCTTTCCCCATAAAAGCAAGTATCTTTCACTGATGATGAACTTATCTTTTATCATAATCTTACATATTATTCACCAAAATTTTCAAAAATAAAAATGGAATTTTTTTTTGCATCCACAAACTACACGAGATATACATACACAGCTGCGCTTACAGTATACTTGTATTTAAGTTTATCCTTTCCTTAGAATGATGATATGATGCGGTATCTTTCCTATGATATGGCTAATGTGCCCGAAAAAGTGACGACGCATATATACAATTCTATCATATTGATCGATTGCACTTCCTAGCACCATAGCAAGTACACCTCCTCAAGCTCCTCCAACAAACGTTGATGTCGGGGAGAATATGCTAATGCCTTCAAAACTAAATCATACAATGAATTTTGGGCTCACGTATTGACAGCTACCAATAACAATGTCGCTACTCGTTGATCAATGGAATCAAAATTGGGACCTTAAATCTAATTTTATGGGCTATTATTCCCATAAGCGGGGGTATAGTGAAGTGATTGTGCGTGAAGTGAAAGAAAGAGGGAGAACAAAATTAAAATAGTGATTAGTGATAAGAGAAAGGATGATGGATTGGAGAGAGAGGCAACAGGGAGAGAGAAAGTAAATGAAAGCTAATGTGGGTGCTCTTTTGTTGGAGAAGAACACGACCAACCGAAACGAATAAGAAGACGGCATTGGCCGCAGCCGCACGGTCTAAAATTATACGACTGGTTGTATAATATAATTTATCAGCTTTTGAAGGTAACAAAAAGGCCAAATGATAGTCATAATTGTTGGACCATAGAATTAGACTTAGTTTGAAAAGAAAAAAAAATGGTTTCGGTCCCAATCGTAGTTTTTCACAAGCAAATTATCAATATTATACATTAATTTTAACACATTGATAATCTAAATAAATAAAACAACCAAACCAACAACTATTGACAAACAAGAACCGCCTTCTTACATTATGCTTTAATTTGTCAGTTTCACCTGAAAGTTTTATATGAATGTGATATACGATAAGCCCTATCATAAAAAGATGAGATTATTAAGATAAATTACATGTAGTTCCCATATCTTTAAGAGAAAAGATTGATGATAAATCGGATTTTTTGTTTATGATAAGTAAGATAGCAACCTGAGCCATTAAGACAATACAACATTACAAAAAAGCTTGAACATTATAAATCATTTCCTGAATTCTATAGGAAAATTCCCTTCTTTTTGCCTTAATCCAGGATCCTATTCTAACTTTAATGAGCAAGATCAGCCATCTCCTACACACTTGGATATTATCAAACACCACTTTATTCCTAAACTACCAAATAGCTCCAATTATAGTGAAAAAAGCTGTGCGCCATATATCTCTCCTTAACCCAATTCTTTTAAAGCCAATCTAAGCATAAGCGTGTTCCTCCATAGAACCAGACATTACCCATGAAAAACCCAACCAATCGCTAATCTCGTACCAAATCTTCCCTACCACAGTACAATGGAGGAACACATGATTCACCAATTCCTCTACCTCCTTACAAAACGGGCATCCTGTTTCCCTAAGACCCACAATTTGAAGTCTAGACAATCTGTCTTTCGTATTAAGCCTTCTCTGAACTGCAAACCAAGAAATAAGCTCAACCCTCGAGGGTGCTAATCCGCTCCAAATCAAACTGAGATTCGATCTTCGATGACTGGCCCCTTCAGCTTTCTGATACGTCATCTGGCAAAACGACTTTACTGAAAAAGTCTCATTATCTTCATATGCCCATCTGAACGCGTCCTCCTTATCTCTGGTCAGGGGGGACTAATTAATAAAACCTTTCAATTGCTCCACTTGCTCGACCTCCCAATCAAAAAGAACCCGTCTCCACCATAAACTCCAAGTCCAAAGTGATCCTTCCCATCTCCCCATACTAGCTATCTTCTCTTCCTATTAGCCAGACACCGTAAAGAGTCTTGAAAATAAGATCCTCAAGGCTCCTGATCCTGTCCAATCATCATGCTAGAAGCTAAGTGTTTTCCCATCCCCTGCAACAACCGATAAGCCCTCCTTCAAGATAGGATCCGCCCTTCCCAACTTGATAATGTCCGCCCACGGAAACCAACCCCTTTGAGTACCCAAGTTATGGCTACCCACACACTGGTTCCCATAATGAATTGAGGAAATAACGTTCTTCCATGAAGCACCATCGACCGAGTAATACCGCCACTACCATTTGAACAATAAAGCATTATTCCTCATGGTAAGATCCCCGGCTCCCAGTCCTCCCAAATTTTTAGGTCTCTGAATCACACTCCACTTGACTAAAGGTAGACTTTTCCTGTTCCTACTTTGACCCCAAAAAAAAATTACGCTGAATACTAATAATTTCTTTGACCACGCCTTTTGGAATCCTAAAGAGACTCATATAATACATGGGTAAGCTATTAATCACACTTTTGATTAGAACTCATCTTCCTGCTCTAGATAGAATTTTCAATTTCCACCCTGCTAACCGCCTTTTCACTTTATCGATCACTAGTTTCCAAGTTTGACTTCTTCCAGCATTCGCCCCTAAAGGAAGGCCAAGGTAAATGGAAGGCAATTTACCAATGGCACATCCCAACATGTCAGCCGCCTCTCTCTGAACCTGATTATCCACACCAAGACCTATGAGTTCCGTCTTAGCAAAGTTAACCCCCAATCCCAAGAGCAAGTAAAAACAATCAAGTACTCTCCTCCAATTCTTGATATTCTCTATAGACGCCTCGCAGAAAATCATTGTGTCATCAGCAAACTGCAGATGAGTGACATGACTCTTAAACCATGAATCAAACCCTTGTCGACGCCTCTTTTGATAATCTGGTTAAACGCTTCCACGGCTATCACAAACAAGAAAGGAGAAATAGGATCCCCCTTGTCTAAGCCCCCTACCTATAACCATGATGATAAATCGGATTTATTTAAAAATCTGTATCATTTCGGCGTCAACTACCACCGCTCCAAAGAAAACTCCGAATCATTGCCAAATAAAAAATAAAAATTTGTTAAGAAGGAAGGGACAAAAACTCATGCAACTTACATTCCCCAAAAACATAGTATATTGTGGCCAGTAAACCATCATAAAATATGTCAACCATTTAACAGTGGCTACTCTGTATATTATATGTATTTTGAGACGAGGATACTGTATATATAGTATTAGTATTAGAGTAAGCCATCACATGCGTCTCTTACCACCGCCATCACCTTAATGCACTACTGTTATACATTTTCACGCGGCATTATTCATGTCTAAGCACCACCTAATGCTTCATCGTCTGCAATCAATCATCATCATCATCTCAATCCTGTTTCTACCAGAATCATTATGCAGGACTCTTCCTAATGATCAACCCTCATCGAATTCTACATCTTCTCTGCATGCTGACCATCTCTCATCTATTAATTCCCTATGCAAATCCACGCCATATCCGGGTACATGCATCGATTCCTTAAAACTCATGAGCATCAACATAAGCATCAGTCCAACCGTCATCAACTACCTTCTTCAATCTCTCCAAAATGCAATCTCTGAAGCCATTAAAATGTCCTCACTGTTGTTCTCCCTTCCCACACACAAAAGCAACGTAAGGCCCGTCAATATTATTGAGAAACAAAAAGGAACAATCCAAGATTGTATAGAACTCCATGAAATCACACTATCTTCCTTACAAAAAACACTTTCCTGGGCTAATAATTTACACCGGCGCGGCGGCAGCATCGGCCGGAACAGAAAACATTTTAAGGGCGCGGACGATGCTAGAGCTTTCCTTAGCGCGGCACTTACGAATAGGGATACGTGCTTAGAGGGCCTGGGCACCGCGTCTGGACCTATGAAATCAGTGTTGGTTGACTCAGTTGTAAGTAGTTACAAGCATATCAGTAACTCTCTTTCATTAATGCTAATGCTGTTCAAGCCGGTACCTGAAGGAGGTATGGTGGTGCAAGCGGGGACAAGAACTCACAACCGCCGGCGGCGCCTGATGATGGATGATAGGTATCCTTCGTGGATGGATCGGAAAGCTCGTCGGATCTTCGAGGGTAGTAGTAGTGATGATGATGGTGATGACTTGGGTTTGGCGGTGACGGTAGCAGTAGATGGAAGTGGGAACTTTACAAGGATTATGGATGCCGTTGATTTTGCCCCAAATAATAGCGACTACAGGACTTTTATATACGTAAGACAAGGGGTATACGAGGAGTACGTGGTTATTCCAAGTAATAAGGTTAATATCGTTTTGATTGGAGATGGGAGTGATGTCACTTTCATTAGAGGTAACAGGAGTGTGGCTGATGGCTGGACTACCTTCAGATCTGCTACTGTTGGTAAATTAGTAGATTTTCTCTCCCGCTCTCATTCTTTTTGTTTATTTATTATTTACATTAAACTAATTAATTAGCTAGTAGTGCGAATGGAATATTAATGAGTACTGATCCATCGCCTTGATCCGCTTGTCTGAGGCCGGTGCCGGTCATTTGGCGTTGACACATTCATGATATGCTGCATTGATTATATATCTGCAGCTGTATCGGGGGAAGGCTTCTTAGCACGAGACATAACAATCGAGAACACGGCAGGTCCATCAAAACACCAAGCAGTAGCACTGCGCATTAACGGGGACTTCGCAGCCATTTACAGATCCGTCATCTTAGGCTACCAAGATACGCTCTACGTTCATTCCTTCAGACAGTTCTACAGAGAATGCGACATTTACGGCACCATCGACTACATATGCGGCAATGCAGCCGTTGTCTTCCAGACGTGTAACCTCATATCTCGAATGCCATTGCGAGGACAGTTTACCGTCATAGCCGCTCAATCGAGGGTTAGTTTGGATCAGAACACGGGAATCTCGATACAGAACTGTACTATCCTTGCTACGGATGATTTATACGGCAGCTGGAGTGCAGCGAGCAACAATTCTAAGGTGGTGATGGTAAAGTCTTATTTAGGAAGGCCGTGGAGAGAGTTTGCGAGGACAGTGTATATTGAATCTTATATTGATGATTTTATACACGCGGCCGGTTGGATTAACTGGGGTGACGATGATGATGGGAGATTAGATACGTTATATTATGGCGAGTATGATAATAGAGGACCCGGGTCGGGTGTTGATGGTCGGGTTAATTGGAGCGGTTATCATGTCATGGATTACGATGAAGCTACTAATTTTACTGTGTCCGAGTTTATTAGTAGTGAGGAGTGGTTGCTTTCCACTTCATTTCCGTATGATGATGGGATTTAGCTTACTAGCTAGCTAGGTTGAGAATACCTAGCTTGCCATTACATATCTTTCAGGTTTCAAGTTCATATAAATCCAAGTCCCCCCCCCCCCAACTGCAGAACTCGTGTCCGTGGGAAGAATATATCGTGCGTCTTATTATTCATTCGGATGCGTATCTTTGTGTAAGGTAACATGATTTTAATGGAGGTTACTTAAGTAACATAACTCAAATGTTTTACTAAAAAATTTTATATATCCGGTTTTCGTATAAAACTTAGCCTGAGTTTCGTCTTGAGTTCATTACAATAACAAACGTTTGAAAAAATAGTACAAAATATTTTCATGTATATTTAAAAAGGGTTTGCCCAATATTTTTGGATCATCTTTTGAACAAATAACTTTTCTTGGTTTTGTATTGCTTGCACGTCAATTAATCAATAGATTTTGACAAAAACCAATAGATTTTATCGAGCACAATATTTCTTGTAAAAATGATAGTGTTATGGGATTTTTTATTTATTTTAAGGGGCCTTTTCTCATGGATTTTGATGGATTATCTCTTTACTTTATTACATCCAGATTCACTATCTTGTTTTACTAAGTAAATATATTGTTAGCTTAGTATTTTGGGACGTAAATATTTGAGTGTTTTAAGTGGTTTTAGCGGATTGTTCTTATATACTAAATTGACTTTTACTATATTCAGAGATATGTTTCCTATATAACAAAGATCAAAAACGTCTATTTGTGTAATTGGTGAGAATTGTGGAAATTATCATTATTAGGTTGAAGAGAGAAAAAAAAATCACATGTGCTTGTATGGTAAATCTGCTTCATTCGAAGATCGATATTTTACCAAAAACAGAAAGTTGTTGAGTTTCTTCTTAAGCTTCTTATTGTTAAACTATCGTTGAGTTTATTGATCACAAGTATAGATTAACTTAGTCAAGTTTTAGAGTTTAAACTTGTGTGTAGCACCATAGAGTTAAGATAGGGTTTGGCACATAGAGAAGAGTAAGGTGTGTGTTTAACAGTCTAGAGTAGGATTGTGCTTGTTTGAGAGTTCAAACAATATATACTATTTTTATTTGAATTATTGTGGAATATAAAAGGGATAGAATTAGGAATATGAGTTTATGCTACTTATGATAGGAATATCTCTTAAGTAAAGGAATCATGTAATATCTTGTGTTGATCTCTTTAGTGTATTCTACTTCAAAAAACCATACAGGGAACAATACAAGGAACAAAAAAAATTTCAAAATAGGAGACTTCTGTGTAACTAATCCCAAAGAATTCATATACTGAGTTTGCCCATTCTTAATATAGAACTTTAATTTGTGTCTTCATATGTTTTGAAAAAGTTGAATTTTCAAATACTCAATTCAGCTCCTCTTCTTGAGTATTTTCGTCACTAAATCCACTTCACTAACTCTTACATTTTTAAAATTTGCTTGACTTTAAAATATTTCACATACTTAACATCTCATATGCCTGAAAAATGTGAGATCTCACAAAAGAAAAAAAAAGGGTAAGTTAGTATTCTCTAACATATAATAATTACCCACGTATAGAATGATAACCGATGAAGATATAAAACTCCCTTTTATCTAGCATAAGTGGGATAACCCAAAAAACAATGTCACATATCCATATTGATTGAACATTACATCAACTCTATGATCATTTTCTTATGGGTAGGGATGGCAATGGGTTGGGTCTGGGTCGAGTCTGGCCATACCCAGACCCGGATCCGTTTATATTACCTAGATCCAGACCTGACCTAGACCCATCAGGTCTCAAAAGTTCAAACCCAGACCTAGATCCATCGAGTCTAGTGGGTAAACGGGTCCTAAATAGGTCCGATTTTTTTTTTTTTAAAATAATTAATAATCTATTCTAATACAAATATATTTATGTTTTATATAACTTAATATGTATTTTTTATTAAAAAAAATCATCTAAGTGAAAAAATAAATATATTAAAATGGTTATGTTAACTTTTCAAATGGTGTTTTAATACTTTTCGAATATAATGTTGTAGATATTGTTTATAAAGTAAATATACAAAAATAAAATAAAATAAAATAAAATGAATAAGGAGCTCAAATAAGATTAAGACAACAATGACAAACATAATATTGATATGTATTTATATGTGTGTGTGTGTGTGTGTATATATATATATGTTTAAACGGATTTGACGGGTCGGGTCTGGGTCTAGAACTAGACCCAGACCCAGATCCTTTAAGGTATATATGGACTCAGACCCAACCCAAACCCGTCGAGTCCAAAAATCATGGACCAAGACTCGCTAAAAATGATGCGGGTCTAGCGGCTTTGGGTCGGGTCCGAGACCCATTGCCATCCCTACTTATGCGCATCCCAACATCCCAAAAAAGATCGACACATAAGGGAAATTTTTTTTTATCTAGAGCATAATTGTATTGATAATGTGTAATAATATTGGGAAAATGAAATAGATAAAATAGGATAAAGAGAAGAAGATGAGGCGACACTTGTTATTATCATTGATCTATATCAGCTATGTACATCCTCACTCCATTATATATATATATATATATATATATATATATATGAAATTATGTATTATTGACAATAAACGTATTATCGGTGAATAAGTATTATAATAAAAAAAATTGAGACCTAGTTATCGGTGAATAGGCTGTAATAATATTGTGGTTCGAGAATATAATTTCTCTATATCTAATACTAAAAGAGTTTGTCTTTTAGGTTTTAAATCTTTCACGTATTTTATTGATAATTACTCATGTAACACCCCCAAAATTCACTACTGAAAAATTTCGTTAATTAAAGGGAAATTAGCGGAAGCAAATTAATAAACGTGAACTTTGGGAGTATTACCGCCACACTTAGTACCAGACTGGTTCACTCATACCGTTCCAGTACCAAGTGCTAAGGCTAAGAAAAATAAAATACAATTTGAAAGAAATTCAAAATACATAAATCAGAGTAGCGCATCAAATCATTACGAGAATAAAATCCACCAATGGTGGTTACAGTAACAACATATACATTTAAAACCAATAATTTAAATGAGAAAGAGAAAAAGCCTAACGGTACCGGATAATTCCTTACTCTCTTTCCCGTTGCCCACTTGAGTAGCACTTGAAAAGACCTGCAAGGGCACTGCCCATTGAATAGGCAGGGGCCCCACGAAGAAAATCCCTTCAGTACTACGGTATTGAGTAACCCTTTAATACCACACTTAAACACAGGCCCGCAATGCAACACATAATACAAGCTATATACATAAGTAATAAGAGGTACATACATAACAATCACACATATGACATGTTATAAGTCACAATCCTTGCTTTTGGGCCTTAAGCCATGTCATAGTGTAAAATCGATACATTCGGGCCTTAAGCCATTATTCCATCATCATTCAACCAATCTCATATTTTATATCCATGTGAGTGCGAGAACCCCACTATTATAGCCGGTGGACCGAAAAGTATACACTCAGGGCAGAACGCTCCTGACCACTATTATTTGCCGGTGGACCGGTCTCCAGGGCAAGACTCTCCTGGCCACTATTATTTGTCGGTGGACCGGTCTGGCCCTGACTCACATGGTGTTCCACTATAAGTGATTAGTATTTTTCCATAACTTGATTCACATGCATATCAAGTTTTATTGAGCTCGGGACCCCTACTATTATTGCCGGTGGACCGGAATATATATATATAAAATCATCATCCAGGGCACAACGCTCCTGAGCCACTATTATATCCGGTGGACCGGTACTCATAATCACATACCAGGGCAACACGCTCCTGGACCACTATTATATCCGGTGGACCAGTACTCATAATCACATACCAGGGCAACACGCTCCTGGACCACTATTATATCCGGTGGACCGGTACTCAATATCATAAATCAACAGGGCCCGGCTCATTAATATTTCACTTTCATAATTAGTATCTTTCCTTTTCTTAATCAGCACATCAATCATATTTATTTGCCTCGGATGGGAGATCAATAACCCGGGACACAAAGGTACACCGGTCGTACCGGTGTATATAAGCTACTCAGTACCCTTCAACCACGAACCCAAGGACGCAAAGGTACTCTGGTCGTACTGGTGCATAAAGCTAACTCAGTACCCTACCGACAAGGACTCCTAATCCATAAGTATGCATACCCCCTAACTAGGTCCGTAGAGCTAGAAAGAGTAAGATATAGGGCTTGGCTGGGGCACAAAGGCACACCAGCAAATACCAGAATAATCGTGGACTAAACCACGTCCTTAGGGTAGCGACCCCTAAGGAGTCACCATTCCCGATCTCGAGGTCTTTCACTTTAAGTAATAGTGTCTTAATTAAAGTGATCAAGAAAAAACACAATAATCATATACTTATCCACTTTCAATCGTTCTGATATCAT